>JAKTSQ010000022.1:0-168079 GCA_030580295.1 Yamadazyma sp. yHKS699 | reverse complement strand
GGGGGGGGCTGGTTTCCAGGCGGGTTACGGAATGGGGGCAAAGGCGTTGGGTTTGTTGAACGAACATAAGTTGTAGGCTAAGAGCGGTCGTTCATATTTGAAACGTTGTATTTAGTTCGACACACTAGAGGATAGTGGTGAATCCGGCACACCTGCGTATAGTGATGTATTCAGGCAATAGTGAAACAAGTCAGAGTTAGGTCAATAAATACACTCAAAGCTGCAAAATGTAGAACCCCAAAAATTCAGAAATTACATATAACAAACAGCCAGGTACAAAAAATAACACAAATAAGAGTTTGCCCACAAAGTACATATACAGTCCTCCACCCCATAATAACCCAATAAAACCACCTCTACGAAAAGTACCAGTCTTTCGCAGTCTCAAGTGCCAAAATTGAATAAATAAAAATCGCAAAACTCACCCCTATGTCACAATTGTTTGAATGGGCGTTCGGCAAGAAACTAACCCCCCAGGAACGGCTCCGAAAGAACCAGCGGGCCCTTGAAAAGACCCAAAGAGAGTTGGCTCGAGAAATTACCAAGCTTCAGCAGCAGGAAAAGAAGTTAATCTCCGATATAAAGAAATCCGCTAAGCAGGGCCAAATCTCCAGCGCCAAAGTCCAAGCCAAAGATTTGGTCAGAACCAAAGGGTACATCACGAAATTCAACTCCATGAAGGCACAATTGCAGGCCATCAGTTTGAGAATCCAAAGTGTCCGGAGTAACCAGCAAATGGCCACGTCTATGAGAGATGCTACGAGATTGCTTGGAGGAATGAACCGGCTGATGAATTTGCCGCAGTTATCGAGGATAGCCCAGGAGTTCCAGAAGGAGAGCGACATGATGGACCAGAAACAGGAGTTTATGGACGATGCGATTGACGATGCTATGGCTTTTGATGAAGATGAATTGGGAGAGGAAGACCAGGTGGACGAGATTTTGAGTAAGGTGTTGGATGAGATTGGAGTGGACTTGAATGCCGGGTTGAAGGATACGCCAAATGGGTTGCCGGCGGGTGAGCGAGAGACGCGGGTGGCGCAGGCCGTTGGCGAGGGGAACGATGAGGATGACTTGCAGGCCAGGTTGGACAGTTTGAAGAAGTAGGGAAGAGGAGAGAAGTAGGGAAGAGGAGAGAAGTAGGGGAGAGAAGGAAATGAAGGAAGAGAAGAAAAGGTCAGGTCAGGTCAGGCCAGGCCAGACCACACCAGGCCACACCGGCAGGTCAAACTATATCTACTTCCTTCTATTCAATAAATATCACCTAAATGTACTTCTTCTCCTTCAAATAGTCAATGATCTGCTGGGCCGCATCCTCCACCGTAATGTCATCATTAACAATATGAATTTCAGCCTTTTCGGGCTTTTCATATGGTGCAGAGATACCGGTGAATTCTTTAATAATTCCATCTCTAGCCTTCTTGTATAATCCCTTGGGGTCTCTCTTTTCAGCAGTTTCAATAGGCACGTCAATAAACACTTCAATAAATGGCAAATCGTCTTTACCATGTAATTCTCTGGCCAATTGTCTGTCTTGCTTATATGGACTGATAAAAGATGTGATTGCAATACAACAAGAATCGTTGAATAATTTAGCCACTTCGGAGATTCTACGGATGTTTTCGTTTCTGTCAGCTTCACTGAACCCCAAATCCTTGTTTAAACCAAATCTGACGTTATCACCATCTAATCTATAAGCATTATGACCATTTGTTAATAAATATTGCTCTAAAGCACAGGCAATAGTGGATTTTCCACTGGCAGATAATCCAGTTAACCAGATGGTCAAACCTTTTTGTTTGGTCAAGTCGGATCTCTCCTGATGGGTTAAATTCGGATGCCAGGTGATATTAGTAGCCATAGTTAGTGTTGAAAAAAAATGTTTGATTGATGTTATGAGAAGATTGCAAAATTCTATCATTGCACGTGACGGATTGGGGGTATGCAGGAGGATGGGAAGTTCTGGGTTTTTGTGCAGGACTTCTGTTTTTTTTTTGTTGTCATTGCATGCAGGACCCGAACCTCTACCGTTGCATAACTCTGCGAACCGAAATGAAGAAAAAATTCAACCATGTACTACGAGTTGTTCGCTATAGCCAGAATCACAGATGGCATCAACAAGCACAGAGAGGCCATGAAGATCGCCAGCACCATTGGGAAGTTGATTCTCAACAATAGAGGGGTTATTCGTGATATTACCAGCATAGGACCCAAATTTTTACCGAAAATCGTCAGTAAGAATCAAGAAAGGCATTTTGAGGGATACCATTTTCTTATGGGATTTGATGTGAGTTCCGGAGTCCAAGAGGAGTTGTTGAGAACGTTGAGAAAGGATCCCAGAATATTGAGAGCCAATATTATCAAGCAGGATATCCATAAGAGCTTGAGTGTTGGGCCAAGTTTTGAGCAGGCCAGTAGATAGGGAAGAACAGGAGACGACATTATGGATAGTGATGGGTTGCTTATGAGCAGCAGAAAGGCTGGAAAGCTACAAAGAAGGCTACAAAGGCTGGAAAGGCAGAAAGAACGCCAAAAGTAAAGAGCAAGAGAGGCAGAGGCATAGCATGTACATAGGTGTATCTATTAATTATTAAGAATTAAGTATTAAGTATCATTAGACATGGCAAGTCAAAAGACATGGTTCAAAGACATGGTTCAAAGACATGATTCAAAGACATGGTTCAAAGACATGGTTCAGAAGGTGTAAGTTAAGACATGGAAGTCAGATATTTGGTTCAAGACATTTGGTCAGTGACAGCTTCCCTACACATGCTTCTTGGGCTTCTTATCGTAATCAGCCAAGCTGGTGTTGGACTGCACCGTCGGCAAGTGCTCAGGACCATCAAAAACCGAAGTAGTGGCGGAATTCTCAAACGAGCTTGTTTCCTCGTCCTCAACGGTGCCGGCGCTCTGGGGTAAAAAAATCTTGGACGACTGGCGGGATCTGTAGATATTGTCCAATTCCACGTTCTCTGGGAACAACAGGTTGGTCCTTACGGAATTGGACTCCAAATCATTGTAAATAAACTCGCTCGAAAATCCCAAAGGATTGGACTGACTGACGTCCATTTTGTGGATTTCCGTGTAGCTCCAGCGGCAGAACAAGCTGCTGTCAATGGTGGGCAAATGGGTGTATTTGACGTAGGTGAACACCGTAAACGACAACAAAGCACCCGCAATCAAGTCCACAAAATAATGATGCGTCAAGTACATGGTAGACCACCAAAGCCAGCACGCATACCCCCACCACACCACCTTCAACTTGGGAAACAACCACGACAAGAAAAGCACGTCCATGACGGAACATCCCGAATGCAACGAAGGAAAAGCGCCGAAAATCACGGGACTGGTGGAAAAGGCAGTGGTGTACATGTCAAAGCCCAAAATGTCGTCGATTCTGCCCAAGCCCCCAGGAGATCCGCTCATGGAGTAGTCTGCCGGCTGCAACCCGTACAAATTCTTATACCAAGGAGGAGCTGCTGGTAATAACACCTGGATCATAACTCCAAACAAGTTCATGTAACCAAAAGCAAACCCGAACGAATTCAAGGCAGTAGGAGGCCCGTAAAGGAAGATCAATGCCGCCACCACAAATGGGGCACTGAAGTGGACAAGGCCGTATGGAAGCCATGCCACGATATCCAAGGCAGAATTGGTGGTGGACGCCATAACATTGGACAAGTTGTCCCCGTACAAAATGGTTTCCATGGCCGGCAAGAACTTGACGGAAATGGCCGGTTTCCACAACACCGGGATCTTACCACAGCTGAAGTATAGCGCCAACCAGCAGAAGATGGGTAAAGCATGCACAAAAAACTGGCTTGTCAACGGGATCAAAAAGCACAACACAAACACCGCAAGAATGGGGAGTTTGAACACGAACGACGCGGGGAAGATGAAGAATACAAACAAGATCACGCTGCTCAAGAATCCAAAGTGTAGGATGTCTTTGGGTTGATGCTGGGAGTGTTTGAGTCTTTTGATGGTGATGGATATGTCTGTTTCGAAATTGAGGTTGGAAAGGTCGCAGTTGGGGGCTTTCTCCGAGAGGAAGTAGTGGTGGAACACCTGGTATGGTTTCTGGATGACCTGAGATCTTAGGATGGACATGGTGATGTTTTGAGAAAAAATTTATAGGGGTTCAAATGAGATTTAAAGAAAATATGATGGAAATATGTATGGAGAAAATATGTAATGGAAAGGAGGTTATGGGATATGGAAGGAGAAATGTGATTGAGATGTTGTGTGCAGAGATGGTTGTATGCAGAGATTAATGGATGAGTGGTGATTTGAAGTGGAAACGAAGGCCCAAATATAGTGCATGAGCGTAACAAAAGATTGCGTAACAAAAGAGAAGAGAAGAGAAGAGAAGAGAAGAGAAGAGAAGAGAAGAGGAGAGAAGAGGCACAAAGGCAAGACAAGACAACGACAAGACAACGACAGACAACGACACACCAAAGACAGCAAGACACACAGGGCAGATCGGATGGAATAATCGGTCCTGGCACGATTGGCATCTCAATGCACGTCGCAGTGTTAAGGTCAGGTACAAACCGCACCTGTCATAACAAAAATGGCAACGACATTTTATTGAAATCGGTTCTTTAGAGCCAACGAGACCGTCAATTGACGCAGAATGAAAAGCTGCCTCTAGCGAAGTACCTAATGGTCCAACTGTGATATTTCACTTCGTACTGATTTCTGCCGTGCTCTCGCTAATCTCTTGAGCTCTCACAGCGTCGCTAATTTCGACTCGTCCTCAGTAATCCACCGTAATGGCACAGATTAAACCATAAACTCCTACTCCTACTCCTGCCTATAAACTCCTGGCGACAATTGTGAAGTCAGTGGTTCCGTGTAGGCATTTTTCTCTTCGTTGTTTTTATTCCGTGGTGTATCCCAGATACACAGGTGTGGGACTTTTGCTAGCACCATAACGACTACATCTTAGACAAGCACTAATGCATGGTTTCCATTGCCAAGGCGCTGATAGTTCCGATGTCAAATCTTAGTTCTGGTAGTGAGGTTCAGGTTGTGGGTATTGTAGCGAGTGTGGTCAGTTAAATTGGTTTTACGCCAAATACTCCTGGCTGCAAAGACTGCTTAGACTGAGAGACTGTTTGAGTCAGCTGTTGCAGATAGTGTTAAGTTCAGACTGGCTATTTCAATACTGTTTCAATAACTGGCTGCAAAAACTGGTTAGACTGTTTAAGAAGACTATTTGAGTCAGCTGTTGCACAGACTGTTTAGTTCAGACTGGCTGTTTCAATGACTGTTTCAATGACTGGCTGCAAAGACTGTTTAAATGACTAACCGCAAAGACTGTTCAAATAACTGTTAAAATAACTGGCTGCAAAGACTGTTTAAATGACTGTTTAAATTACTGGCTGCAAAGACTCTTTAAATAACTGTTTAAATAACTGCTTCAATAACTGTTTCAATAACTGTTTAAATTACTGTTTCAATAACTGTTTCAATAGCTGTTTCAATAACTGTTTAAATAACTGTAAAGACTGGTTGCAAAGACCTCTATAAATGGACATTGACTACCGTTGTAAGAACAATCGTCTTAGCTGTTCACTGAAAATTACAGCCTGGAGCTTTGAAGCCATATTTTATTATAATGCAGTACTGTCTCTATGAACTAAGTAAATGGGTGGTTATCTTTGCACCTGCATATACCGTAATCTGAAACCGACGATCCTGTTACCCGGCACTGGTTTTATGTATAAAAGTGATAGATCGCCTAGGGGTAAATTACTTATTTAATACACCTTTCTTTATCAAACAACAGGAAGTTTAAGTATAACATAGGTTATATTCAAAAGCCACATGTTCTAAGCAGATTAAGTGTTCCAAAGCTACCATACTCCGTCTTGTTTAAAGGCTGCGAAAGTTATCTATTAACATGATCTACGATCTTTGGCTCAAGCACGGCCAGAGCCCCCTTCTACTCTTGGCAAGCCTAACTTCTGTTTTGAAAGCTGGTAATCTTATTCGGGTGAATCAAATGGATGAAGGTTCTACTGAACTCGAACCTAACGGCCGGTGCATCTTTTTTGCTGATTACAGGTATGAAGATTTACATGAGTTTTTGAAAGATGATGGTCAATTAGCCCCTCAGAGTGAAATGCCAGAGGGAATAAGAGAAAGATACACCATGATGATCGGCGATCTTAACGACTTAATGATGGAGACTGAAACAGAACAATGTTGGTCAGCGATGGAAAAAAATGTATCTTTATACGGTTGGCGTATGACGAAGCAAGGAGGATGGATGAGGGGATCGAAGTTCCTCTTACAGCAACCAATGAATTGGGCATCTCCACACTCCACTTCGTCAAACTCGACTAGCTTCAAGGTTGTTGGGATCAAAAGAGTTGGAACAAAAGAGGGTAAGTATGGCCTGCGAGGAGCGGAAGCAGTTGGTGGCTCTAGTCTATTCTACGTTCGTTGAATCAGTCTTGCCTTCTTTAAAAGAGTAGTTAGGTATTGGTTTTGAGTACAAGTCTGGTTGAATATATATTGTTGATCTACCTTTGGAAAGGTCGTTTTTCACGTTGGAAGTCATATTTTGCAGTCAAGTGGGATTTTGATAATGCCAATTTTGCAGCCAAATGAAGAAGCTGAATTGTGATAATCTCCAAAGCCGAGCAAAATAAAGCGACCATGTATAGCCCCCTATGGAGGCTTTCCGAGCGGCTGATGTTGTCCAATTTCAAATAACTGTTGGGAAGTTGTATTAAATTAGTTTGACCGAAAGACTCAGCAAAAGCATACATCTCGGCCACACTCCTTCTGGTTCAAATCCTTGCTGGTTGTTGTTACGTTTAGATCACTAGACTGCCATATCTGGATCCCAATCATTGATTTGAAGCAATTGTGTTCATTTTATTAAGATGCCATGTAATTCCATGCAACTGACCCTCAAGGGATACGGACACTGCTGATCCTATACTTCTATATACTGGGAATACAGATGTTGTAGGCCAATCCCATAGTTTAGGCTGATCCCATAGTTCTATATACTTATGTCGCAATCTCGTCCCGGTAACGCAGGTGTGGCCTTCCCAGTGCAACAATTTGTCTGTACCATTTCGGTAAACCCACGCGCTTATATCGCGGCCAGCAATATTCATTAATTCATTCAACATGTCAGTAGAAGAACACGACGATAAAGTCATCTTGACCCTTGGAGACAGCTCCGTCACCGTCTTGAAGTACGGCGCCACCGTCATCTCCTGGAAACACAAAAACATCGAGCAATTGTGGGTTTCTGATGGCGCTAAGTTGGACGGCACAAAACCCGTCAGAGGAGGAATTCCATTAGTATTCCCTAATTTTGGCAAAACCAAGGACGAGACCCACCCTACCTATGCTTTGCCCCAGCACGGGTTTGCCCGGAACTCCACCTGGGAGTGTTTGGGCCAAACTACTGCCAATCCGTTGACGGTTCAATTCGCATTGAGTCCTTCAGAAGCCAATAAGGAAATCTACTCCAAATGGGGCGAAGGAAGCACCGATTTCACCTTGATCTATTCCATCTCGTTGTCGGACACGTTGGTGACGAAAATCGAGGTTTCCAACGAGGACACCAAGCCATTTGAGTTCAAGTGGCTCTTCCACACTTATTTCAGAGTGGAAGACATTGAAGACATTATTGTGAACAACTTGACGGAGGAAAAGTGCTTTGATCAGTTGTTGAACACGTGGTATGAAGAGAAGTCGCCAATGGTTAACTTCAACGAGGAATTTGACCGGATTTATAAGGATATTCCATATGAGAAGGTGATCCAGATTATCAACAAGGGCGTGGTTAAACAGAACATTACCAGAGACGGATTGCCCGACTGTGTGGTGTGGAACCCGTGGATTGAAAAATCCGGAGGAATGGCCGACTTTCAGCCAAAAGACGGGTACTTGAACATGGTGTGTATTGAAGCAGGAAAAGTGACTGAGTTTGTGAATTTGGATGCCGGGAAGACCTGGACGGCGTCACAGGAGTTCACTATTGGGGGTGAGATAAAGGTGCAGTCTAATATCTATAGCTAGATATCAATATCAAAGCATTTATAGGATCGATAAATTTCATTGTATCGTCACGTGACTTTCGTAAGCTAGTCTATAATTTGGTACTGGGTATAAGCTAGTCTATAGTTTGTTACTGGGTGTAAGCTCTGAAGCAGTATAATCGTCTGTGTGACAGCGGATTCAGTGAAACTTGTTTCTGAACCTGGCAAACCGGTCCAATGATTTCTGTGACGAGGAAATGGTGGGTGAAGCGTACGACGACGACGTGGCAGGCGACGCAGGGCTGGCGGCCGTGTTGAAGTGAAACGTCGGGTTGGGTACATGGTTGAAAGCGGGAGCCGAAGAGATGGACTTGTGGAACGTTGGAACGGACGGTTTGCTTTGTAGCGATGGAACGGACGGTTTGGTCTGTAGCGATGGAACGGACGTTTTATTCTGTAGCGATGGAGCGGAAGGTTTGGTTTGTAGTGTTCGACTGGAGGACGGCTTCTGTAGCGTCGGTATGGACGATTTCTTCTGGAGGGAGTGCATAGAAGACTTGGTGTGAAGGGAGTGCATAGAAGCGTTTTTCTGAAGGGAGTGCACAGAAGACTTGGTCTGAAGCGTAGGAATCGATGGCTTCTTCTGTAGCGTGGGAATGGAAGATTTGTGCTGCAATGTGGGAATAGACGACTTCTTCTGGAGCACTGGGGTCACTGCAGGGTCGATTTTCGTGAACGTCTTGGGTAGTTTAAAGTCCTGGGGTCTCTTTGGCACTGAGAGTTTGCGGCTCAAAAGTCCGTTAAGATTATATGATCCTTTGGACGGCGAGATTCCCGTGGCTCGTGTAGGCGACACTGACGGAGTAGCGACCTGGGACGTACCTGGCGATCGCCTCAAGCTTGCAGGCGCCAATTGTGGCCGTGCAGGTGAATGTGAATGGATTTGTGCATTTTGTGAGTGTGAAAGACTGGGTGTCTTAGAAAGACTGGGCTTTGAAGGAGAAAGTGACCGAGACAACGGTGCCCTGACCGGTGACCCTGTTTGCCTCGACCCCGTCATCACAGGGCTCTCTTCGATCCCCGTCAACGTCCGCCGCTTCTTTTTTGTGTTGTTGAGCTCAGGAGTGTTTCTCTTGATGGAGTAATGGTTCATGATGGACTCCATCTTGTTGAAATGGTTGTTGTGGATCAAATCAAACGTGACATGGTCTGGTTTTACTGGAAGATTGGATATGTCATTTAGCTTTAAGTTCAACTCATCTAGCACTTTATTGCTGATGGAATTGGAGTAGCCTTTTTCCACCATGATCTGCTTGATGTCGGGCGAATGGATCAGTAGCGCCTGGATCTTCTTCATGGGCGTGTTGAGCGGATCGACCTCCATGATGATACGATAGTAGGATGAAAAGAAGGATGAATTAAAAGATAAAAGATGTTTTGAAAAATGCGTTACCGAATTGGTCAAATAATAAACATGGTGGGAGATGGTGGGAATTAGGGAGACATGGCGCGAGATTGTGGTAATTAGCGAGAAATGGAAAATGCGGCGAAGAAAGTAATTGTCACGAGACAGGTCTGCGGTGGGCACACGACAAGACATTTCCAACTGCGACTTTTCACGACATGGGGGACGACATGTCGGGGTTTTCTCGGACGTGTCTGGCGACGTCGTGCCGGACTTTAACCGCATACCACCTGTGTTTTCGGGAATGATTCGTCTCGGGGAAAAGGAAGTTGTCCACGGCCCATCATTCTTCCTTAGTTCCAGCCCCCAAAACACCGCCTTGCACCTGATATTTGCTGATCCGGACTACTTCCGGCTCGGTGCTTTCCATGCAATGATCCATGGGTTTTGCCTTTGTGACTTATTTTCTGCCGTGGTTGTATCGTTTCCCCATGCTATGCCCCTCTTGTTCAGCCCCTCGTAGCTGTACCCTATCACGGACAAATGGCCTCAGGATGTCCACGGCTTGTGTTCGGCTTTAGGCTTGTGTTCGTCTTATGACTTTGTGCCATGCCTTTTGTGGCCATTAATTCGGCTTGTGGTTGCCGTCATTTTCAGCCATAGACGTAAAGTCCCCTCCCGAAATCTTCCGCGCATCTGCTTTCTTCGCACCTGTGTAATCCGGTGCTCATCAGCCAACAGTCCGGCAAGTGAAGACCGAGAAACTGAAGGCAACTGAACCAACACAGACACAAGAGATGACACAAGAATGTGACACAGAGACACACACAACCACAAGCAGAGACACAACCACAAACACAAACACAAACAGAGACAGAGACACCAAACAAATTAAACAGCTCTAATTATATATACAGCTAACCTTTTCCCAGACCCTAATTGAAATTACACTGACTGTTCTTCTTCGAACAGTTGTCACACCTCTCGGTATCTCCGTTCACCGTACACTTCACCTTCCTCTTTCTGCAGTTAGAACAACTGCTTTTTCTAGAATTGTCAATCTTCTTTTTATCAATCTTGAACTTGAGACTCTTCTTGTTAATCAAAATATCTTCTTTGGTGAACCCCTTGCTAAATCTGCAGTCAAGCGTCTTGCACTTACAGCTCTTGCATGGTTTGAACTTGATCAACTTCTCGTTTGATATTATTAACCACCAGTCGGGGTTTAACTTGACTGGCTTTGATTCATTCAAGTTCTCCACATCTTGTGGCCCGAGGCTAAATTCCCCGAAATTGAACTTCTTGTAGTCGTTGGACAAGATGAGGATCTCGGCATTGCACTTGACCTTACGCACCCGGCAGTTGTCACACGAGGGCCCTAATCTCTGTCTTCTTTTAGCTTCTTCTTTAGCAGTCAAAGTTGGCGTCACGTTGACTTGTTCGGTTTTTGGAGACGACGGCGATGACGATAAACTGTTGGGCCTCGAGTTTGTGTTGGAGTTGGGGGGTGTGATTGTGGTGTAGTGGTTATAGGAGTTCAAATGCTTCAAGTTGGACTCGGTTAACTTGCTTAACGAACTTATGGAGGGGAGAACAATCTGCTTTTTAGGTAAGCTATTTATGGAGGGGAGATATATGGGTATTAAGTTTCCCACTTTGTCTCCACCCTGCATGATGGAGTAAGATAATAAGTCGTTGGAAGACATGGTTGAATAAAAATCTGTAAAAGGATGGGAAATGGAAAACTTAAATACCTGGGGTTCCTGGTAAGAGGGGCTTTCACATGGAACTTTAGAGTCCGAGACTAGTGCAAACGGTTTTGGTTTTTTTTTGTGTTCATGGCTTTTTGTGCACTTCGGGGTTATGGGTTTGGCTAGAGGGTGATTGGTTCCGGTTCTACGGTTGGGTTTTATGTTGGTGTATGCTTTTACGGCCCCCGGCTTTTGTGTGGTTGGCAGATGATTAAAATTTGAGTCATCCTCTCCTCCATCGAAAATGAGGAAAAGTTCGGATAATTCTGATTTATGCTTTAACTGCATTTGGCTAGTTCTGTTTTGTGTAAGTTTCCTCGGTCCTGAAAAATGTAACTCGGACTTGCGATGGGATTTGGCTCCTGCTGCCAATTAAGGCGATGTCGCGGCGTCATCATGAGAAAAATACTGACCTCGGGGTTTCTCGCTTGCGTTTGCGTTTGTGGCCTGATGGGATGTTTTGTGGTTTTTGAGTTTGTGATTTTGTGAATTTTGTGTTTGTGTTTGTGGTTGACAGGTCATGTTTCTAGTATACCTGGTGTCACTGCTGCTGCCGTGACGCCAGCATACAGATCTTTTTTTTTCACCTTTTTCTCAAGTGACCGTTCGCTTCCGACTTCCCCCTGGCCTCAATTTTCGGTTTTGGTCCGGAGTTGCACCCGAAATTGAGTCGTTTTCTGGTCGGACTGCTCCAAGACTGGTGCAATTCCTTTATTTCCTTTTACAATGAATTTTGTAAACCATAGCTTTTGTGGCAATTGTACAAAAAAAATTCCGCCAAATACCCCACCAAAGAACGGCTGAATTACGAATCGTGTATTATGCGTCGGTCTCTACATAGTTAAGAAAACAATTAGCAACGCCAATCAAGAACTCGTCATACACAGACATGTCCACTATGAAATCGTAGTTCAAATTGACCACTTTATCGTTCCCATTTAATGTCTTGAACATTAGCTCAAACAATTTCTTGTACTTCAAATTCTTGATGTTAATATTATCAATTAAGCTGAGATTAAGCTCAAGCATGTTCTGGAGTTTGAATTTGTTGTGTTTGAACCGAATACTAAGTACGATCTTGTCTTTGTAGATCTTTTTGTTGTTTTGTGGATTCAAATGGTTCAAACTGAATAATAATTGGATACTATTGAGATTGACCAACTTCAAATCGAAATTGAGCTTATGAAGTCCATTGGGCAACACAAACGTGTCCTTGGCCTTGATATGCGCCTGCATGCGCCAGATCCCTTGGATTATAGGCGTAACAGCGTTCATGTAGTTGATTATATCCGCAAGGGAGCGGGCTCTGGACCCACATAGGCTCTTATTGATGAAATTGACAATTAGTTTCACCTCGCACCTACAGTCTTCATCGTGCTTAAAGTAATAGTACGACTCACTGCGCTCAAATTCCTTTTCTTCCGCCGTCTGGTCCAGCAAACAGATGTACACCTTGTCGAAAAGATCATTGATCCGAGTTTTGATACAACTGTCGAATTCCAATATCGTAACGTTGTTGCTGATCAATTCGTTCAACAACATAAGCGACTTGTTGAACACATACAACGATTCAAACACGTTTCCAAGTATCGATAAGTCAAGATCAAGTTTATTATCCACCAATTGCCGTTCCTCTTTCACTTCTAAGAATCTCTGGTCACCTTCGATGATTCGGATGTTGTTCAAGTTCAACTTATCGAACTCATCAAACTTCAAGTTGAGCTCTGTCCGCAACGTCACCTGGATGGTGCCTTGGACCAAATAAATCACCAAAATGAAACTATTGGACGATGTTTTCACCGGTAAGTACTCTCCATCGTTGAACACTAACAATTTCAACTCGTACGACGTGTTGGTCACAGGTTCGAGCTTAAACCGCTGCAACATCTTGTGGCTATTGTCAATCTCCACAAACTTGATGTTTCTGGTATTCAACTCCTGCAAAATGGTGTTGTTGATGATCTTATTGAAGCAGATATTGGACAAGCTGTTGAAAAAGTCAAAGTCCAACTCCACGTTGCCCAATTGTAAATCCGACACCCACTTAAGCTTCCAGTCTCCTTTGATAGACTTGATTCTTGCCACAAACCAGGTCATTTCAAAACTGTCGTTGATCAAATTGATCAAAAACCACGACGACGGCCAGTTTTTGCACTTGAAAAACCGGATCTTGAACGGCCCGGTCGTCTGGTTGAGTTTGGCCAACTCCTGGTCCTTCAATGTGATGATATGGTTGGAAATCCACTCAATGGTGATGATCCGGTTGCCCACTTCTCGTGATATCGACTCGAGCTTCAACTCCGTCAATCGCTTGCCCACAAACTCAAGAAGGGCTTCTTCCGACGGACTGGAGCTGATAAACTGGTTGATCTTGTTGACCACTTGCGTCTCAATGAATCCCGGCTCAAGAAAGTAGAATTGGCCCGTCAACGAGTCAATTGAAAGAATGGTGGACTTTGTATCTGAAAGCCTAACGAGAATCTGGTATGGATTGATCAACCGGGAGAACTTGTTGGTTTTGGAGATCTCAAACATCAAGTTTTCACAGTGTTTGTTCAAGATGGAGTTTATCAACACCTCGATGTTGAATTCGTTATCGTTGACAACGATGTCTTTTTTGCTGACTTGCTGGTTATTTTGGTACCAGGTGAAGTCTATGGCGAAGTCCGGACTAATGGAAATCTCGATGTTGTTCAGGACGTTGTTCCAGTAGTTTATGACGATCTTATCGTTTTGTAGTTTGTACCGTATCTGAGAAAACCCCAATAGTTTTGAATCTTTAAGCTGCTGGTAAATTAAATTGAATTTGAACTTTTGGGTGAATCGGTTCAACAATTCGTACAATCCCTTCAAATTCGACGATAATAGCACGCTGTTGCACTGCAGTTCAAGCTTATGCCAGAAATCCGTCGGTAATGCCGTCACCATATCGGTTCTCAAGATATTCTCTCCATCTATGCCAAAAAGGAACCGGAAATCCACAATAAAGTACGGTGATTTGGCATAGGCGTCTTCCAACTCGGCAATCAAGTCGTCCCCCACGGTTATTATAGCCTCGTACTTCTTTTCCAACGTAAATGTCAACTTTCCATCGGATATCTGATGATTTTTCAACATTTCAAGAGGAATATCATCATTTAAAGCCACTCTTGTGCTCAACACCAAATTTAAATCCCTGATCACCTGAAGCACTTTTTCTGTGGACAACATATCCGTCTTGAAGTAGTTGTACGATGGCAACTGAGGCCTTCCCTTCGTTAGCACTTCCAAACTGGTGGTCAAATCGCTATTAGGTAGTTTTGCTCCACTAAACCCATTCAATTCGTTTAATCCGAGCGTCAACTGCTCAAAGTAGAACTCCTGCGTCCGGAGCCAGTTCAAGATATCTATAAGCTTGTTAACTTCAGGAGATTTGCTGGCCCATTTCACTAATGTGTATATTTTAATGAAATCCTTTCTTAAACTCACCAAGAGGTTTAGGAACTTCTTCTTTCGAACAATGTCGCTTTCTTTGCCCCGTGTGATGGATAGGTTTTCCATCATTGTGCTGAGTTGTTTGTACGACTCCTGGCAGTAATATTTCAAGACGCTGGATAGTGGAATTATATTGCTGGTAACATGGGGTAATTCGGGGATGGAGACGCCGTTTCCTTTGCCGTTGGTGGTGTTGTGCAGGTTGAGGGTGTCGCCATTCGGCTGTGTCGCTAGGACGTGGTTCTGTGTGTGTGAAGGCATTAGATTCCCGTTTTCAACTGCATTCATGTTGAAGAAATAATGAGAATGCGCGGTGTACACTGTTTGTGTAGTGTGTATTTGTGCACTTGTTTATTTGTGTACACTAGGTGTATTTGTGTACATTGGATGTATTTGTGTACATTGGGTATGTTTGTGCATCAATGTCTGTACACTTGTTTTTGTACCCTGTCTGTGAACACTCTTTGTACACTTGTGTCTCTGTGTCTCTGTCTTATATTACATACTTATACACTTCTAGTCCACTCAAACCCTTCTCCCCCAACCACCTCACTAATACTCTTCCGCCGCTCCTTCCGAACCAAAAACACGTCCACAACACTCTTCAACTCCCCCAAAATCACCTTAACCTCCGGCTCAAGCGTTTCGTTCAACAAATCGTTCACCAAGTACCAGTCCCAGTCAACCATGGCTATTCTATGTGCAGGAGTGTTCTTCGACATCCTCCTCTTGATCACCGACGGCGAAATGCCCGATTCCGCCAAGTAATTGTACGAGGGCAAGTCAAAAGGCAACCGGTCCTCCAAAAGACTGTACACCAACACTCCCACAGCCCAAGAGTCGGTAAGGAACCCGTTGTACTTCAATCCCATCAATATCTCCGGTGCAATATAGTCCTGAGACCCACATCTAGTGGTAAGCAACTGGTCAGGCTTGGATAATCGTTTTGCCAACCCAAAATCCGTCAAACACGAAATCGATTCGAGTGGGTTTGTCACCATATCTTGAGGGCTGTGGTTCAACAAAACGTTCTCCAACTTGATGTCTCTGTGGATAATGTTCTTTTTGTGGATATAATCCACCGACCACAAGAGTTCTTTAACCACTTGTCGGATATTCAACCAATAAGCCACGTTTCTGTTGTGAATTCGGAAGTTCTGGCTCAGAAACTCAAACAAATTGCCGCCGGGGCAATAGTTAAGGAAAATCAACTGGTTGTTGTCGTTATTAAGGGTTTCTGTGTCATGAATAGTGCTGGAAGTCTCAAAAGACCCGTCATGGTCGCTTTCTCCGTCAATACAGTCAAAGGTCTCGATTTCACTGGCGTCGATCGATAAATTGATATTATAGTCCATAAGCCGGATCACGTGCGGGTGGTGGAGCTGGTACAAGATGTTTAGTTCTCGTTTCAAGAAATACCGGAAGTTTTTGATCTGATTTTTATTGTTCAAAGGAATTTTGATGATTTTGATGGCCATTCGATCACCAAACCCTTCAACGTCCTCCACCAACACCACGTGGCTGAAGTTGCCCTTTCCGATAACCTTACAAAACTTAAAGTACCGGTTATATTTAGCAGAATAGAATAATTTGTTGTCGTATATCGCCGTCAAATTCTCGTCTACCGGCGGACTCGCCAACGTAGCATCGGTCATATTAAGCGACGTCACTCTCTTCTCCGGTAGCTTCTTTTCCAGCGGCCGGTACTCCGACATGGTCCTGTTTCTGGTCAAAGATGACTTTCTTCTTACTTTCTGGATATCTAGCACCGTTTCCACCGGCGAAAGGCTGCCAAACGACCCGTTGTTCATGATCGGCGTGGGGAGCTGTGTTATGCTGTCGAAATCCTCCTGGGTGGGGGAAAAGTGCCGCTTTATACTCATGGCTTCTCCAAGGGCATGTTTTGAGTCGACTGCGTCAACACCGCTGTTCTCTTGCCCCTTCTCTTGCCCGTTCTCTTGCCCGTTCTCTTGCCCGTTCTCTTGCCCGTTCTCTTGCCTGAACATCTCTGGTCGGTTGAATATCGAGTCTGGCCGGTGAAAGACCGAGTCTGGCCTGGCGAACTCTGGGGCCTCTTTGAACAACTCGTTTCCTGAAAACTCGAAATTCTGCTGGTCTGGCACTTGGATAACAAGATTGGGGTGCCACTTGCGATCCTCCTCGTCTGGAGAAGGCGAGTGAATCATGGCCACCAATTTATCACTCTTTTTCGATGTTTCTTCGTGATACGTGATGGTGTCAAATTTCTGTTTTTGTTGAGGCTTTCTTATCCGTTGTAAGAATTATTTTTCGGAACAATAGCCAACGTAAATCTCTATTAATAGCCAACGAAATCTATATTAATAGCCCAACCTAATCCCTATGTAGACAAGCCACCGAAACCGTTGATGAAAATTCTGGTAAATTAAATTGTATCGTAAAAAATAATATCTGACATGCACCAATAGGGACAGTGGGTGACGCATTCGGTTAAACAATTCCAATTGGGGAAATCTGACGCCGTACACATAAACACGAGTTATACGTCTATATGCAGGTTTTTTCACAATCGTTTATATATTTATGGTTACTTTTCCTACATAAATCTGTAAATCCAATTTCCTACATAAAACCCTCCAACACACGAAGGGCTCGTTCCAACCGGTCTATACCGATCTCGTACCGCTGGTCGTCCAACACCATGTCCAGCGTCAACCGAGAAAGCTGGTCCACGATTTTCTCAATCAACTGCTTCTCTTGAACGGGTAAATTAAGCTGGTTGAACTCTTCTCCTATTATCGTCCCGTTGATACTTTCTAGCAAATTTATAAGCGTATGGTAAGAAAAGGGCTTGAGCTGGCTAGACTCTCTTTTGCCTTTTTTCTTACTGGCCTTCCGTTTGGGTTTTTTGGGGTGTTTGGTGCTATCTTTGACGGACTTGGCTCGGGCAGGGTTTTGCACCAATACCGGGTCGTCGATATCGTAGAACTCGTCCTCGAGGTCGTGTGCTGGTACCGGTGCCTGTGGTGCTTGATTGCGTCCTGCAACATCCGGCGTTTGCAACTGGAGATTACTGGGCCGGTGTTTTTGCAGCCGTCCTGCAATAATCTCGTCTTTGGGCGACACATCCGACGAGTTGGTGCCTTGAAGAGTCCCGGATGCTTCTAAGGGCCGTATGTCGAATAAGGGGTGTACGGGAGAATCCTGGGACGCTTCTTCGTAGTGTTTTGTGGGGTATCCGGGGTCTTCGAATTGGGACGAGTTGTTTTCATCGTCAAACACTTGTTTGGGCTGGAATTCGGGGTCGAAGTACTTGTCGGGGACTGGCGGTAAGAGCTCGTGCTTTTGTCCAGTTTCTGGCACTTCCAGCTCTCTTTCTGGAAGTCTCTCTGAGCCCCGTTCTTCTGAGTACAGGAACGGTTGGTTTGTGTACTGACCAGGTGTAGCCAAGCCGTAATCAAGCCCCGTGCCTATTCCAAGACCAAGGGACTTCTGGCTTCTCAACGACCGGCCACTCGACACACGGTTGTCAAAAGAAGCCCGATTTTCCACAATATCGTCAGAATAATGGGACCCGTCGTACTGGGACTCGTCGTCGCTGGTCACAGGCGGTTGTGGCAACGTCTGGTGAATACGAGAAGACCCGCTGGAGCTAATTTGCAGCTGTCTTTTTTCGTTCTGGCTTGACACTTGTCTGGAGCGAAGGAGGTTGTCTCTGCTGGGGCGAGGAGGGAGGGCGTGGGCGCTGCTTCTGTCGTGGGCTTGGGCACTACTTCTGTCACTGTGGTCACTGGCACTGTGGACGCTGGCGGTCTTGTAGCTTTCACTGGATCCTCTTCTGTCGCTTCTTTCTTCCCCCGTGCCTTCTTCTCCGATCCCGCCTTCAACAGTCCTGTTCTCACTGCTATCGTCGGGAATCTCCGTAAACGTGTACGTCTTCAGCTTGATGGAATTAGCCCGTTCCATCAACTTATCCAAATCGTCACTAATCGCCAACGAAACCCTCTTTTTGTGTCCCTTTGGCTGCTCCTTATACACCTCAATCTCCTTGCTCAACCTGGAGGTGTCGACAACCTCGCTCTTGGGTCTTCTGCTCGACCGAGGAGGCACCAGATTCTCTATACTGGTGCTGTAGCTGACATCCGGCAGCATTTTCGAGCTCTGCCCTTGCTGTGTTGCCAATTTCTTCGTCTCTCTGGCCTCTGCTCCCGGCTCTGCTCCCGTCCCTCCACCAGCCTCTGCTCCCGTCCCTCCACCAGCCTCTGCTCCCGTCCCTCCACCAACCAGTGCTCCCCCGGCCAGTGCCAACTTGTTTGTTTGTTCCGCCGCCAACTTCTTACTCATCGATCTGTTGATCGTAGGCACCACCGGCAGATTGACCACCTTCACCGACACCGGCTGGGCCACCTGGTTCACATGGCCCGAGTACTCTGAAAACGACGACACGTACGAGTCTCTGGCGGTGTCTTTATAAGACCTTGTTTTAGGCGGCTTGAACGAATGAGTGGAATAATGGCTGGAAATTTGGCTGGGATCGTCGCTGTACTGCGACGTCACTTCGGGGTGGTTGAACTGCTCCGACTCGGCGTACGAGAACTCCGACGTTTCGTCTGGGTTGTTGTCTGTGTTGTCCATGTGGAATGAAGAAGAAGAGAATTTGAGGATTGTTTGGGGTTCGGCCCAGTTGGGTAAGCGAGTCACGTGATGTGAAATGTCACGTGACGTGGAACGTTTTGGTGTTTTGGTGGTTGCAGTGCTACCACTGGGAGTGGCTCTGAGACATGGTTGTAAGGGTGGTTGTTCTTTTCTACTTTTCGACTTGTCTACTTTTTTATTTCTGCTATTTCTTCTTTTCTATTTCTTCTTTTCTATTTCTTTTCTATTTCTTCTTTTCTATTTCTTCTTTTCTACTTCTTCTTCTTTCTCCCTTCTCTTCTTCTCCTTTCTCTCCTCCTTTCTCTCCTCCCCTTCTTCTAGCTCATTAAGTTATTCTCTCTCATTAAGTTCTTCTTCTTGCAGCCAAATCGCGAAATTCACATTTCAACTCAACACTCCATGCGCCGTTCCCGCCTCCCGTTTCGACAGCACCACTTCTCCAAACCCCCCCTCAACCCCGAAATATACACCAACCGCCTAGAAGTATTTAAATCCCCCGTTCCCCCGTCAAAATTAGCCCCACTCCTCATCGATTGCATAAATGCCAACAGACACCTCCAATCCACAAACCGCCATTTAAACCAACACGACGCCTTTGACATCGCCCCCAGCGTGTCCAACACACACCTCGAGGCCCAATTGTACGATGTGTTGAAGAACCACCGCCAAACAGCCACTTTTCCACACGTGGTTCGACGGTACTTGACAGCGGCTCCCGTGCCCCACAATCCGGCGTATATCATGCAAATGGTAACCGACCACTTCCACCACGACCTAGAACGTGACACCCACGACATCCTACGCCTTGGAATCGACACTTTGCTAAAACACAACGATTACGCCCACTGTTTTGCACTCCTCGATAAAACGGTTGGGTCAAGGCAGTTTGGCCAGTATCAGCACCAAAGACTCAAAACGACCCTAAAATACTGGGGGTGGGCGTTCGTGGCTTTGAATGCAGCACAGATGGCGTTGTTGCCGCTAGTGCCCTTCCCGGTTATCTTTTCAATCAACACAGTAGTGTACTATTTTTTGGCCCGATGGACCGTGCGTCTCCAGTACCCTAGCCATTTGGGCCGGTTGAGCTGGCGAGACTCTCGCCGCATCCAAGACACGGTTACCCGGTCACAGGAGTTGTTCCTCTTGAACCGCATCATCACCTACTTCGAGCAGCACAACGAGGTCAATCTCATGAACTTCCACCAGACCCATGTCAGACACTTTTCCAGTCTCACCGTCAATAAGTGGAACGACTACGAGATAGAAGCTCCAAATTCAACACAGGTGTTGGACACCCGTACACCAGACCCCTTCCACGACGAGCACGTTCTGGCGGTCCGGCTGTTGTTCAAACACGAGCTTCTGCGGCGGAAAGTGGTGGTGCACGACTTGCCGGAAGAGCTTTATTTTGTGGAGTTTTGGCTTACGGGAGAGAATTTCGAGTGGGTGGAGCCCGACCAAGACCCAGCGGAGATCACCAGGTTCACCCAGAAACCACGCCCGGCTCCATTTAACTAATTTCTCCATTCGAACCTTATCTCATCTCCAATTCGCACATCGAATAAATCACGGTTTATAAAGAAACCACCACCACCAAAGAAACCACAGAACCAAAACACAACTATGTCGTTTGTTCGAGTCCCCACCCCGCCACTCGACATCGTCGCCGACCTCCGTTTCTCCAAGAGCCAGTTGCAGTTCCTTGTTTCCTCCTGGGACAACCGCGTGCTTTTATACGACTGCAATCACAAACAAGCTCAGCTACTACACGAATTCAAATGCGAGGTGCCAATGCTAAGTTTGGAGTATCTCCGGGACAACGTCGCCTATTCCGGGTCGTTGGACGGCCATATCTACGAGGCCGACTACGAGAACGGCAAACTCACAAAAAAACCGTTTTTGAGAGACATCAATGGCTTGGACAGTGGTGTCAATAATTTGCGGTGTTTCAACGACAAGCTTTTAATTTCTTCCACTTTTGACAAGCAGTTCTGTGTCCTTGACCCCCGTCAGGCCCTGCCGGTAATGACCCAAAGCCATCCCAAGAAAATCTTCAAAATAGACACCACAAGCACTGGTGCTATTTTGGGGATGTCTGAACGCACAGTTGAAGTGTATGACCATCGAAATTGGACGGTTCCGGTGCAGGTGCGAGAAAGCGGCCTCAAGCTCCAGATCAACGACCTCCAGGCGTTCCCCGATGGCCAAGGGTTTGCCATTTCCAGCATTGATGGCCGTGTAAGCATAGAATACCTTGATCCGGCCCCAGAAATTCAAGACAAAAAGTATGCGTTCAAGTGCCACAGAAACGTCGATGAGTTGACCCACACAGAGGTCGTGTACCCCGTCAATTCCATTCTTTTCAGCACTACAAACACCCACTTGTACACTTCTGGCTCCGATGGGGTGGTGAATCTCTGGAATTGGGACACCCGTCGGAGAATCAAACAATACCCCAGATTTCAACGTGAGGGGGTGCCTGAGAGCGTGATGAAGCTTGGCGTGTCGTACGACCTGTCGGTGATGGCGGTCGCCACCAGTGACGATTCTTATAAGAACTCTGTGGCGGTAGAATCACGGCCCACTAGCAGCAGCAGCAGCATCTACCTCCGGTTTTAACTTAAAAAAACACGACATTTTTGTATGCAGGAATCAATAAACACCCACCGGTATATGCAGGTAAGAAGTCGCACCAGAATCTGTCACGTGCCACAAAGAGAAAATCCTGCTTTGCTCTTCCAGTCTTTTTACAAGGTTACATGTCGGACCAGTTTGAAAAGGCTTCGGCCAGCTACAAGAAGTGGCTCGTTTCCAACGGTGTCCAGTTCGCAAAAGACTGCGAAATTAAAGATTTGAGACACGCCAACGAGGGAAGAGGTATTGTGTCCAACGAAGACATTCTGGCCAACGAAATCATCTTTGAGATCCCCAGAACCATCGTTTTGAACGTCGAGACCTGCAGCTTGGTGTCGAAGTACCCAGATCTTCGTCTCCACCTCGAGCTTCTCAATCAGTGGGAAGCTCTTATAATTGTGTTATTATATGAGATCAAAGTCAACCAGGCGAACAGCCAGTGGGCTCCTTACTTCAACGTGTTGCCTATTTTGGACACAACCAACTACAAGTTCAATCAAATCATGTTTTGGACCGACGAGGAGTGCCAGAATTTAGAGCCTTCTTTGATTACTCAAAGAATTGGCAAAGAGATGGCGGACGGTATGTACAGGAAGTTATTTCCTCGGATTGTGTTGGACAAAATGAAGCTCCGGGAGTTGGAGGGCACGACGTTGGAGGAGTACCACCGTATAGCGTCGTTGATCATGTCGTACTCGTTTGACATTGAGCGTTTGAATAAGAACGGTCTTGTGGACGGGGAGGAGGAGGAGGAGGAGGAGGAGGAGGAGGAGGTAGAAGAAGAAGAAGAAGAAGAAGAGAAAGCGACAGAAGCAGCAGAAGCGAAAAACGGCGCCAGAAGCAGCCCGCTGTCGATTTCCGACGACGATTTGCCAGACAGTATGAAGAACGACAGTTTCTTGAAAGCCATGATTCCCTTGGCCGACACATTGAATGCCGACACCAATCTCCATAACGCATTATTAGAGTACCAAGGAGACAAGTTGGTCATTAGAGCCATCAAGCCAATCAAAAAAGGCGAACAAATCTACAACACTTATTCAGACCACCCAAACAGTGAAATTTTAAGAAGATACGGATATGTTGAAAAGCATGGGTCGAAGCATGATTTTGGCGAAATTCCCATGGATATCATCAGAAACTGTTTCAAGAACCACACCACTGCCATCACGGAAGAATTTTTCACAGAATTACTCTCGTTTTTCAACAGAATCGTCCAGGAAGAGAAAGATGATGATGTGGTTGATTTTGTGTTGAATTCGTATGACTGTTTCAGAACTTCAGAGGTGATTGTTGAATTCATTATTTTGATCCAATGTTTAACCATCATTTCCGCCATCAATGATGTCCACTCGATGGCTGGTTTGACTTCTGATTCAAAATTCCAACTTGTTAGACGGATTTACAGAAAGTGCATCCAACTCATTGAATCCAGAAATTTAACCAATGACTTTTTACTGAACTACAAAGCAATTATGGCAGCAAGACTTGAACAATATCCAAAGATTGCAACAGAAGACTTCAAAGATGACGTGGATTTGGACAGAAAAAGCATGGCCCTTATTGTGTTGAAATCAGAGTACAAATCGTTGGTTTCTTGTTTGGACATTGTCGAAACTTTCAAGGTGGAAGATGTCAAATACAAATTCATAGACGACCAGAAATTAATTAGAAATATCGTCAAGAGGAAGTTCGACTTGCCAATCCCCAGTCCTGAAAAGAAGCCGAAACGCTGATCCACGAAACTACACTGTCTAAAGAACACAAAACTCATTTATGACTAGATAATGTTTGTATATTACCTTTATTGTATTGACTCATGAACTTTTTTAATGCATAGTATTTCACGAAACCTAACCTAATAACCTGAACCAGAAATGAATAAATGAATGTAAATAAGACGAGCTGTGATCCTAGTATAACCCAGCTTCTGTGTCTTGAAATAGAACGAGGACATAAGACTAAACTGAGCTCTGGGCGTCCTCGTAAATGGACGACTCTGTTCTCCAGGTCCTGGACGTTTTTGTGGAACTCTTTCTCTCAACCGTCGCCGCATCATCGTCGGTCGAATTTGAAGCCTCGGGCGAATCCTTGACCTTGACTACAAGTGGTCTTGGTCTTGAAACGTAGAAGCCCGACTCTTTAGCTTCTTTTTGCTTGAACTTCTTTAACCATGGCTTAGCAAGCTCTCTAAAATGGTTCGTATGGGAGACTGGGGCAAGGGAATCAACAAGACTCTCTTTGGACTCTCTCTTCTTGATTCTCGATTCCCATAACTGTCTCATATCTTCATCGATATTGTCGTCAACAAAATACTTCTTGTAGATCTTATCAGACTCCCTGGTGGTGTAGTCGTTATGCTTCTTACGCTTATCGGAGTACTCCTGCTGCTTTCTGAACGATGAAACTTCCGACACAATACTCACGTCGTCTGGTCTATCCAGCAGCCCTTTCAACGCCTGAGACGCTTTGTGCCTGTAATAAAAGTCCGGGTGTGTAAGGTTGAATTTCTCCGACTCAGAATCCGTCACTTGGTTGTGTATGGAGCCGGGATAGCCAGGGGGCTGGGGTTTGAATGGAGTAATGCGCACCAAAAGGTTTTCCACTGGTCTGTACCTGAACTGTCTGTTGAACTCGTCCACACTGGTGGACTGGGACAACTTCTCCTCCAAGATATGGCTATAGCTCGTCCGTCGGTGTTTAACAATGGAGATGACAGTTCGTACGAAACAGTACATCAACTGTCCACAAAACGCCAAAGCGATAATGACATGGATAAGCAAGTGTGTGAACGCAACGTACGTGCGAGTGGCTTCAGAATAGTTCAACGAAGGAATGAACGGAATGCACAACACCGTGACCAAAAAACGAGCCAAAGGAATCATCCATCTGGTGGTGGTCCAGCTCATATCCAAGAAGAACGGCTTTATCAACATCAACAGGGTTATTGACGCAAACTCCAACACCACCAAGATGATCACCTGGGTGGGACCACTGACCTGCACAATGGCCACCACCACCAGCTTCAAGAACATGTTGACGAGGTCGAAAATCACATAGTAGTTCTTGCTGGGCGTATAATGGTGGTACAAGAAGCCCCAACACAAAACGGTGTTCACCGAAGTGTAGAGCTTGCTGACACGGTCGTTCACCTCCACATGCCACTTTTTGAAAGTGATCAAGTACCGGAATATGAAAAAAAGCACCAATGCAAGCCACACCGTGAACAAAATAGACCCGAGAATCAAGGGGCCGATGTTCACGCCATCTTGAGTACTTATCACCGTAAAATGGGTCGAAGTACCGTTGGTATTGGTGCCATTACTGGAAGTGATATTGTAGCCGTGCTGGAAAAGGTCGTTGCTCAATTCAATGCTGCCGGTAGCATTGGAACCGGGATAATTGAACCGGATATGGCTCATGGGACTGAACAAACTATCGTACGACACGTTTCTAGAGAAAGCATCGTTTTTCAAGGCAGTGACACTGGGAAAAAACTCGTTTCCATTCTGGGCTGCCAACTGAAACAAATAGAGCGTCAACACCAAGAACGGGTACCCAAAAAACACCACAAAGTTGTTTAAAGCAATGCCCAACAGCAAAGAAGCAGCTCTGCGAAGCGTCGCCTTCAAATTGGAGTTGTGGAGAACTCCTTTGATGGTTTTCGTTCGTATAAACTTGACGGAAAAGTAAAGGGCTTGCAACACAAACTGCAAAACGATCAACACACACAAACTGAGAATGAAATTCCACCAGTTCTGTCCCGAAGTCTTATAAGACCCGTAATATGACAACGAGTTCAACCCGTTGGCATTCCACGTGAGATAGATGTTATCCTGTTCCGTAGACGAGAAGAATTCATTGCCGGTAAGCAACGAGAACCCCAATAAAGCACACCATTTTAGCAATGCCATCAACGGCTGGTAAAACCCCGGGTAGTTCAAGTTCAAGCCGGCAGTAAAAAGGGCAAATTGAAGGTACATGATGATTCGTTGAACCGTAGCATCCAATTGTTTCAAAAGCTTTTCGTTGCAGATGGTTGAAGCGGTGAATAAAAACGGGTTTTGGGACTCTTGGTAAGACGAGTAGATAACCGTAAGGAAATTGATGATTGCCGTCACCACCAACAACGACAACGCTCCGTACAAGATCGCCCGTTGGATTGGTCGCACGATTGCCGGCGTAATGTATGCTTTACTGCAGCCGAGAAGTGCTGGTTGCTCGTCATTCGACACCACTGCAAACCGGGCAAAGAAGGAGCCAATCTTTCCATAATGCTCGGAAATATCCACCTCGTAGTAGATGTAGATTGAATCGTTGACATATAACGGACAGCCTATAAGTTCGCCGGTGGAGTTGCTGAAAAGCGATTCTATGGTTTTGTTTGATTTGGCGAAGGAGATGGCTGTTGAGTCGGGTTTTTCGGTGGGGATGGAGTATGTGATGACGGAGGTCAGGCCCAGGGCCAAAGACACGGTGATTGCAGTGGTAGCGGTGCCGGCGGGGTCTGCAGGGATTGGGTTTGCTGGAACCACAGGGGAAGCTTCGGCGGTAGGATCTGCTGGAATAACCACAGCAGGGGGAGGAGCGGGAGCGTAGCTTGGAGCAGGGAGATTTAGCACGCTGACTATGGGTTCCTGGGCAGCGGCGGCGGCAGTGGTTGCGGGTGCAGTTTCCGCCACGGGGACCTGGCTGTCTCTTTTGTCTCTTTCTCTTTTGACTTCTTCTTTTTCTCTTTCTAGTTTATCTCTGTCATCTCTTTCTTCTTTTTCTCTTTCTAGTTTATCTCTGTCATCTCTTTCTTCTTTTTCTCTTTCTAGTTTATCTCTGTCATCTCTTTCTTCTTTTTCTCTTTCTAGTTTATCTCTGTCATCTCTTTCTTCTTTTTCTCTTTCTAGTTTATCTCTGTCATCTCTTTCTTCTTTTTCTCTTTCTAGTGTATCTCTTTCGTCTCTTTCTAGTTTATCTCTTCCTTCTCCATTTCTTTCTTCTTCGTCTCTTTTAGCGTCTCTTTCATCTCCTTCATCTCCTTCATCTCCAAGGGCCTCTCTCCTGTAAAGCCTCCCTTCCACTATCTCATAAACGTCCTTCTCCGTAACAAGCACTTCCACATTTGTCTCGCCCTCTCTTCCAGCTCTCTCGCCGGCGTTATACGTCTTTTCTCCTTCCAGAATCCCCCCCTCCAGAACCTCTCCATCCCTTCGAACCTCTCCATCCCTCCGCTGCGGCCCAATCCCATTCAGCACCTCAATAGGCCCGTACGGATTCACCACTATGGTCGTGTTCGGCTTCACGTCACTATAAAACCGCGGACTCTGCATGTACTGCGTCGTATTCTTCACCCCCAACATATCACACAACCGCCTATTCTCATCTATTATCTTCTTCCCCATGAACCAAATCGTAGCATGAAACGTCGTATATCGATTGGTCGTGGCATTCACGTCCGTGATCACCGGCAGAAGATTCGTCATGTTTCTCGGATCCACCACCTTGGTGTTGATGAAGAACTTCAACACCTTGTGTTTATCATCGAGCGCCACGTCCAATAATGGTTTGGCTAGTTTGAGCGATAACGGGTCTAAGCCGCACCCTTTTGTTTCAAGGAGCGCTGCCAGGACGAAGGGGAGAAGGTGCAATACCATGAGGTATAGTAGTCGTAGCACGAGCATGGTGTGTATGTGTGTGTGTGTGTGTATTTGGTTGGCTTGATTTTTTGAGAAGAGAAAAGAAAGAGAAAGGACAAAGAAAAGAGAAAGAGAAAGGAGAGAATAAGGACAAAGAAAAGAGAAAGAGAAAGGAGAGAATAAGGACAAAGAAAAGAGAAAGAGAAAGGAGAGAATAAGGACAAAGAAAAGAGAAAGAGAAAGGAGAGAATAAGGACAAAGAAAAGAGAAAGAGAAAGGAGAGAATAAGGACAAAGAAAAGAGAAAGAGAAAGGACAAAGAAAAGAGAAAGAGAAAGGAGAGAACAAGGACAAAGAAAATGAAGACAGGAGAGGAGAGAAGAGAGAAGAGGAACAAGTGACAGAAGTCCATGTTTGACTATTTACAGTATAATGTACAGTTCGCTGGAAGTGATTGGAGCAAAGTGAAGTGAAGCAAAGTGAAGTAAAAGTGAAGTGAAGTGATTGAGGCAAAGTGGCCGCACGACAGTAAGTCAGTACCCTACTTCTTTCCTATTTCTTTCGTTCACTTCATATTCATTCACTTCATTATTCAGTGTTCACTCACCGATCCACGTCACTTCGTTCCGTGGATCTCCGTAGATCGCCTAATCGTTCACCTTCCCCCGCAACTTCGGATACAACCTCGACGCATGGTAATTGATCGACGAAATCTGCTCCTTCTGGGGCTTGTGTGCCTCCATGCACCCCTTCAAATCCGTCTCAAATACCTTACATTGAGCCGCTCCCTCACCATTAGCAGCCCAGCAACTCAACAACGATGTCATATACACCAAACACGAGTTATTCGCCTGCTTCAACACCGGCCGTCTCACCTTCAACCGCGGCAACGGTGGCAATGAACTGGTGGTTTGCACTTTCTTGAATGCCATTGATGAATAAAAATTTTTCGCACCTCACTATACACTATATAACCACCTAATATTTCTTCAATTCCTGCTCCAAATCCACAAGATTGAACTGAAACCCCCCCTTGCGGTTCAGACTCCGCACGTTGGTGTAGTTGTACAACCGCTTGTAGTTTCGGTTGGCATACGGCTTGAAAATCACCGTATCTTCCACGTTCAATGATTGCATCTGATTGACTCTTTGAAATAACCCCATCAACTTGAATTTGATGATATTGGTGATTTTCGTGTTGATATTGTTGATGAACACCTGCTTCCGGTGCGAGTACTTGATCCTCACGAGTGTCTCGATCTGGTCCTGCAAGTTGATGAGAAACAACTTGAAAAAATGGGTGAAAAGACGTTTCTGGCTCCGACGGGACTTATCTGTGAGATAGTTGTAGGGAATAAGATTAAACTCCTTGACATTGTAGCTGATGATAAGCATATTGCCGGGTTTCTTCTCCTTGTCGTCTTTGGAAAAATCACACAACTTAAACCCATTGGTTTTGAAGAACTGGTGGTTGAATAATAGCAAATTCGTCGCTTGATTATTGGACGACAACATCAACTCAATCTCTTTCTGTAACGAGGATTTAAGCGTATTGATTTCCGTTTCTAGCATGCTGTTGAACTTGTTGATGAACCGGAACTTGAGCGTCTTGTATTCCTTCACATCGTCCACCAATAAGAACTTTTTGGGCACATCCAATTCATTATATATCATGCTCATGACTTTATCGTACTTTCGGGAATTGGGTGCTAGTAGATCGTCGGGGTTTATGGATATGGAGTTCTCGTTGTATTCAATAAAGTCCAAATCCTTTTTGTGGAGTTTAATCTTCTGACTACCCTGCTGGAGGTCCTGGATAAACTCTTGGGGAAAGCAAATGTCGGTGGCTCTATTTTTACCCATTCTCATGGGAAATCCACTTAATGACCGATCAAATCCCACAACATTGTAGGGCAAGTTGAACAAATTGTCCTTGAATAACGACGAGTTGGTGTTCAAAAACAACTTGTCCATTTCACCTCTTCTTAATAGCTTAAACTTATCATTAATGCCATTAAACTCTTGTAGTATGCGAATGATGGGGTCGGAATAGTTTCTCAAGTACCGCTTGTAATACTTCAAATGAACCAGCTTGTCTTTATCCAACTTGTCCAAATCCTTATAAATCCGTTCGATCTTTGATAATGGAGTGGTGAATATATCTATTTCGTCGGGTAGGTTTCTGATCAAGTCTTTTCTGTCCAAGTAGTGATCGGACGCAAAAGACCGGAACTGCTTGCCTTCGTCCAAGTTCTGTTGGATGAGCAAGTCTTCTGTGGGCATGTGCGAGATGCTGTCGTAGTAGCTTTGGAGAATCTTGTAGTTCTCTTTTAGCTCGTCTTCGGCTTCTTCTGGAACCTGCGATTTATCGTGTTTGTGGATGCCGTTTTGGAGGGAAATCCCGAGGTTTCGTAACGCCTGTTTGTTGGCGTCCTTGGCTTTGTGGAGAATGCAGGAGGTATGGAGCGACCGGACTGTGCTGAAGCTCATGTTACGTGTAATTTGAAATAAGGATGTGCGAACGGATTTGAGAAAGACCTGAGAAAGACATGAGAGGTGATAAGATGTGACAAAGATGTGACACAAACACAGACACAGACACAAACGTACACAAACAGACACAGACACAAACGTACACAGACAGACACAGACACACAGACGTACGCTACGATACGGCCGATTCGTTATTCATTAATTATACACTGGTTTGAACCGCTGCAACAACTGGTTCAACTGATACTGTTCGTTCAATGCCGCCATCTCAATAATGGGGTTGATGGCGCACGCTTTTAAGGCTTCCAATGGAATGGCGTCTATCACAAAAGGGCTTTTTGGCGACAACGACGATGCTGAGGAGGTGGAGGAGGTGGAGGAGATGGATGAGATGGATGAGGAGATGGACGAGGAAATGGATGTTGATGATGCTCGGAGTGGGTGCTGTGCTGCAAATGGAAGAGGTGCAAGCGGTGGAATGGCTGAAAGAGCTGAAAGTGAAGGCTCTGGCTGGAGTGAAGCTGGCTGGGGAACCTGGCGAAGGTACGACTTGGGCGACACTGACATCGGCGACACTGACACCGGCGACACCGACACCGGCGAGGTTGCAGTGCTGGTGGCATTGCTTGCACTGCCCGGCGAACGTCTACCCAAATAATGGCTCATTCTATACCCATTCATCAAACTCTCCTTAATTGGATCCAAAAACCGACCAAACTGGTTGTACAACTCGTTCTCGCTAACACAAAGGTTCCAGTCCAACAAAAACAACAACTGTCTTTCCATAAGATTGATATCCCGAAGATCAAACAATCTGTTGGTCAATTTAAGCCAGTCGTAGTTCTTGAGACTAAAATCATTATTGAACTTGATGGATAGTATCAAGCACGACAACAAGATTCTGTGACGTGTGGACGGTAAGCCCTTGCAGTTTGTGGGCAATTTGGTCTTTAACCGGTTCAAGTAAACCATCGTCGACATCAAAATCCCGTTATTCAAGTTAAGCGACCGTATGAGCTTGTTGAGGAACCTCAGCAATGATGGGAGTCTCTTGCCATCGTTGACGGCATTTTCACTGTCACAGGGGATTATTTGCAAAGTTTTGACTATCAATTTGTACACCAAATCCTGCTCGATGGCAGAGTTGATGAAAAGCTCCACTGCTTTTGATTCTGCGGATTCCATGGGCAACAGAAGGAGCGAAGAAGCAACAAGAAGGAACGAAGAAACAACAAAAGAAACAGAAGAACGAAGATAAATCGATGCTAAAACTTACAAAACTTGCAAACATACCAAAACCGTTTACTTATATTCAAAACGCACCACATCGCCCTCAAATCTTCATGGCCCCATTAGTATAAACTCACATATCATTACGCGTGCTACAGGAACTGAAATAAGCTTATGCTTATTATAGCCTCCAGACAAACTCGACTCGTTAACCATCAGACTGCATACAACCACTGGCTTTCCTCATTGGGACAAATTAATCCGTGTTTCTGCACCCATGACAATAAGACATACTATCTAAGAACAGAAAAAATCAACCTGGGTGTTTTGTGTCTATTGTCCTCTGCCATTTGGTTGTTCTGACTACGTTATCGCTTTCAAGGTTTCTGAATGAGGTTAAAAACCATAATTTCATGACACCATTTTTTAATGTACGGAGTCGCCAGCAATTGCAGATACGTTCTGTTTTGGGGTATAAGGTCTAGAGTGGGTGTTTATGTTGCAGATTTTGACGCGTGCCTTCGGTAGGTTTCTTTGGCGTGGAAGAGCTCAAGAAAGCATGGCTCAAGACGAGAAGCATGGCTCAAGACGAGAAGCATGGCTCAAGACGAGGTGCATGGCTCAAGACGTTAACGCGGGCTATGGCTGATTAGGTGATCCCAGATGCCTTAGGCGTGAGAGTTACAGGTCGATGACTAAGGCTCGGTGACTAGGCTCGACACTTGGCTCAACACTTGGCTCGACTTACCAACCTCAATGTCAAACTAAACCACCCGCTCAGTACTACAATCTATCTACAATACAACACAGTAATTCCAGTCTAATTGTCTAATTAGTTAGTAAGCGTTCAACAACGTTTGATGTATCAGAAATTTGGGTATACTGGGTCTATCATGCAATGAGTACTCAGACTGGTGCACAGCGTTTTGTCGTCATGTAAATCAAACAAATTCAAGTAAACATACTGTAAATCAAAAACGTTAACTGGAAAATTTTTTCTAGCAGAAATAATCCATTTTATACCACCTTTTTTTTTTTGACGGGTAACCCCATTGGGTTGGCACACATTTTTTCAATACATTTAATACAAACTACTTCACAAAGAAAACTCGTTCAGGGCCCCTAGTTCCCTTAAAAACGACATCTCGTCTTTTCCAAACTCGTTGGCCATTTGCACCCACAAATCGTCCACTTCTTTATTGTTCACCATATTATCAAACTCACTGTCGGTTCCGCTAGTCATAGACGTCACATCCGACCCCACGGCGTTCAGATCGTACCGATCGCTTGCTGGCAGCGTCGACAGCTCTTCGGCGGCCGTCGCCACCACCCCCTGATGCCGCTGCTGCACTTCAGCCACATGGGCCAAAGTCCGGTCGTAAATTTCAATCAACTCGTCAATGTCACCAATGGGCACCTGCGTAAACGACTCCGCCAACTCGGCATACTTGACCTCTTCAAACAACAACGGGTTGGTGACGGTGTCCAACAAGAACGCATGGGCTTTGGCCACTCTCCAGGCATAATAGTACCGATTACTTAATCTCGATAACGTCTTGATAATATACTTCACCACATGCTCGATGCATTTGGAAAGCCGACAGTACTTTTGGAATTGTACCTTGTAGGGGATGTTGTTCATACTGGTACTGTGGGTGGGTCTTGTTTTGAAGGAGTGGATGGTGGCATTGACCTTGGTCAAAATGGAAATATTATACTGGCTGGTCTTGTGCATCACTTGGATGAAAACGGGGTTTAACACCAAGTCGGCAGACTCGCCAAAGTAGATATGGTTTCGGCAAATTAGGTCGTCGTAGTATGGCAATAAGTTGAGGGTGCCAATACTGATGATTTTCTTGATGTAGAACCCCAAGAGTTCGGAGTTGCCTCTTTTGCAATGGTGGAATTGCACTTGTTGGCACATGGTCAACAAGAACCCGTTCATCGACAAGAAATTCTTGAATTTCATCACCTTGAGAAACGGGTATCGAAACACATCTTTTTGGAACGGATTCATATACTCTTGGGAATTTCCGTACGTGTTAAACACAAACAGTTCGAAATTGGACATCATATCGGTAATATCCTTGATCTTGCTCTGCAGCCGTATATCCAACACCACATTCAATATTGCCGTGAGTTTGGCGTAGTACTTTTCAAAATACGCAAACGTGGCCACCACATGCTTCTCCATCTCCACGTCCAAGATGTTCTCCTGTCCTTTTTTGTAAAACGGGAGTCTCGTGTCAAAGTACTTGGGGTCAACGGCCATGGGGTTCCCGAGCTGGTACCCTTGGATCAAATCGGTTATTACGATGAAGAACCACAATTTCCGGAGCAAACTATTGGTTTTCTCCCCCACGTCATCATCGTAGATCCCAGGCTCTCTATTGAGCCCCATTTGATACGCACATTGCACCAAGATACTGTTGGTGACTTGAGACGATCCTCCATCGGCACCATCGCCCTCTTCCGGCCCAAACATGTGGTACAACCTCAATAGTTGCATGAACTGCAACACTGGCAAATCATTCTTTTTCAAAATATTGAATTTGTCCACACATAGCTGGGCCATAGTAACGGCCTGGATCAGGATAGGCGTCGACAACAAAAGCTTCAAATCAAGCGCCTCCGTCGACTGCACCTGTGGGTTCATATTGCTTTCGTTGACCTCCTTGACATTGGAAAACGACGACAAGAACGCTAATCGAAGCATCAACAATAATGTCCCAAGATAAGCATAGTCCAAGCGTTTTTCCACGTTCAACTTCAGCACCGGCTCCATGACCATATCCACGGGCCCCACAATCCGGAAAAGCTCAAGCTTGAAGTCGCCCTCGTCGATAAACGGCATGAATGGGTAGACGTGGGTGAAAAACTTGTTCACAAGAAGCCATATGACTTTTTTGGGGGGAAGTGTCTTGAGAATACTGTCCACCAACCCCAGATCCGGGTCTGCCAGGTTGTTGCAGGGCATATCCATCAACTGGGTGCTTTCATAGAGAGATTTGGGCTCCGACTTGGTGGTAGGACCGTCCACAAACTTGATTGACCCCATATTTTCCGAAGTTCTGGTCTGGTCCGGTTCGTCCACCGGCTTCATGAACCGGCGGCTGTCCAAGTCCGAAGCCCGCTTCTTGAACGAAAGCACCTGTGACGTGTCGCGAGGGCTGCGGTAGGAAACATCGGGCGGCAAACTCGAAATCATCGCTGCATTCTTGGTAAAGTCGCCGTTCTGGAGACTATCCCACAACAACCGCAAGCCCCTGTCTCTGGCCACAAACGCGTGCCACGTGAAGATCCCAAAGTGCTGTCTCTGGAACAGGTCACGGGAAAACACCGAGCTGTGGGTCTCGTAAAACAATATGATATCATCGGGGTCGGTGTAGAGATTTTTGCACATATACTTGCACCGTGTCCGGAGACTATACTGCAAATGCCCTTTCTCCTGCACCGGCTCAAGCACCAGGCCCGGGCTATCCATCTCGCCCAACGGCGACCATGACACAAAGTTGCCAGGGCTGGCCATTGGCGTCCATCCAGTGGCCTTATTGACGAAAAAGTCCGGTCCTGATGGGATTGAATGCACCGACAACCCGGGGAAATTGGTGTCTTTTTGAACCGTTTCGCCGTACCCGTCGTTTACCGCCGGTTTGGGTTTGAGCGGCACAATGGGTGTGATGAACTGTTCGTGTTCCGGCACCATGCGGTCTTTATTGATGAGCGACGATTCGAGGTCTTTGATTTTGCCTTTGAGGATCTCGAGTTCCGTTTGCATCGACACGGGGGTGGCACCAGTGCCAGTGGAGCCACCGCCAACAGAGCTGCTTCCAATAGAGCCACTTCCACTGCCATTGGAGCTGCCACTGCCGTTCCTGTGGCCGTTCCCGTACCCATGATAGCCTTTGCCATGATAGCCTTTGCCGTGACTGTGGCCGTGATTGTGGCCGCCGTTTCCCATACCTGTGGGCTGCAACACCAGCTCCAACAGCCCCGGAGACCTGGTGTCCCCGTTTCCCGGCGACACAAACCCCGTCACCACAAACAGCGGCTTGACGCTAATCGACTTGTTGTTCCCTTCTTCAGTGTCTTCAAAAGCGGGATATTCACACAAATGAGGCACATTGTATTTGCGGCACGACGAGCAGGGCCGGCCCCGGTCACACTTGACCTTTCTCTTCTTGCAGTACGTGCACGAGAGGGATATTCTGTTTCTCTTTCTGACAGGCTCTTGCATGGTTGAGAAATAATGCGAATTAGTAAAGGGCTAAGTACGGCAAAGAAGAGAAGAGAAAGAGAAAAGAAGCACAAAAGCACAAAAGCACAACAGCACAAAGCGGAGCAACAGAAGCAAAACAGACGGGCCGAAGGGCAGATTGAGGAAGTGACGTGAAGTTTATTCGTATGTAGGGCCAGATGGAAAAGTCGTGTGTGCACCATTAAACACCAGACATTCCGAGAAAGCCAAAGACATAGTTTCAGAGACAACGTTTGAAAGAAGAGACAAAGAGACAAAAAGACAAAAAGACAAAAAGACACAAAAAGAACACAGTAAAAGAGACAGACAAGAAGACAAAATGAGACAGCCATAAAGACAGTAAAGACAATCGTCCCAGTCGAAGAAACCTCGTCTGAACCAAACCTAGGGCTGCACCAGATCCGTACACCAAACCCGTACACCAGACCACCAGATCATGCCCACCATGCACTCCATCGTAACAGCCAACCAAAAGTCGTGCGTGCACCAATCAAGCAGGCCAACTTAGCAACAGCAGGCCAACAACGACAAACAAGAACCACAAACACCTCCACAAACGACAAACAACAGACACCTCCACGTCCACATCCACGTTCCCAGACCCTTACACCCACACTCACACGTCCCTGAACGCTTTTCAACATACCCATTCTCAACCCCAGCACAGCCATTTTCGCTCTTTTAGAAAAACTTTCAAATCAAAAACGTCAAAAACAACATGGCTATTTTCAGAAGCAAAAGCGGCAAAGAGGTGGAATACCAACCCCACCACCCCGTCGACAACAAGATGCAGCCCTCCAACTTCCACGACCCCATTTTAAGCGCCGTTAACGAAGCCCAGCCCTTTGAACAAGCTATCGACAGATCGGGCGTCAACAGAAGACCCTCTTATTTATCCCAGGATTCCGCCGACTTGAAAGACATTTTCGGCCAACAAATCAGCCAGAGTGACATGTCCAACCCCACCCGTGCCCGGAACGAAAGACCTTTGGATACCATTAGAGCTTTTGAGTATGCTATCACTGGTGATTTAAGCTACAAGGACCAATTAGAATCCACCCGACTTGGATGGGGGTTCCATGAGGATTTCCCCTTCAACAACTTGGCCGGTGCCCTGCAGGATGCCGGGGCCCAATCGGGAACCACCAGACCCAACTATTCCTTTAACGAACCTCAAGCCATGTATGCCACTCAAAATTATTCTGCTAGTTCGTTGAAAAACGAAAAGACGTCCAAGAAGAAGAGGGGCTTATTTGGTAGAAAAAAGTAGAGGATGTGCCGACAATATATCTGTTGAAGCTTTTGGTGGTCTTCGTGTACATGCGTACTTAGACGAGATTCGGCTATTGCTATTGTTTGATTTTGCTTTTGCCGTCTCGACATATTTGACGATATTTTGATGATTTGTGAATGATTTTAGGCAACCACGCCCGGTGGCTCTGCTGCGTATGTACAGTCCTATATACTATGGTAACGTAAATTTATGTTTTGGTTTGCATGTTTCAAGTGACAATTGATTTCGGCTTATATGCAGGTTTCAGGTACATTTTGGGATCTGGAGATTCGTGGCTGCTCAATTATATAAAAGGGCGCTGATGGTAGAAATGGAAAAACAAGAATGAATCTGCCGGGGCTGATGCCACAGGAGATGCAGGCAGAGACACAGACACAACCACAAACACAAACACAAACACAACCACAAACACAACCACAAACACAACCACCTCCCCAGTCCCAACCGCAGGAATACGCCCCTCGCCAGATCAGTTTCAACGTCAGTGACCACTACCAGATCCTCGAAGTCGTCGGCGAGGGCGCCTACGGCATCGTCTGCTCCGCCATCCACAAGCCCACCAACCAGAAAGTGGCCATCAAGAAAATCGAGCCGTTTGAACGGTCAATGTTGTGTCTTCGAACCCTCCGGGAACTAAAGCTTTTGAAGCACTTTAACCACGAAAACGTCGTCAGTATTCTCGCCCTCCAAAGGCCCATCAGCTACGACCTTTTCAACGAGATCTACCTCATTCAGGAGTTGATGGAAACAGATTTGCACCGGGTGATACGAACCCAAAAACTAAGCGACGACCACACGCAATATTTCATTTACCAGACGTTACGGGCATTGAAATGCTTGCATTCGGCCAACGTGTTGCACCGAGACTTGAAGCCGTCCAATTTGTTGTTGAATTCCAACTGTGACTTGAAAATCTGTGATTTTGGCCTCGCTAGAAGTATAGCGTCCAGTGAAGACAATTTCGGGTTCATGACCGAGTATGTGGCCACGAGATGGTACCGGGCGCCGGAAATCATGTTGACGTTCCAGGAGTACACCACGGCGATCGACGTGTGGTCGGTGGGGTGTATTTTGGCGGAAATGTTGACGGGAAGACCTTTATTTCCCGGAAGAGATTACCATAATCAGTTGTGGTTGATCATGGAGGTGTTGGGCACGCCCAATATGGAGGATTACTATAATATCAGGCTGAAACGGGCCCGGGAGTATATTCGGTCGTTGCCGTTCTGCAAAAAGATCCCGTTCCAGACGTTGTTTTCCAATGTCAACAACAATGTCAACCCATTGGCAATTGACTTGTTGGAGAAGCTTTTAATTTTCAATCCGAGCAAGAGAATCACAGTGGACGATGCGTTGAAGCACCCGTACCTTAAGTTGTACCACGACCCCAACGACGAGCCCATGGCGGAGAAGATTCCCGAGGATTTCTTTGATTTTGACCGGAAGAAGGACGAGTTGAGTATTAGCGACTTGAAGAAACTATTATTTGATGAGATCATGAAACCGTTGTGAAAAATAAAGAGTGTGAAGGAGACAAAGCACAAGAAAAAGTGACTGTAAAGACTGTAAAAGTAAGACTGTAAAGACTATAAAAGTAAGACTAAGTAACACTAAGTAACACTATAAAATCACTAGACAATATTTTTGCACCTGTATCCAATTTTCACGCGTTGACAAAAATTCTCAAAATAACACTCTGTGATAAACACCATGAAGTTACTAGCATTATTCTACCTCATCACAGCCATCGTCTGCCACAACGTGTTGTTGCAGCCCTACGGAAAGCAATGTTTCTTTGAAAACTTGAAAAAGAACGACGAATTGGCCATTTCGTACCAAGTGGGATCAAGAGACCCCAACAACGCAGAGCAATTAAAAGCTGGGTTCTTTATTGGGTCTCCTACGGGACAAGTGTTGATCAAAAGGCAGGATGTGGACCACGGAGACGAGGTGGTCAAGGCCGACACCGAGGGAAGATACACTTACTGTTTTTCCAACGAAAAATCCAGCAGAGTTGATTTGGACGTTTCATTTAATGTGCATGGGGTTATTTACATTGATTTCGAAAACCCAGATGCCGATACGTTGGACTTTGCCATTCAGAGATTGAGTCAGTTGACCAGTGACGTTAAGGCCGAACAGAGTTACTTGGTTATAAGAGAAAGAACTCACAGAAACACTGCAGAGTCGACTAATTCCAGAGTCAAGTACTGGAGTGTGTTTCAGATTATTATGGTGGTGGCCAACTCGTTGTTCCAGATCTACTACTTGAGGAGATTCTTTGAGGTGAAGCTGGTGGTGTAGGTTTTTCGAATTTAGTATTCATACGCCAGTAATACACGCTTCCAGTAATACACGCTTCCAGTAATACACGCTTCCAGTGGAGTGCTCTTCATTTTGCTAGCTTCTCTGCCCCTTTGTCTTCTCTGCCCCTTTGAAATAGCCTTCAGCGGCTCTGGCTTTCGGCTTAAGCTCTAAATTTAGGCGCTGGTTTACGGGTCTGGTGTACGGATCTTTCATTCTGTCAGCCGGGCTTAAGACTTCCTTTTCTCCAGAACGTTTTTTCCTTATGCTCTTTCACAATCCACACCTAATCCACCACAAAACCGCCACGACTGCTCCCAAACTCGCCACAGCCTCTCCCCACACACACCACCCTTCCCTGTCACCTTCAAAACCACAAATACCCGTCTTTCTCTCGAAAACAAGAACACCCTGCAACTCCGTCGTGACAAGATTTTCCCCATATTTATCCGTAGGAAATACCCCAAAAATGTCGTACACAAAGTAACACACAACAAAAGAATCAAACACCGACGTGGGTGACTTGCGTACCTACGTCGGTGTTTGTCCTATCTCCCTCTCCTTCATTCTAATTCATCAAAATTTCGGTCTTTCAAATGTCATGTGACGTTATATGATTCTGCAATTTATGTTACGTGTAACCTCTTGCAATTTCTCCCACTTGTAACGTGTAACACCTAACACTCACAAGATCAAGTGGCCAACACGGAAAATACCCTTCCTCTTCTCCGTATCCCATCTTTCCGACATTACACCCTTGCCATTTCCCCTCAAAAACGTTATTGCGAGGATTTACTATAAAAAAACATCATCTGCACATTTATCAATTATTGAACATGTCACAATACTTACCTTCTATTAAAGAATTACCCCCAGATCCCTTATTTGGATTAAAGGCAAGGTACACCAGCGATTCTAGAACCGAAAAGGTCGATTTGGGAATCGGTGCCTACAGAGACAATAACGGAAAGCCGTGGATTCTTCCCGCCGTTAAACAAGCCGAATCCAAATTAATTAACGATCCTAGTTACAACCACGAATACCTTGCCATTGAAGGGTATGGCGATTTCGTCAAGTCGGCGTCCAAAATTATTTTGGGGTCGGATTCTGTCGCCGTTAAGGAAAATAGACTCGTTAGTCAACAGAGTTTGAGTGGTACAGGGGCTTTACATCTTGTGGGTAAGTTTTTGAAAGAATTCTACACCGTCAAGTCCAACGGCAACATCAAGATCTACTTATCGAGCCCCACATGGGCCAATCACAACCAGATATTCCAGACTTTAGGGTTTGAGACTGCTACTTACCCTTACTGGGATGCCGATAATAAATCGTTAAACTTGAAGGGGTTTTTAGCCGCCATCGATGATGCACCCAAAGGGTCGATCTTCTTGCTCCATGCGTGTGCTCATAACCCAACGGGTTTGGACCCCACCAAAGACCAATGGAACCAGATCATCAAGAAGTTGAGTGAAAATGATCATTTGGCGTTATTTGATAGTGCTTATCAGGGATTTGCCAGCGGGGATTTGGACTTGGATAGCTACAGTATCCGTGCCGCCATTGAGTCCAAGCTGTTCAAGACACCCATCGTTGTTTGTCAGTCGTTTGCTAAGAACTGTGGTATGTACGGTGAAAGAGTAGGGGCCGTTCATGTGATTCCCAGCGAGTCCAGTGAACAATTGAACAAGGCCATTGCGTCGCAGTTGAAGAAGATCATCCGGTCGGAGATTTCCAACCCCCCTGCCTACGGGGCCAAGATTGTGGCTACGATTTTAAACGACGAGGGTTTATTCAGTCAATGGAAAGCAGATTTGGTGACAATGTCGTCCAGAATCAAGTCCATGAGAAACAAATTGAAATCGAAGTTGGAGGAGTTACAGACCCCTGGAAACTGGGACCATATTGTTAACCAGACCGGTATGTTCTCATTCACAGGATTAAGTGCTGATATGGTCAAGAGACTAGAAGAAAAGCACGCTATTTATTTGGTGAGCAGCGGAAGAGCTTCTGTGGCCGGATTAAATGATCACAACGTCAACAAGGTGGCCGAGGCCATAGACGAGGTTGTGAGGTTCTACTCCAAGAGTAAGTTATAGCGTAGAATATCTAATCGATTCTCATCTAATCAGCTCATTCTCTTTCTCACCTCTCACTTCTGACTCACTTTTTCGTTTGTGAAAAAAAAAACTATCACAATGTCCACCTTCGGTACCCTATTCAGAGTCACGACCTACGGCGAGTCCCACTGCAAATCCGTCGGGTGCATCGTTGACGGTGTTCCCCCCGGCTTGGACTTGACGGAAACCGATATCCAACCACAACTCAGCAGAAGAAGACCCGGCCAGAGCAAATTGAGCACACCCAGAAATGAAAAAGACCAGGTGATGATCCAGAGCGGAACGGAGTTCGGCAAGACGTTGGGAAGCCCCATTGGCATGTTGGTGTTGAACCAGGACCAAAGACCCCATGACTATGGTGAAATGGACTTCTATCCCAGACCTTCTCACGCAGACTGGACTTATATCCAAAAATACGGCGCCAAAAGTAGCAGTGGAGGGGGAAGATCTAGTGCTAGAGAGACCATTGGTCGTGTTGCCGCCGGGGCCATTGCCGAAAAGCTTTTGGCCAAGATCAACGACGTGGAAATCGTGGCTTTTGTGTCCCAAATTGGAGACGTTTCCATGACCAGAGACGCTTCCGATGCCCAATTCTTGCAATATTTGCAGACCGTCACCAAAGACAACATTGACGCCACCGGACCCATCAGGTGTCCCGACGAAAGCATCAAGGAACACATGGTCAAAGTGATTGAAAAATACCGGGATGCCAAAGACTCCATTGGAGGTGTTGTCACCTGTGTGATAAGAAACTGTCCTATTGGTTTGGGAGAGCCTTGTTTCGACAAGTTGGAGGCCACGTTGGCCCATGCCATGTTGTCGATCCCTGCGTCCAAAGGGTTTGAAATCGGCAGTGGGTTTGCTGGGGTTAAAATCCCCGGTTCAAAGCACAACGATCCGTTTGTGTTCGACCAGTCCAAGAACAGATTGACTACCACCACCAACAACAGCGGAGGGATCCAGGGAGGAATTTCCAACGGAGAAAATATCTATTTTTCAGTGGCGTTTAAATCGGCTGCAACTATCAGTCAAGAACAGCAGACGTCCACTTATGAAGGAAAAGACGGGGTGTTGGCCGCCAAGGGAAGACACGATCCAAGTGTGACCCCCAGAGCCGTGCCCATCGTGGAAGCCATGGCCGCCATCACCATCATGGACCAATATTTAATCCAGGCCAGTAGAAAGTCCACCATGGATTTATTATAATTATCTCACACATTAAGTAGAAAAAAAATCAACGCCTTTTTATCTTTCATCACTAGCCCTGCTATTAGGAATTCCCATTGCCAAGTAGGTCCAAATACCATGGATAGAATACAGACAGCGCTCGTTTCGGCGCTACTAGGTCTCCTTTTGATCATCGCCATCTACTACGTCCAGAACTTCGAGTTCCAAACGTCCAAAAAAAACACCTTTCTCATAGTTGGTTGCAACAACAGTGGAAAGACGTTGCTCTTCAACAAACTCACAAACGTCCCCACCGCCAATACCGTGTCTTCCATGGAGGCCAACTATGGCACCGCCAACCTCCCATTCAGCGCCGATTCCATTGGCAAGCCTTTTCAGATCATTGATTTTCCTGGGTACTTGAAATATGAAAATTTGTTCAAGAAGACGTTCAGTGAAATCGATCTCAAGGGGGTGGTGTTTGTGATTGATTCCGGGATGATCAACCTCACGAACCAGCTCAATTTCATTGCGTTGAAAATGTTCAAATTGTTGACCATCACCGAAAAAGCCCCCAATGGCATTGACTACTTGATAGCTATAAACAAGTCCGACTTGTTCAATTCACTCCCGGTGGCAAGAATCAAGACCATGTTGGAAACCGAATTGACCAAGGTCATCGAGAGTGAGTTGAAGAACAACGAAGAGCACTTGAGCTTCTGGAACGACCTCTTGCCGTTTTCGTTTGAGAAAATGCAGGGGAACATGGAGTTCAAGTCGGGGTCGGTGTTGAAGGACCGGTTTGACGAGTGGAAGAACTGGTTCGACGAGAGGGTGGTGAACCCGTAGGGCCAACCTCGCTGGTATTAAGCCCTCACAGCTAGTATAAGCCCTCGAAGCTAGTATAAGCCTCAATCTGCTGGTATAAGCCTCAATCTGCTTGGTAGTAATAGCCTCGCTTGGTAGTAGGAGCTCCAATCAGCTGGTATAGCCCTCACAGTTGGTATCCTCAATCAAGCTTGGTATTAGGCGCCGATGGAAAATAACTGGGCTCCGTGATCTCCTTCAACCGCTTCTCGTTGAGCTTCTTACTCATATACGCCCGAAGCCGCACCTTGAACATATCACCGTGCAATGTGTAGTTCTTGAATTTAAACGTACCAATCGACTCCTGCACCGCCGTCAACTTCTTCCCGTGAATCTCTTTCTCCTTCACGAGATTCTCATACACATCGCCGTCCTTTTTCTCGGGCTTGAACCCTGGAATGCTGTTGAATATCGACGGCTTCAACTTGGTGATTCGTAGATCCAAGTCCCGCACCAACGTCCCTAGTTCCTGCTCCTGTTTTTTCAAGGCCTCAAAATCGCTATTGGCGGCTGGAGTTGCAAAACTATCGTCTTTCAAATGCGACAAACAAACGTAAAAAAAGTCGAGATTGTCACTGGTGATCAACACATTGGGCGTCGGCTTGTAACACACCGTACACGACTTCAGCTGGGGCGGCGCCACCAGTCTTAATATATACTCGTTTTTAAACGACATGTTATCTATTGACTAAAAAACGCGGTTGATTTTTTGTCGCTACACAGGCATCAATTCAAGGGTGAAAGAAAATGCACAAAAACAACACTCAAAAGTGAGAATTTTTTTGGTGTCAGTTTTTTTCTTTACGTTTAAGGAGACTTTAAGTTTACAGCAACCACGTAATCAATCACTTGAGAGTTAATTAAAGTGCCGGTGTTGATCTTCCATCTGATTAGCCCAATTCCACACCGTTTTTTCCTTATTTAAACCAGGCATTTTCCCGTGTGATATATCGAATCTCATTGTCCCCCTTTTTTCACCCCCCGAGTGATATTCAATAGCGATGTCGGATCATCAAGAAGCGGACATCGATTCCATCGTCGACAAGTTGTTGGAGGTCAGAGGTTCCAGACCTGGCAAACAAGTGACGTTGTTGGAGCATGAGATCAGATATCTTTGTACCAAAGCCAGAGAAATCTTTATTCAGCAACCGATCTTGTTGGAGTTAGAAGCACCAATAAAGATTTGTGGTGACATTCATGGTCAATATTATGATTTATTAAGATTGTTTGAATATGGTGGGTTCCCTCCCGAAGCCAATTACTTGTTTTTGGGTGATTATGTTGATAGAGGTAAACAGAGTTTGGAAACTATTTGTTTGTTATTGGCTTACAAAATCAAATACCCCGAGAACTTTTTCATATTAAGAGGTAACCACGAATGTGCTTCGATCAACAGAATCTATGGATTTTATGACGAATGTAAAAGGCGTTATAACATTAAGTTATGGAAAACTTTTACTGATTGCTTTAACTGTTTACCAATTGCTGCTATTATTGACGAGAAAATCTTCACCATGCATGGTGGGTTGAGTCCTGACTTGAACACCATGGAACAGATCAGAAGAGTTATGAGACCAACCGATATCCCAGATGTGGGATTATTATGTGATTTATTATGGTCCGATCCTGATAAAGATATAACGGGATGGTCGGAAAATGATAGAGGTGTGTCGTTCACTTTCGGTCCCGACGTGGTGTCCAGGTTCTTACAGAAGCACGATATGCAATTGATCTGCAGAGCCCATCAAGTGGTTGAAGACGGATATGAATTCTTCTCCAAGCGTCAATTGGTCACGTTATTTTCGGCGCCAAATTACTGTGGTGAATTCGATAACGCAGGGGCCATGATGAGCGTGGATGAGAGTTTGCTATGTTCTTTCCAAATCTTAAAACCCGCCGATAAGCAAAACAAATACCCACCACATCCATTAATGGGTAACAATGCTCAAAGAAGACCAAAGAGGAGCAGTAAGTGATTGATTTGAAACACTACTAGCCTATGGGTTTTCAAAAGATACACCAGTCACTCCGACTCCCAAACTATTCCGACCTTATGGATGATGTTGGGGTTTTTGCAACCCATCGTCATGCTTTAAGTTTTCCATAATATTGTCTTCTTCACTTCACTGTAACAATTATGAGTTTAATTGGTTCAATACATCTTACGACTATTCCATTCAAATTGTTAGAATCTACTTCTATAGCTTTTACTACAAGTTTCGATAATGAACACTCTTACCGTAAAATAGCAGTCACGATGATCACGTGACCGCGAATTTCCCCGTTTGGTGGTCTCTACGCTGTGAGTGAAAAATTGTGAGAAAATCTTAAATTTTCTGAACATTAAGATACTTAGATATACAATATGGTATGTTAAAAACAAGCTTTAGATGAGTTGAATGACGTGTATCCATGGGGATATAGTTGAGGAGGAGTTCCTTGTTGATTCTGGCGGTTGTGGTGTTCCAGACGTGTTATTTCCATGATGAACGATGATTTTTTGGTGCCGCCAGCACCGATACTTGTTTCCGCTAGCATTGTTGATTCTTTGCCGCCAGCATCGTTAATTGTTAGCCATTAGAGCCATCGTGAACAAGAGTGTGCATACCCGTGACAGTCTAGAGGCATTTGTCTCTAAAACTCCTTGTGCCAGCGAATTATCATCACAAATCCAACCACCAACTCATCATCCCTTTGCATCTACTAACATCCACAGGTTTTAGTTCAAGATTTGTTAAACCCAAACCCAGCTTCTGAAGCTCAACAACACAAGAAAAAGATGTTGGTCCAAGCCCCAAGATCATACTTCATGGATGTCAAATGTCAAGGTTGTTTAAACATCACCACTGTCTTCTCACATGCTCAAACTGCTGTCACCTGTGACAACTGTTCTACTGTGTTGTGTTCTCCAACCGGTGGTAAAGCCAAATTGACCGAAGGTTGTTCATTTAGAAGAAAGTAATTCTTGTATAATTAATCAAAATCGCATAGACGTGAAGGATTCTATATTTTCTACTACACCCATACACCAGAGCTGATGTGATGTACTTGTTCTGTTTTCTCTGTGCGGTTCTGCTTTTTGACTCTGTTGTGTGTTCATTAGCCTGTATTTGGCCTGTATGCTTGGCTTGATTCTTAGTCTTCTCATTATTTCTCGCTATTTCTCCCTATTTCTCATTATTTCTCCCTACCCCTCCCTATTCCTCCCTATTTCTCGCTCTCACTCTTTCCTCGCTCACTTATCTCACAACTTCCTTTTTGGGTCCACTTATAAACAATGCCTACCCACCCCTTCAACACTTCCGTCCTTTTCCAACTACTCCCTCTTCAATGTTACACACTGCAATATACTTCTTGTTGCTTGGAGTGGTGCTCTCCCTAGATTCCACCACCCTTTACGCCATCACCCGCAACAAGATCTACATATGTTTGACCAACCACGATTTAATCTCCATTGACTATTCCATCACCGGCGATGTCGACGTCACCGACGACACCATCAACACCCTCAAGTCACCCGCCGCCAATTCGTCTTTGTTCCTCGTCAAGGACGAATTATATTCTATGAGCGCAGATACGCGTGGATTCATGGTTCTACACAAGTACGACGAAGATGCTAACAACTGGCTGACATTGTCAATGGATTACGACGACATTTCCGACAAAACATACTACAACCAGTCCAGCTACTTGACTGGTGTGGACGAAAACCAGATCTATATCTATGGCGGGAAAAACGACCACAGTGTCTCCAGCAGATTACTCTCGTTGGAGTTTGAAAACTATAAATTGTCCAACATCACCACCACCACAAAACCCCATGGATTCTACGGCTCGTCCAATTTATTGGCCCCCAGCGCCTCCAACCAGTTGTTAATCGGAGGCCAGAGCCAGGACGGCTGGTTGAACATGAACCAGTTGGCTACTTGGAACTTTGCCAGTGGCTGGTCTTTCCAGGCTATAAACAACGATACAGACATTGGGTCCCGCAAAAACCTGTTGGTATTGCCGGTGTTCGGCAAACTTGACAACAACACGGTCCAGGGGCTTCAAAGCAGCTACCGGGTGTCGAAAGTGTTGGTGTTTGGAGGTGAAACCGATACCGGTTATGCAGACCCATTGGCCATGTATTTGAACGTGGCCGGGAACAATTGGTACTACGAGACGCCACAGAACCAGATGAACATCTCTGGGTGTTTGGGAATGGCCACTGTGTTTGAGAATATCATTGTTATTGGAGAAAGTGCCAAGAGAGACGGGGCTTATTCCATGAGCTACTACGATTTGGACTTCAACCAGGTGGACAAGCTTGAAGTGCCCACGTCCAAAGACACTGGGTACAAAAAGTCGGTGCAGCAGAAGGCCATTCTTGGAACGGTGATTCCCTTATGCTCAATTCTTGCTATTGTGGGGGTAGGGTATGTGGTGATGAAGAAGAGAAAGGCGCAGAAGCTCAAGCGGGAATTGAACGACCTCAACTACCATTTCGAAAACGACTACAAGGTGGACATTCACCACCATAATTTCGACTCCAATTCCACATTGGATGTCAATTCCATTGATTCGTGGGTGAAAAAAAGGCAGCAGTTCAAGAGCACGTTCATGCAGAGCCAGGAAACGCTACAGGAGGACCAAGACGAGCCCCATGTCATCACCAGTCCCCAGCCATCGAGGCCGTTGACCAAATTGAACAAGCATGTGGTGCGGCTCAAGAACTCCATGAGTTTCAGCCATTTACCGTCTCCCGACAGAAAACACCTCCTTGATGACGAAGCCAGCATTGAAAATGTTGGTTCTCAGCTTAGCCTCCAACGGACCAAACCCCGGCCCTCGGCTCGGCCCAGTCTAAACAATAAAGGCCTGCTTATCGGATTAGGTCTCAGTACTAGTCCGCTGAAAAAGTTGCAGCCAAGTATCAATGATAGACCACCGGAGATGTACGACGACGACGAATACGATTCGGATCCTTCGCTCGATAACTTCGACGTGCAGGTGTTGGTGAGTTCCAAGAGGCGAACCACGTTGAAGGTGGTGAATCCAGATGCTGATAGTATGAGGCTGAATAGTGTGAATGAGCATTTGAGGTACCGAATACCGAGTAACGAAGAAATAGATTAGTGTAATATATGTACGAATAAGAGAAGGGAAAGAAGAGAAGGGAAGAGAAGGGAAAGAAAGGCAGTGAAGTCAAGAACTTGAAACCAAGCAATACCACAAACAGCCTTGAACTACAAACACGGTTCTCTTACAAACAAGCGCAAGCCCACAAACACACAAGCAAAGCACACAAGCAAAGCCCACAAGCCAAGCCCAACCATCACACCAAACATCATCTGACTTCAGCCTTCATTTTTCAGCCTCTTCAGCCTTCATTTTCTCTCAATTCTCACTAAAAATTTTAGCGCTTCGATTATAATCAACCCTCCCTACTGCTTCTAAAAGCACCACCAGCCATTCCCTCCACCGTTTCCCGGTACCAGATCTTGGATTGTGCTATAATTCTGTTTCAATTTTTGACTTTTTGTGGCTACTTCTTCCATCACCCATCATCTTTTGATACCCTTATCTTTGTGCCCTAAATACCCGGTCGATCGATAAACAAGCTGCAATTGAGGGTAAAATGAGCATCGACAACGAAAACGATACGTTTGGGTATCAGGATTTCGAAGCCAGCTTCCCGCTCAATGACATGGATAATCCAGAGCTAAATCAATACTTCCAGAGTAAACAGGGCCGGTCCCAATCCAATTCTCCGTCATTCCACCAATCCAGTAATTCCAACCTCAATATGTCACCGGCACCAGCACACAACATATCGTTTTCCATTCCCGGGGCTTTTAAAGAGGACGGTGCTTTCAAAGACATGGATCGAATGGACGTGGATGATTCTCCCCCGTTTACTATCGAGCTGGACTTGTTCTTCGACTCCCACAGTACCAATAACCAAGTTGACGATTACGACCTCAAACAAACATTGTTCCCCCATAACCAGTACTTTATTCGCCAATTCAACAAACAAAAGGCGGCGCCAGAGCTGAATGCAGAGACTTTTGAACCCCAGCACTTTGACGACTTCAACGTGGGTGATTCGGCAGCTAACGACGTTTCTCCGAATTCCAATGTGTTTCTTTCGACTGCCAACACCCCAAGCCACTCCTACCGTCCCCAGTTCGACACGCCGGCATCTGTATCTGGATCTTTAGTGAACACCAGTGCGTTCTTTCATAATGAAGAGTTTGGTGAAGGTCACTTCGATGACCATTCGCTCTATTCTGCCGTTATAAATGAAAACGAAAGTGTGGACAACAACTTGAGAAATTCCTCCATAGACAGCCATTTCAACGGTCCCAATTCCCTAGCCGTGGGCCGCAACTCCGCATATATCAACGAATTGTCCCCGTTGACCACCACCACATCCATGACTCCTTCTGTCAACTCCATATACTCAAACCAGCCGTCTTTTTTTTCGGCACACCAGTACTTTTCCCGACCATCTATAGAGTTGAATGGGTCGAATCGAAACTCGGTGGACTACCTTGCCAACCATCGTAATTCCATCGATTCTGGAAACTCCGGTCAAATCCAACCCAGGAACAATAATCGGTACTTGAGTTTCACCAATTCTATCTCCAATTACATTCCTTTCATGAGTGACAAGAACAACCAAAGGTCTGGAGGGTCTCCTCTGTCTATCGGTCCACCTTCCCCCATTTCCAATGCGTCTGGATCGGCATTTATGAATAGCCAGCCCACGCCTCGTCAACAGTCGAAGCATTTGATCCGGAGTATATTCAAGTCCAATCCCAACAACCAACAGCTGCTGCCCCAGCTGCAAAATCTGAACGTGGATAGCCAGTTCTTGCAAATACCCGATGGCCGGTCTCCTCAGTTGGGCACTGAAGTTGGTGAGGACGTTTCAAACGTTGATGATGGAATGGACGAGAAAATGGATGACAATATCAACTCGGAATTCCTCTTGTTGAGTCCCCAGGAAAACGGACTGCAACCCCTAACCGAAGCTGGTCAGAATAAGAAAATCAAGAAACCCAAAAGAAGCTTATTCACGAGGTTCAAGACCCCTACTAAGCCGGAAGAGGTACAAGCTGAAATTGATAACGCTAGTAAACATAGTGGCAACAACTCGTTGACTCATGAATTGGAAGACAACGTCGATGGAAATGGGTACGCTTCAGGTACTCCGTCGTCCGCCAATACCGTTAGAACCAACTTGAATGCTTCTAATGCAACGAATGTTTCTCACGCCCAGCAGAGCAGTCAAGGCAGCAGTCAGATCAATGTCAATGGTAATGCCCCGTTGGAACAAACGAATTCCGATCCTTCACAGCCGAACTATGCCGCATTGTTTGAAAATGTTGGTAAGAGGAAGAAGGCAAAGAGCTCTACGTTCAAGAAGTCTAAGAAGAATGAGAAAGTGGAAGATGATGTTTCTGATGACCACTCGTCTATGGAAAACGACCATTCCATCGACGGTAAGATCTCGTTTGATAGCTCTGTCAGTGCATCTACGTCGAACACGTCTCATTCACAGCAACATGATCCTGCTATCAAAATCGAAGAAGATTCATCGGAAGAGCCGTCTATGTTGACCAACGCTTCCAAGAGATTATTAGGATCTAAACTAATGAAACGGAAAGCGTTGAAGAAACAGGCGGAACTTCGAGATGTCAAGACCAAGGTCGTCAATAATGGGGTAGAACAAGAGGTTGATTTAAAGACCCTTGATTTACCAGAAACAACACAAGCATTTCCCACCAGCGTGGTAAATGCCAAGAGCAGAACCAGAGGCCGTAAAGAAAACAAACAAGCGGACTTGCTGGACACCACCAAGATATACTTGTGCAATTACTGCTCGAGAAGATTTAAAAGACAAGAACATCTCAAGCGTCATTTCAGATCATTGCATACTTTTGAAAAGCCCTATGACTGCAGTATATGCCATAAGAAGTTTAGCCGGTCCGACAACTTGAACCAGCACTTGAAAACTCACAGGGAAGATGGCACCGATTTGCAAAATGATTCAGACACCCTTGTATCTCAGTAAAGTTTATTTAGTTCTACATCTATAATTTAATGGTATGGTTTTCTACAATCGTCTCAGTCTACTTTTATCTTCTTTAGCCCTCTAGTCAAGCCTTTATCTTCATTGGCCCTCTAGTCAAGCCTTTATCTTCATTGCTGTCTCAATTTCCACACCAACCCCCATTCCAAACTCTTCACTCATATCGTAAACCAATGTATTAAACACAAACTCTAGAATTAAAATGCTACAGACTATTTTCCATCACCGGAATTTCTGTCAATCCCAAGATATCGTTGGTGATTTCGTCCTCTGACTGCTGGATCTCCTTCCTCAACGGACTATATGCCCTTATCGGGCTTCTTTCAGGAGACCCCATCATATCTGCTTCGTCTACCGGCACTCCGCTTTTGCAGATATTTCGCAACCGGTGCTTCTTCATGGCATCTATCCGGGTAAACTCTTTTCCACACTGGCACCGACAGCTCCGGACCTCAATGTGGCCTTTAACATGTCTGTTCAAGTCGTGCTGCCTGACAAACTTCTTGGGGCAGTACATGCAGCCAAAAGGTCGGTCACTTAAGTGAGTTTGAATATGTGATCTGACATTATACCGTCTGGTGAAGTTTTTACCACAGCCTTGGTAAGTACAAGTGAAAACCTTGTTCTCGTCGGGACCTTTGAAGAACTTATCTAATTCTCCCGGCGGAAGCAATGATGTCTTTTTTATCCTCCTTTTGGGTGAGCTTTGTTTTATGGCATTTTTCACATCTTTATCATTTTTGGCGTTGGGAGATACAATGGGACTCCATTCTAAGATAACCTTGTTCTTTGCCGGCGTCATGGGCGGCTGGTTGTTTCTGAGCGGCGTCAACTGCGCAATTGTTTCATTGATGTCCACCGTGTCGTCGTTTAACGGTGTATTTCTCATAGGACTAGAATAGTAGTTGTTCCCTTTGATGGGCGACGATGATACCGTTTGTGAAGACGGCGACGGGAATCCTTGGTCGTAGAAATAGTTGTCGTCGGAAAAAAATGTGGGGTTGTAAAAGTAGTTGGCATTGACAGGAGATGAGTTCAAATTTATGGGCGATCTGTCTCGAGGGTAGTGTGTGGGGGACGAGGACTCAAAGTTGGGGGAATGGTGGTTCATTTGCGGTGATGGTGGCGGCAAATATGTGTTGGTGGTTGCAAAATTGTTCGGGGTCGGATCTTGCACTGGTATGGGCACATATTTCATTTCTTCCTTCAATAAGGGTCCAATATCGTCGACGTACGGCTCATTCTTGTGTTGCTGGTCAAGATTGCTCAATTCCTGTAAATATTTGGCAGAATAACTATTCACTGATTGTGGTGGGGGAGTATGGGGGTTCCTGCGGGTGGGAGAAGGTGATGGGGGGAACTTGTACGACTTTGGATTTTCATTAGTCACCAACAAATCAGGCTTGTTCTGTTTGATTTCTTCCTTGAGCGGCAGTGTCGGTGGCTGTTTCTGGGTCTGGTTCTGGTTCATTTTTACTAACTGCACGGGGGAAATGGATTTATCTTCCTTCAAATCAAGAGACAATTCCCGGGTATGGTTCTCGAACCCGAAGATCGCAGTACCACTGATCTTTCTGCTGTGCTTTGCCTGATGGTGGAAGTGGAATGAATTTGAAGCGGTGTGGCCCGTGGGTTTTCTGGCAGCACCAAATCCCGTGGGCACATCCAAGTCTTGGATACCCAATAATGTTTCGTTGAACAATTCGTCCAACTCATCGTAATTCTCGAGGTACTTGTCTAAGTCCTCTGACTTCAATAAGTCGTTGGTGCTGGGAATGTCTGCCCAATCGTTAAACTGGTCCATATTTCTTGAGTAGGTCGTATAGGTGAAGGGATTTTTTTGCAGCAATAGGGTCAACAAGCAATAATGCCGGTAAAGTGAAATAAACTAATGGGAACACAAACAACACCAGTTGTTGCGATAAGGGGATAATAAGGAGTTGTTCAAGTTCGACAAACGTACAAAATTTCAAAAAATGCACCAATGCATAGTTTATAGGTAGATGCGATTTTTAGTCTCGATTAATAGAATTACCCGATTGAGCAATAGGTAAACATTTGCAATCACTGACATAATAATTACTTAAACTATTTATTTACAAATTTCACAGATTATTGTGTAAATGTTTAAAGGTGAATTGGTGTGTAGTTTACAAAAGTAATCAAGGGTTTACAGAGTGTGTAGTTTACAAAGTGTGTGGTTCACAATATTGTTTTTATGTCATTACAAAAAACGATCAAATGAGATAAAATCGTAGAACTAGAAACCAATAAATATTTTATTTAGCATGCAAAGAATGAGCTCATGTTATAAACATTCAATCAAAAACAGATTTAAGGTTCGTGGGCAAGGGTTTGTCTATTGCAACAACAACATCTTTCTTGGATCTTCGATCAATTCTTTCACGGTCTTTAAGAAAGTCACGGCTTCACGACCATCCAAAACTCTGTGATCATAAGTCAAAGCCAAGTACATCATTGGTCTGGAAACAACTTGTCCTTTCACGGTAACAGGTCTCTCTTTCACACCATGTAATCCCAAAACGGCGGTTTGTGGCATGTTAATAATTGGAGTTCCGTACAAGGAGCCGAAAACACCTCCGTTCGAGATGGTGAAAGTACCACCAGTCATATCTTCGAGGGTCAACTTTCCGTCTCTAGCCTTCTTACCCAAGGTGGAAATTTCCTTTTCAATACCCAAAACTGATAATGATTCAGCATTTCTAATAATTGGAGTAACTAACCCTTTTGGCGTAGCAACTGCGATGGAAATATCGGTGTAATCTCTAAACACCAAGGTATCATTGTTTTCAATAGCAGCATTGACGGCTGGGATATCCTTCATGGCCAAAGTAGAGGCTTTGGCAAAAGCACCCATGAATCCAAATTTAATACCAGTCTTTTCCAAGAACTCATCCTTGTATAACTTTCTCATTTCCATTAATCCAGACATATCGACTTCGTTGAAAGTGGTTAAAGAAGCAGCAGTGTTCTGTGATTCCTTCAACCTTTCAGCAATTCTTAATCTCATTCTGTTCATTTTCACTCTTTCTTCATTTCTAGAAAAGTTGGTGAAAGTTGGAGACGATTCCTCTTTCTTTGGTGCTTCCTTCTTAGGAGCTTCCTTCTTTGGGGCCTCTTTCTTGGTTTCAGCGGGTTTGGATTCAGCTGGCTTGGTTTTGGCTGGCTTCTCTTCTTTTGGAGCCGATTCTTCCTTTGGTTGCTCCTTTGGAGCAGAGGACCCTTCTGGGGCAGCTCCCTCTTCGATCTTGAAAATCTCTTGACCCACTTCAACCGTGTCATCAGGACCAACTAAAAGCTCGGTGATGGTACCGCCAACTGGTGCATTGACCTCAACATCGATTTTATCGGTTTCAATGGTAGCAACCAATTCATCTTGAGCAACGTAGTCACCCACTTCTTTGGCAAACGAAGTTAAAGTACCTTCAGTGATGGACTCGGCCATTTCTGGGACCTTGACAGTGGTGGAGGCCAATCTCTTGAATGACAAAGCATTATGGTATTTGGGGAACGATTTAGGAGACACATTCACGGAATGGAATGATCTATTGATGAAAAGTTCGGACTTTATGGATTGTCTAGCACCTTGCTTCACCAAGGCAGGGAGTCTTCTGGTAGAAGATCTTAAGTTTCTTGATAACATCTTAACTCTATACGATTAAAAAACCAACAAGTTGTTTTTGTAGAAAAATGGGATTTCGTTCAAAAACTGAAATGATGGATAAATAATGTCGGTCCCGGATACTTATAAGGTATAGAACTAAGCATTTGGAGAAAAACCCAAAAATGTCGCGAGCCCCGTTATTTGTTCCGACGCTCATTGGTTAATAATCCCTAAAACCACCGGGCACCTCATCGGGGTTTTTCTGGCTGCAACTTGATGATTTACCCGAACGGGCCTGGTGCCGTGAAGTCCGGGAGATGGTACTGGACGTGTAAGACGCGAAAGAGAATCATTGGGTTTTGGAGGCAAGCATCGGCCTTCCTTAAATGCGTGGCTGCAAATTATTTAGGACAATAAACAACGCCTTGGGTCTGGTCTTTTCTTAGTAAGCCGAGATGGACATTTGTGCTTACATGAGGCGTACGCTGTGCTGTCTTGTTCATTTGAAAGTTGAAGCTAGACTGAAGGTGGACTTGTGCTCAAGGTTGAAGCTAAAACAATATCATGAAACTGGAAGCTATAAAACTAATTTAAACCGTGAAAATGGCATTATACAAAAAATGCATTATACATAAAATCAGAACAAAATAATATGATGTGACTCTAGCCGGTAGTCCGCATAGACTTTCTTAGAGAATCAGGTGATGAATAATTATATAATTAAGTTTCTTGAAACTAAATTGCTCTACCATAGAAGTCTTTATTTTGAAATAAACGGACATAAAACTCTTATTTTGTAATAAATGGAACATAAAACAGAAGTCTTCAAATTGAAATAAATGGAACACGTATCGCCAATTGCACCCCATCTAGTCATGCAAACTTGGACCGGGGGTCGCGACATACCTGAAAAGCGGAGACGAGTCCTTTTAATGGCCTGGCGATGATTTGCTGGAATTCGTTTGTGCAAGAAAAAAGAAAGCCCGACGCGGGAGTCGAACCCGCAACCTTTTGATAACCTTTAATTTGTCTTAAAAGTCAAACGCTCTAGCCGATTGAGCTAGCCAGGCCTTTTGTGCTTGTTTAAGAGCTGCACAAAGGTTACCCGTGGAAACAATGGATAGTTCCTACTATATTGATAGAAACAGGCGGTGAATGAGTGTGTGGTGGACTTTTTACTCTTCTCAGGTAGCAGTAGTATGGTGTAGAAACTCCTGATGTATTTAGAGTAACTTTGGGGCTCTATAACTCTCATACAAGCCTCTTCAAAATTCTCTCTCCAAATTCATGAATTAGAGCAAGTGCCGAGAAGCCCACCACATCCACTAACATATCCTCCCGTTACTCTGACTACTGTGTGATCCCCCGTAACTGGAGGTCTCCTTTAGGGTGTCAATCAAACAACACAAACTTATACTGATTTCGCAGCCATTCTTTCCCTTTTACCACTTTACTCTTTCACCGTACCCTTTTCCCACTTTAACTACTCTCCACACTCCACTTACCGTCCCCAATACTTTACCACCGTGTTCCAACCACCCACGATCTTTATATCCCCCCCTCGTGACTTCCATTCCGTTTGCATTAAATTACCTCTGTTTACGTTTTTCCCAATTAGGTAATAGCAGCAGTCTCACATATTATACCGTCTAACTCGAATCTCTTTCTCTGCACCTCCCACTCATGTCTTTCCAGCCCTATGGAAGAGGAGACGTCCGGATTGTCAGTGACTTGTCCAGATTCGACTTCGACAATCCTACGCCCAGAAGCAGATCCAGAAACCCCACTCCCCCGTCCATTAGTGATAAGCCCAGTGTCATAGATTTAGACCATGTCTTCAACCCGCTGGCCCACCAGTACAACCAACCCGCTCACAATTCAGACCTTCCCCTGGAGTTCTTTGACGACGACGTCCCCGTTCCAGATCCTGGCCCTCAAAAGCGAAGAACATTACTAGAAATAGCAGAAGATTCCCAGGCACTTCCGAAGGTACGAGAACCAGGGTACATCGACATCTATAAGTACTATGAAAACCCATCAACCACATCGTTGTCGGAAACAGACCCTAAAAATGAGTTTGTGCCTTACCCTTCCTCAATTAAAGACCAACATCTTGCTGGGGCTTTGGATATGCCCACGATATCCGATATGGGAACATTGAAGACTCCCCTCACCAAACAAACATCCATAATGCCTTCCACCACCCTCACAAATTACACCAATTATAACTATAAAGAAAAAGATTTACCTCCCATAGTTCAGCCCAGCCAATACTATGGAGAACAGAATAGTTCTGTGTACCGACTGAACGATACCACCAGTATCACATCTCGCCAAAAAAAGATGGAGGACCATCTTGTTAGATCAGCCATGAATAGACCTCTATTCAGTTTCCCTGCTAGTGGCATTTTCAAAGGTGACGAATACTTTGAAGAAAAGCATATAGTCATCACTGCCAACTTTGTGCTTTATCTTTTCGAAATGATCATCGCCATCATCATAATCACCATGTCTTCAATTTTGCTAAACAATGACAATCGGTTATCACCGAAGATATACCAGTACTTCATTGCAGACTCGGCTATTTCCCTTATAGTCTCATTACTTTTCATGACGACTATTGTCAATTTTGAAAAACGAAACGGCAGTTTCTATGTCACGGTTGCTATGGTGTTATCTATGGTATCATTCATAATCACTGTAAGCACGGTTATTCCAAACAAAGACTGTGAAACCAAATCAATTTGCCTGTTACGGAAAGCAAATAGTGCGTTTCTTATTATATCTTCGTTTTTATGGCTTTGTGATCTTGTGATGTTCTTGACGGTGCTTTACATCTCCCGAATGAACTTACTCGACGACTTGAATTTCGACTACAGCAATCAGGGCCTACAAAGAGGGTTCAATAAGTCGTCAGACTCAAGTACTATAGGATACAATCAAGAGGCTAAAGACGATTTGAAGGATCCCGTAAGTGGACATCCCCTTAGGCAGTACTGGCTTAACGAACTGGGAGAGATGTTCGAATTAACGGACGATTTCGATGTGAGGGGAAAGAACAAGATTATTGTGTACACTGTATAATAGATAAATAACACGGTTGCGAAAATGGTTGCAAAATTCACAAATCACAAATGAATATCATGAACTTCTTATGGGTGTTTATATTTGCCAGTGTAACGAGTTGTGCTCTCCTTGATCCCGCTATCAAGATGGAGTTCAACAACCGGGTCAATTTACAAAATTTGAAAGCTATCAAGCACGATTTACAAGAACAGTTGAAGTCCCTTATCTCGCCCCTCAACACAGACACCTTTGGTGGAAATACCACAGTTGATTCCCTCGAGTTGATCATCCTTCCTTCCAATTTATTGTCCAGCGATATCTTTGAGAAGTTGGGATTGGATTTCTTGAATTCGGATGGCTATTCGTTCAGCTTGAATGATCAGGAATTCAAAATCCCCAGAGACTTTAAAAATCTATTCTTGTTCAACACGTCCAAGTCCTTGATAATCCCCAGCTCCAAACACCACGATTTCGCCCGATTCATTGACGCGAGTCTTCCATTCAGCTTGCCGGGGTATATGAATTTGATGAACCACTATTTGGTGTTGCCCAAAAAATACGTTCAGGCAAAAATGAATTTGCAGCCAAACGATACCAGCACCATATTCAATAAGGCCTCGATCTTTTCACGAAGTATTTTGACGAGTTCGGTGTCAAAATTGCCAATTTTCCGGTCCATTATCAGTGAAAACAAACCGTTAATGGTGTTCATGTTCTCCGACTCGGATTTTGACACATTCAAGACCCGTAAGAATCCAATCATGAACATCAAAAACTACTTGAAGCCTCAGAAGTTCATCTTCTCCAACTTTTTTGACACGTTTGCTAGTAACTGGATTAAGAACGTCAACTATGATAGTTTGGTATCTTCGGTGTTCTGCACCACCAACCCCAACGGCTTGAACGACAGCTACTGTCTCCAGATGCATGATAAGAATGTACTTTTTCTTTTCCCAGCATTCGTTGACGTTTCCCAGCTCCTGTTTTTGCAGCCAGAAAATGAGCCACTTCGCAAACGGTATGATGACAACGTGGATGCACAAGCAATCAGACAAGTACATGACAAGGTAGGTTTGGCGGTTGATAAGCTCAACAATGTGACCTACGAGCTTGCAACCGAGCCTAAACAGCTTGTGGAGCGAGTGGACGAGAAACTCGATCAAAAGCGGTACCGATTCTACGACAAAGTGGACTCCAAGGTTGACAAACTTGAAGATAAAAAGGATGGGCTAGTATCCAAGCTCAACGGGTCTCTTGATTTGGTCAAAACCAAGTTGGGAGTGGTGAAAAATCTTCAATCGGACGATTATGATTTGGGTGACAGTTCATATGTGATTGGTGATAACTTAATTGGTAAAAGAAACTTGGAAGAAGAAGAAGAAGAAGAACAAGACGAAGAAGAAGAAGAAGAACAAGACGAAGAATTGAAACAATTTCAGCCAGAGGGAGGATTCGTTCTTCCATTATCATTGATTCGGGTTGAAGAGCGGCAGATCGATACCCCCAGAAATAATCAATATAGCCAGGTTTTGTTCGATAGTGTGGATGCAAAACATTCTTTTTCAAAGAGATTTTCCATCTTCAGTAACGACGACAACTGTGAAAAGATCACCTGGTATAATGTGTTCCACCACAGTATATTCGGCAAGCCGAAATTTTGTCTTGAAAAGTAAATTTGCTAGAGAATAAACAGTACTGATCGTTTAAAGCAGTCACATTGCTGGAGAATAAACAGTATTTATCGCTTGGAAAGCAGTCATCCATTGCTATTTGAATATCATACATTGTTCATTTACCTTGGATACTATACCCATAACTGGTGTTTTTCTATCATGTTCCGACAATCATCAACTACACTAACTTTCTCACTTAAAGTTGACTCTGTTGTTGTTCGTAGGGTAGCCATTGTACCCTGTTCTTTGCTGGTATGGATTCTGGAAGTTTGTACCACTATCGTTGTTGCTGGCATATCCGGTGGATCTGAAGTTATTGAAAGCGGCACCTGGGTTACCCACAATGGTTGAGTTGGGCTGGGTAGGCTCCATGTTATCCATATAATAACTGTTTCTCTTCGGATCTTCTGCTTTGAACGAAGTCGTGGAGTTGGAGTTAAAGGCGTTCTGATGGTTCTTGCTCTGGTTGGCAAAAGCTGAGGAATCTTCTTCGTAAACTGATTCATCTTCGTCATACACCAAGCTCTTATTTTCATGTCCTTTCATGGCAGTTGCACCCAAAGCCATCAACTCATAGTCTCCGTCATCCTGAGTAAGTGGTTGGCCACTCTTTGGATTCTTGTTGTCGAATCTTGGAATGAACGAAACTCTGTCATCCTTCATTGGTTGGTATCTGGTATCTGGGTTCTTGTACACTATGGCCAACACGCAAGTAACAATGGTGAAGATCAACAAGAACAAAGCAAACACTGCATTCAAAACGAAGTAAACAATACCCATGACGGACCCCACAATTTGTGGTTGACCAAACACATAACTGAAAAACATGAAGAACAACGCATTGAGAGTATTGATCACGGCAATGGTGATGTTGAACGCATTGGTTCTCTTGTCCATGAACGGTCTGATGTAACACACGGCCACAAGGTATATCAATTCAATGGCAAACACAACAATAGATTGGACTTTTCCTTGTTTCTGTAACACAGCAACAAATAATGATTTCAAGAAAACGTACACCAAGGAAGCAATAACAAAGTAGTAGCAGTCGGCTCTAAATTGAACATACACGAACCCGAATTTGTTCAAAAAATTTCCGTCTCCGTATAACAAGTAAGCAGGGTTCTTAAATTGTTGCACGGATCTTCTTCCTCTCATGAAAACCCTTGTAGCAGCTTGAGCCAACAAACCAAACACCACCACAAACAAAAAGATGGCCACCACAACTGTACCGGTGGAGTCCCTAGTTGTCAATTCCCAGAGACACAAAACACACACCTGTGGGAATGAAATCACCAACAATCTGTATAATGCTCCCTTAATGATACTTCCCCATTGTTGTCTGAACTCATTGAACTTTCCTTCGTTCATAATTTTGGATCTGATACAAATTTCCACAACTGCCTTGAACAACATCAAACAAACAACCATAACAAACCCGAAAAACAACAAAAAGATAATACCAGTCAAAAACAAACTGGTGATTTCGATACCCGTCAAATAAGCCACTCTTTGAATACCTCTCAACACCAAAATCTTTGAAGCTAAATCGTCAGCCTTCTCATTCGTAGAGTAAAGATCGGGGTCCAAGCTATCGGCTTGACCAAAGTCATCGTTGGCGACAGATAAAGTCAATCTTTTGAAAAGGGACAAATGGTTGGTCTTTTGTGCTTTGAAATAAGCATCAGTCAAAAACTCCATAGCAGATCTCTTGGCCTTTTGAACCGAAATAGACAAATACGAGGCGTCCAATATATCGGTGGAAGTTCCTCCAGTAGCTTGCACGTACCAGTTGGCAATATCTTGAATAAAGCCCAATTTGATGATTCCCAAAGACCATTGGAAATTCTGGGCCCAAGCAGCAGCAATTGGAGGCACTTTAGCCACAGCCATCATGGAAGTAATAGCCAAACTTTGAAAGTAGATGAAAAGCGACAACGAGTTGGAAGCAATATGGGCAGCCGTGTTGGAGTGACCAATAACGGAAATGACACCAGAAGTAATGACCCCCAAACCAGAAATGGCAGCAATAGGCCAAGCAGCGTATTTGGTTTGCACGGTTTTTCCGTTGGACAAAATGGCCTCCACACATGCCAAACTGGTTTGATCAGGGTCCATAAGCACAACCCTGACTCTGGCATCCAAATCAGGAATGGTGTATGCTATACCAGGAACCTGATTGCTGAAGCTTTTGGAAATAACAAAAGAAGTTTGCACTTCCAAGTGACCAGTGGTGAAAGGACAAATGGTATCGTAGTTTAATGAGCAAAACGAAATGTTGGTCTTGTACGCCGAGACTCCGTAGATAATAAGTTCCACATTGGCAGTGACGTTAGCGTCGATGTTGGAAATGGCCGTAATATCAACTACCGCCGTACTGTTATCCCGGTAGAACTTCACGTCGAAATGGGTGGCTGTGAATAACGAGTTATCTTGACATGTCAACAACGACGTGGTCTTGATGTAGTCTTTGGCGCTGACGGTGGTGAAAAGCCATAATACCACCGTCAAACTGTGAAGAAATAAATTCATTGTGAGCGGTTGATTCAAGTGATCAGTAACGAGTCAGAAGCACAAAAATAGGTACGGAGTTGGAAACGCCGAGTGGTATATGTAGTACTGGGACGCGGGGCTTGTGTAGCAATCAGATGTAGGGGTCAGGTATGGCGGTGGGGTGTATAGCTACGTTGTTTATACCGCAAACAATAGTTTAGTAAATTTGATCGAAAAAAGAAAGGAGTACTAAAAATAATTGAGATTTTTCATATTTTGAAAAGAAAACATTACCAACCTAAACAAGGACAGAGCATATAACGAATACAAGCACCAAATGCAGTACAAAACCACAAATGCAGGTGTCACAAAGACAGCGCCACACCCTGCCAATGCACAAACACCACTCAACAGCCACTCAACAGCCACTCAACAGCCACTTAAAAGGCATTAATAGCGTCAGGATTCTGTAGTTCACAGCCCCATTAAAATCACCGCGACCTCTGCTCGGCATGGTGCCGGCAGTGCCCGCTGTGCCCATCTTGGCGGAGTTTTTGGCGTGCCTTCTGCGCGGCGTGGCGTGGCGTGGCACTGGCTTTGTGCTGGCTTTGCGGTGCAACCGTGGTGTTTACATCCTTGTTCGTGTGGTGCCGCATTCTGTTCTAAATTTAGATGGTACCTTAAATCTAGCTAATGAGATGCATGCGCTGATCTAATTCATGCGTCTAATGCATACCAGACCATACACCTAATACGGAATGCCGTTGGTCAACCGCTGGAACTCGTCGTACCCCTTGGTATAATTGCTCTCCATCGCCTTGTTAATCAACCCTCTCATGTGGTGCACTGCTTCTTTTTCCGTCTTATTAGGCACAAACCGTCCTCTCAACTTCTTAATGGTAGTGTCCTTGAAACAAGGGAGCCCACTCTCCAACATCGGATTGACACATCTGACAATCGTCTCCATGTACGGCCTGCATGCAAGGTAGCCCTTGACACACAACTCCTCAAACCACTGGAATGCCTGGGTATTTTCACTGCCTCCTAACACCATCACCATTTCGTGGGTCAACTTGAACGGAGCCACTTCGAACTTGACTCCTCCAGGGACGATGTCGAAACAGAACCCGAAATCAATGTGGATCACGTGACCCTGGTCGTCATACATGATGTTACCATTGTGACGATCTTTGAACTGCAAAATATACGACACGATGGAGTAGGCTGCTAAAGACCGGATTAAATTGTTTCGGGCTTGCTGGAATTCAATGGAGTTCTCCGGTCCAAATTTGGTGGTGAAATACTCGTAAAGTCCGTTGACGGCTTCTCTTCCAAGCATATCTCTGGAGGTGGAATTGGGCAACACGTCAATAACACCACATCCTGGTGCCGTGGCTGTTACTCGGTAAGGGTACACAAATAAGTCCAACCCGGCATTGTTCCAAATACTTCTGAACACTGAAATCAACTGTAAAGCCAACACATCCTGCCTACAGTCGTCCCCCACTTTGAAAATGGCACTCTGCCACTTTTCCATTGGCAAGTACACTTTATCACCGTACTCATCAATATCCTCCACTTCTTTTCTGATTTTAAACGTGGCCATGAATGGGGCTTTGGCGTGGCTCTGTAATGGTCTTCCGGACTTCCTGTTGATGTCAATAACAACTCCGTCGGGGTTACTTGGCAAATACACTCCTTCTGCCACCACAATGGTGCTCATTTCCTCATCGATCTTGGCCTTCTTTTCGGCCTTGGACTTCTTGATGTACGGCTTCAACTTCCCCGAGATATCGGTCACTTCGTTGAAGAAGCCGAACTCTTGTTCGTAGAAAACCACATCTTCGGGTGCAAAACTCTTGATCATCTTGGCCTGCACTCTGTCCAACGTAGGCTTCAACGCATCAGGCACCGTGCCCTCGTCGTCATTGTAGCTGTTGGCCAACATGTTCCAAATGATCTGATGGGCGAATAACTGCGACACTTTGGCAGTTTCCACGATGAATCTTTCAACATACCCTTTAGCATCGAATCTGAGACTCTGGACAATCTGCGGCACGTAGAAGAACGTTAAATTGACATCGTGGTATTCAAGCGACCGCATGGTGTACTGCAAAACAAACGGGTTGCTGCCAAATGGCGGTAAGAATAACTGAATAGCGTCAATAGGTGATAATGGTTCCCAGAACAAGAGGTGGTGACTGGGGAAACTTGTACCGGCGTTGATCCCAATAAAATACTGCACGGCACTTGGGTATTTAATGGCAGGCAATGGGTCGTCTGTCAAAAGCTTCTGGAGCACCTCGTCAAGGTTTTTCACTTTGTACCGTAAAGCCAAGTTCACCGCCAAAATAGGGTCAAGTTTGTACGCCTTGGTGATATTAGTTCCACTAATTTGATTGGAAATAAACGAGCCTCTAACATCAGAGGGGCTCAACGGGTTCAACCAAACGGTAATCCGGGAGATTTCATCGTCAAGGAAGAACATTACAATGATTTTCTTGCTCTCCAAAGGTTCATGCCTGAAGGTGTTGATGCCAGACATTAAGGTAGCAACATCTTTCAACAATCCCAAATCACTCTTTGTTTTCAAAAGATTGGATCCGTAAGGATACTTCGATGCTTGTCTAAACCACGTCAAAGACGCATCTAATACCAATTCTGTTAAGTATCTTTCACTTCTGGATCCCAACTTGTTGTGATAGTGCAACACGTCAAAAGCAAATCTGATAAGTTCAAATCTTGGAGACCTGGCAAATGGATGCAAACTGGCAATATCGAGGTTTTTCAATCCCATTTCCACAAACCGGGTGAACATTTTCAACAAATGGTCACTCTGATTCAAAGTAGCTTCAAAACTGGAAGAGAACAACTTGATGATCTGCAAATGTGGTTCAAATCCCTTGTTGACCACTTGGGCAACTTTACTGATTGTCTTATAATCAGTTGGAGAGTATTCCATTCGAGCAAACTCGGTGCTTGTCAAGTCATTTTTGGTGGAGAAAATACCTTGTCTTAAAGCAATACTATCCTCCCATTTTTTGGAGATTTCAGATATTAATAATGCCGAAACAGTGGATCTGTCCTTCATCACCGCAAACCAGATTCCTATAGCTGCATTCATACTGCCACTTTCAAACAATATGAATGGAATCTCGACCAAATATCTAATCATTTCAGCCGTGTTCTCCTCACATATCAAAATCAATCCAGCAATGTCGCTCAATAAGTCGGTAATCTCATCAGTACGAACATGGATGGATTTGTCTTCCAAACGGTATCTCAAATCAATAACCTTGGACCGGATATCACTGAATGCGCGGTCAGTGTCTTCTCTGGTGTGTAATGGAACCTTGTTTAGAATATCGGTGATGAAATTGGATCTCCATGTCAACTGGGATACAAAACTGGGTAAACAATTCAAGTTCTTGGACTGGATCCTCGAAATGTTGCTCAATTCTCTGTCGTTGGGAAGAATAGACCCGGCCATCTCCAAAGCGAACGAAACTCCATATTGCACTTCGTCGCTAGATTGAAACTTGTCAGAATCTGACACGTACAATTGAATCAAGCTCTTGACATCGATATTGCTCTTGATCAATACCAACTTAAGCCAGTGCCTGCATTTTTCGTTGAACCTCTTGAAAGTGTCATTTCTCCATTGATAAGTGTCCGAAAGCAATAAATGAATTCCAGTTTTCTTGGCTCTGTAACTAATAGTTGGCTCGTACTGGTTCTCATCTGCATCAACAACACTGTCGAATAACAAGCTCAACAAATCAAAACTGGCAAACAACGATTTCTGGTGACATAATGAAGACGGAACCTTGTTGATAAGGAGGTCACAGCACTGAATAGCAGCATCTTGTAAATCTTCAATTCTATGGCAACACAATGCCAACATCACCGTCAATTGCTGAGCAATATTATCAGAGTTGAAATTCTTGTTGGCTCCCAAATTGATATAACGAGTGTACTCCTTGACGATTTTGAATGCCAAGTATCCGATATATTTGTCAACCCCACTGGTTTTGACAGACGGGTCGGAGAAATAGTACAAAATCATGGAACAGTCACCGGATCTGACCCTAAAACTCTCCACTAACAAGGTGGCAGACAAGAACATCAACTTGGGGTAAGACATGGTTCTATGGACCTCAAAAACGTCGCCTAATGCACTTTTATGATCTTTAACGTTATGATTGGACGAGCCCCGTCTCAAGACGGTGTTCAACTCGAGGGAAGTCTCTGTTCTATCCCACGACAACTCAGACGCCAATGGTGGGGAATTGTAGGCAATGATTTCCAATTCTCTGGCAAACTTTTTAACATTCTTTGACCCGATGGAATACCCATGAACCACCATATTAAACCAGATGTTTCTAAACAAATTGATGGTCTTGGTGTCTTTGATTTCCAACCGTTTCTCGTCGGCGTAAATGTTTGGCAACAATGCTGCCAATGGCTTCAAGAATATGCTGATCTGATCACCAATCTCACTGATCTCGTTGTGAGATCTGTGATGTTCTAATACTTGGACATCTCCTCTGCCAACAATGGATTGTAACACCTCTTGCAAGTAAATGGTGAATAGAGGATGCTTTTGGTGGATTTTTCTTGATAGTTCCTCCCTTGCCGTGATCAAGTTACCCAAAAGTTCGTCATTATCACTATTGAAAGCATCCAACGACATTTTGTTGACCAATTTGTTCAAAATTATAAACTCTCTTTCTGGTAAACAAGGTGCACACGACACCAACCCTCTCAATAACAATGGGCCAACCGTTGAGTCCAATTTGCTGGTTTTCTGTGATAAAATCGTCACTGCCAAAGTACTAACACTTTCGTCGTTACATCTTTCCACAATATTGGCGATAGAAGTGATTGCATTGGCACACACATGCACATACTCGTCTTCCTCGTAGTCGGTACCATTTGCTTGTCCATTGGCGAGCCCGTTGTGAGAACTGGCTCCGTTTAATGATAAATCTTTAATGGACGAGATATCTGGCCGGCTTAAAGTGGTATTTCTTCTGAGAGTACTTCTGGTTTGACCATTGCCCCCGTCGTTAACAAACAAAAGGTTGGTCAAGGCGTAAATGGTTGTGACCACTGCATCCTGGCTCAATATTTTACTAGCCAACCCAACACTTGCAGAAGCTTCCTCACAATATTTGAACCCAAACTTGGGGTTTGCTACCAATGCCGTAAAAGCTCTAGTCAAAGATGAACCAATAGACTCGTCTTTGAACACCAACAATGACCCTAATTGGATAACGGAAAATCCCAAATCGGGGTCCAACATCACATCATAAATGGATAAGCAGTTCTTAAACAATTTGCGGCAAACGGCCAAGTCCATATTATCGGTGAACATGCCGCATCCAATAACCTGGAGGTTGAAAGATTTCGCCAAATAACCTATTTTCAACCTAGAAAATGTCGAATACACGATAAAAGTCTCGCCTCTATCCAAGAATTCCATCTTCTGCAACGCCAAATCAGTCAATGTCTTGATAATATCCATATGTTCCTCCTTGAGCTCCAAAGCAATGCCGTTTTCTTCGTCGTACTGCTTGGAGATTTTCGCCAACAAAAAGTCCAATAAAGAAAGGCTATCATTGTGAAGAATGCCATTGATGATGGAGCACATCAATTTACTCAAACTTTCTATAAAGTAAACCGGGGAAAACTCCACAATATCGTCATTCTCGAGCAAATAGGCCAACTGGTGGCTGGTTGACCTGAAGATAGAATTGGAATAGTTTTCCACCTCATTAAGGAATTCAAAGTTGTCAATGCAAGTGTCCAAAGTTCTGAACACTTTAAAAGCACTAGGCGATTGAATAAGCAAACTGGGGTTTTTCGTCAAGCTTTCAACAAACCCCAAGACCGTAAAGTAGCCGGCATGGTCCAAGTTCTTATTGGAGAAAAAACTGGAGTTGAATTCATGAAATAAGTTCAACACATCGTCAAAAAACTGGCGGTCGAATTTAAACGCCAAATTAGTGGCAGCACTAGTCAACTTTTCACTCAAAATAAACCAAGGACTGGGCCGAACGTGTTTCTTGATCACCTCCTCCTCAAACTGCTGGCTTGCTAGTTCCACCAAGTACAAACTGATTTTTTCAAGCAACAATTGTCCTTGTCTGGGGAACTTCATATCGTGAGAAGTAGATTCACACAATGCCACAAGAATTTCGAATTCGTTCAAGCTCATGGGCACTGATGATAACCCCGTGTTCTTGGCGCTGTTCATCAAGTGGGTAAAGTTGTCTTCATGATGTTCTGTGACGACTTCGGTGATATTTCCTGGCGTGTTTTCCACCGATAACTTGGCCAATTTCTTGTACGCCCCGGCTCTGATAAAGTCCCGAGAAATGCCAAAAAAGTCCATTGCGAGGGTATTTAAGCTGATTTAGACTATGGTTGGTTCTTTGGCTTGCTGGTTCAGTTCTTTTGACTTCTGGCTCAGTTCTTTTAAACTAATAAGATCTTGGTTTAAACTAAATTGTTTATTTTCTCGGTGAAAAATCTCAGGCATATGATGCCAGACCCCACTTCTAGTTTTGAAGTTTTACGAATCGCTCGTTCAAAATGTGTGTCTATTCAGATTACCTAGTATTGTTGTGGGCCTACGGTGTATGACCTCCCACGCTAGAAACCACATGTCCACCAATATAAATTGACGTATAATTTGACGTATAAATAGTATAAATAGACGTTACAGGAATTTTGGCTGTCAACTTTGTGAAGAACATCGATGTCGACGACAAAATCGTTGCCGCCAGACAACAGGTTAAATAGTTTCAGACGACGTATCAGCTCTCTTAAATCGTTACCACACACAGACAATTTTTCCACTGTTTTTTCGAATACTCCTCTGATTTTGGTTTAGAAGTCACAATTTCCTGCCAATTACGGGGATTCGTCAACTCCATAACTTCGATGCTAAGTTCTTCAACGCATAGATGGCTTCATCATTACTGACAGGTTTCCCTACATCTTCACACCGATTGAAATCGATGAAAGTGAGCTTCCCATTGTTGACTCGTAAGTTCCTGCCTGCAATATCATCATATTTAACTCCGATTTGTCCCATTTTCTTTAATTGCCATATACCATCTTCAAGCTGATCAGGCGTAATCACTTCCACCTTATCACCAGCATAATCCAAGAGTATGAAGAATCCGTTCAATAAAATCCTTCGATGGTTACAAGTCAAAGCAAGGTTTCCGTAATTGTGCAAAACCGGAACCCGGATCCTCTCATCCAAAGGTACTTGGTCGTTGTACTGCCAAATTTTCTCGTAGCACTCAATTTCATTCAACAAGAATTCGTGAAACTGTTCAACGGTGTCCTCGAACGGCCTATACTCATCTGACCTTGCGCAGTACGTCTCCAACTGAGCATAGTCGTACATCTTGAGAACGAGTTTCTGGTGTGGATCGGTTGTCTTGGTGGATATGGTAGGAAATTGCTTCACGAAACTTCCATGTTCGATGCTGAACACTGCTGCCGATGATGCGTCGTGCCGGTGTAATACCTCGAATTCGTGCATACTCGTACAGTCTGAAATGTGTTTTGTGATGTGAGAGGAGTCAAATGATTCTTTGCGATCCTTTAAAGCCGTCTCGTCAACTACTATCATGTCCCCCAATATTCTGCTTGCCTCCTCCTGCTTTTTAAGGCCTTCTGGTGTCGAACAGATTTGTCGATATGACACAGCTGCATACACTGCCTGTAGCGTCTTACCTTCGTCCTCTATATTGATAACCTTCGTTTTGAGAGGAACAAACTTATCCTTATTAGGTGATTGTCTCCAAGTTTCATTATCAAAGTCCAATTGTAATAAAATCGTCGTAGTGAGATCACTGATCATGCAGATATCTATCTTCAACACAATAAGATACGCATACACTTGAAGGAGAATAGTTCCAAACTTTTCTCGAACCTCTTCCTCCATCTCTTCTGAGGGTTTCAATTTCCCATCCTTGACAAAGTAATGCAATCCACTATCAATCATTTGTAAAAAGAATTTGCATCCACCTTTCGACCAAACTTGGCAATTAGGGGGGTAGCCTATGCGAATGTCATCCGATCCCCCAATCGAGTCTCGACTACTCAACTCCATCTCGAGATTTGCCAGGCTGAACAAGACAAAAACGGGAGTCCCAATCCCACAATCAAAGGCACGAACGAGATTTGTTCCATCTTTAGCTCTTGTTCCTAAGAAGCTAGTTTGAGTCCCATAGGAACCTGCTTCGATCAACAATTCTAACGAATCGGGGGTATGAGCTGTCATGCCAGACTTCAACTCGCCATCAAGCTCATCGAAAAGACCCTGAAGCCAGTCTTCTTCTATTTCCCTTGCCATGAACTCCAATCTCTGTGAGTAAAGTAAAGCGGCACTGACTACACCTTTAGGAATTTCTGATACTTCTAGTTTTTGTCGTACAGGTGGTGGACGGAAGATCAAAGGAAGTGTGAAGTATACTCTGTACCAACGGAGAACCAATTCATCAACAACGCGGATTCTATGGCTTCTCACGCGAAGCCATGTTGCATTGCGTAGTCTTCTTAAGTAGGAGTTTAGATCTCTTCTAAAGTCTATATTTGAGGAGGACCTTAGGAGGACCCATTCATCCCCCAATACTAAGGTGTTGCACTCTTTAATCTCCCGCAAGCATGTCCTCTTGGTTTTGCCAGAGAAGTAAGGCTTTTCCATATCTGCAGCTGTGTTGGTAACAATTTTGCGAATGCTGCAAAGTGATGCAGTTTTTTTGCTGCAAACTTGGTCGTGCGCCTATCCATAATCTCTCTTATAGAAGACCTCTACACTTTCAGACACAAATGTCACGCTACCAAGATTTAGTTATACTCTTCATCAACCTTATGTGGCCCAATTGGTATTGTTGATAGTTTTGTATCCAAGGCAGACAAGTATCCTAAAAAAGCTATAATCCTTTAATCCAGGCAACACAATTAGTTCTGAAATTCGCAGATAGTCTAAGGCTGGAACATTCCTTATGAGAGGAACAATACCCCAATTTAGAAGCCCCTGTGTATTCTTACACCATGTAGTGACTCCGTCACCCTTTTCTATGAAAAAGGTGGAAACAGATAGGAAATAGGAAATATCTAAGGGAAAGAAATCTCTTAGTAGAAACAAGAAAATGCCCGAAAGGTGTCTATTAATCTAGTATACATACCTCTATTCATTAGTCATAAAGATGCAAATTGATTAAATTATGAATAAGTTTCAATCAAAGTATCTCTCAAATCACCAGTTATGGCATCTTGTTGAGCATCTTGTAACTTGAATATGGATTCCACCACCGATAACTCGGGAGCAGTGGTATCTAAACCAGACACCGCCAACCAATCATTCACCACCATTCCAGCCCCCACAACAGACGATCCTCTATTGACAGTACCCGCAACCACTGGCACTTGTAACAACGAACTCAATTCCTCCAAATCTTGGATAGATGTTTGAGGATGAACTAATCCTCCTTGATTAGATAATGAACAGTAAGATCCAACTAAAACATTACCAGCAATGGTTTGACGAAACACTTCCACTCCCAACACATCGGCTATGAGTTCTTCGGTCTCTCTTTCGATATCTGGGTGCACCAATGCCACATAATCATTACAACAGATCACATTACCTAAAGCAGATAATCTTTCTTCCACTCTCTGAATCTTGACGGTATCAGGCAACGAGTTTCTCAAATGCATTAATTCTTGGTCCGTGGTTTGTGTGGGCACCAAAAGACCTCTTCTGTTACCAGCAGTCATTCTTCCAACGATTCTGGTTCCAGCAATAGTGGTATGAACAATTGGAATCACATCTCCTAATTCTGCTTCAAAAGCGGAGTAAAAGTTCTCGGATCCTCCGACGGCCACAAGACAGTAGGAGTTGGTCAACTTGGAAAACACTCCCACTTCGTTACTGTTCTCGAACTGCGTTCTACTAGCCATTTTTTTCTTATTACGTGTAGTTTTAGGTAAAAGAAGGGTATAGTAAAATGAGAAAATTTTGCCTTTAAATAAAGCTCATCTCTGAATGAAGGTCGTGTGCGTACCGTTGATTATACAGTCCCGTAAAAATGACTAATGTGCCCGATTTGGAAATCTGGCCTCCAGTGCCCGTCTGCCAACCCTCTGCCAACCATCTAGCCAAATCCTCTTCCCAAACCCTCAAGCTTTGCCCACAAAGTTTGCACCCAGCCGCAAAGTCGTCTTTTTTTAGCCAAACGGTCTCGTCTCAAAGTCTTCTTGTCTGTGCGAATAAATGTTATGGATGATTTGAATGAATACACATCATCATCTGAAGAAGAGTTAGCATCCGAGATCCCCAACCACCTCCAGCTTCTCCAGTCGCTCAACCCGTTCCTGCAGAATTTTGCCGCCAATCAGCTCGATATGGCTGTCGTATTTATTCACATTCCCTGGAAACCCAACTTTGCCACGATCAGACAACTAAAACGGGTTTCCGACCAGGTGATGAGACACTTGGAGCTCAATCACCCCCAATTCCACTCGCGGTACGACTGGTCTACCATTGGCATCGACCACAGCGCACGTGACCAGGCTCTGCCGTTATCTTGGGAGCATCACATCACGGTGGTCTTGAACAAGCCTGTCCCGCCCGAATACACCAGTCGGTTCGTTTCGAGCTTCGAAACTGCCGTGCGACGTATCCAGGTACCACCGGCTCTAGTCCACCAGGGGAACAGCTCTGTTCTTTCCAAACTAGCCCAATTCGACCACACTATTAATCCCCAGCAAAAACACATCCTGCTCAAATTCCAGCCCCGGCTCCAGCTCATGCCCAGCACCTCCTCCATGTCGGTGTTCGTGGTGGGGATGTTGGACATGAGCCCCGATACCGCTGCGTTCTTTGCGTCACTTACTACATCCATCAAAGATATTTTTCACTTGGTCAATGCGCCAGTGGATTTAGATACCCAGTTCCACATTTCGTTGGTCAAATCCAGTGACCAGGTGCTCCATCCGCAGATTCCATCATCAGAGGTTCGGGCGATGTTGGACCCGATCAACCGCGAGCTACAGGCGCTTGAATTTCCCGAATTGGCAGAGATTGCAATCGAGGTGGACACAGCAGAGGTTGTGGTTTTGGAAGCGGCCCGTACCGCCCACCCCGTCAAGTTTACATTACACAAATAACACAAAAACAGCCACCACAAACACCACAACCACAAAAACATCCCCCACCACCACCCCAGAATCCAGCCATACAAAACTCTGTAAATATGTACTATAGCCAAGCAATATCGCGAGATAAAAGTTTCATTTTTATCCATGTCTAAACTGTACCAAAAGAACGTCGAGAGACAATTGATCGATATCGTCAACAACAGAAACAACGACAACAAGTGTGGCGACTGTGGGTCGCTTTACCCCACTTGGGCCTCCTACAATCTCGGGATATTTCTCTGCGGCAGATGTGCCTCAGTTCACAGAAGAGTGTTGCCGTCGCATATTTCAAAGGTCAAGTCGTTGACTTTGGACAACTGGAAACTGGACCAGATCGACCGGCTCCGGAGAATCGGCAACAAGCGTGCTCGCAGTAAATGGAATGCTAAACGGGAGCCTTTTCCTTATGATGAAGATGACACCACTGGAATTGAACAGTATATCAAAGCCAAGTATGTTGAAGGCAAGTTCAGAGACGAAGCTATAAGTTCACATGAGTACGATGAAAAGTATTTGAGCGATGATCTGACGCTGGCGGGGGCTAGGTCTGGTCAAGGGTCGCGATCCAGATCAAGACTGGCTTCTGTTCGGTCAGTTCCTGCGTTATCTCACCGGAAACTCACGACATTTGAAAATAGTCAGTTTACGAGACAAGCCCACCAGATCATGGGCATGGGGTTCCATGATCTGGATATGGTGAAGGAGGCGTTGATTTTGAGTAACGGAGACCTTGATTTTGCACTTGAGATCTTGGACAATGATTCCAAGCTTAATCCGGACCAGCAAGAGGTTGCTCCTTCGTTGCCACGGAGACCTGCTCCTGCTCCATCTGCTTCTGCGTCCGGTCCTTCAACTGCGAGCGGGTCGTTTTCCGCTTCCAATCCCATGGCTTCTTTGGCGCAGCAGCAAACAAGTGTGGCTGGAGACTGGTGGACCGGTGCCGCTGCTCCTGCCCCTGCTGCTCTTGCTGCTGCTGCTAACACGGGTGCTCAGTCGCAGATCTTCCAGTACACGGACTCGGTCACCGGCCAAGTGTCGTATGTGGACTCCAACGGCCAGCAGTACTTGGATCCTTCCAACCCGCAGCACCAGCAGTTGTTGATGCTGCAACAAAATCCCCAGTTGGTGGCTCAGCAAACCAGCAAGCAGCTGATTTTGTCGTTGTACAGCCAGCCCGACCGGTTCACGTCAAGTGTCGTTGTTCCTGAAGGACTGCAGCAGCAACAACAGCAACAACAGCAACAGCAACAACAGCAACAACCACAAGCTACGGTGCAGGCGCTGTTCCAGCAGCCGTTCCAAACGGGATTTCAACAGCAGGTCCCACAGCAGTTCCAACCTCAATTCCAACCCCAATTCCAGACTCAATTCCAGCCCCAACAGACTCAACAGTTTCAGCCCCAACAAACGCAGCAGTTTCAGCCCCAGTTCCTGCAAATCGCCCAACAGCCAACTGCCATGGGCTTTCAACAGCCGTACGGACAACAGCCACTGCCTTGGCAATAGACTTTCACAGACTTTTGCAATACACGTAAACGATATGAATAATAGTAGTACAACATCCGCACACCAGAAGTGCAAACATCCGTACACCAGAATTATAAGGGCCATTTAACCCGGTAATTTTTCAGGTAAACCGGCCCTTAAAACCCGACAGCGCCTTCCCACACCCTCTACCAGTACGTACACCCAGTTTCAAGCTCAAGAACCAACCATACGCCCGTTCACGCTCAAACAAGATCTTAAAGCTTAGCCCGGGGCCGCATTTTCTCAAGCAAAAAAAGGATCACAAAACCAACGAACACAAAAGCAACTTTGTGATACTTTATCCGAACCTAACCAGGCATCACATCAGCTCCGATCTCCATAAACCCCAAACGCCACAAATACAAACATAACCACAAACCACCATGATGCCCTTGCCCACAGAAGAAACGCTAATGGCTCACGAGAACAACGACCTTCAGCAATCGTATTTGCAACAACTTCAACAACAACAACGGAATCTGCATCCCCAAGTGCAGCAACTGCAACAACAACTCCCCCAACAGCATCAGCAGCACCACACGCTTCATTCCCAGCATCCCAATCTCCTGCAATTACAACAACAGCATCTCCAACAACAAATGCTTCAATCTCACCTCCAACAACAAGCCATCCCACAACTAGGGTCCCTCCATTCCAATTTCCCCCCGGAGTTGACGAGCCAGACGCACCACCTATCACATCAGCTTGACATGTTAACCCGAGTGAAACATGACGATTTGTTGGATACTGGAGTCAATAAGAAGGTGGCCCCCAGGTCTAATGATTTGTATAAAATAGGCCCTCAATTCAGCCACACAAGGCACCACCAGGATATCTACTGCTATATGAACAACATGCCGGTGCAACCGATTTTGGATGCGAGAATCGACAGAGGCTTTGATTTGGGTGATGACGATGTTTGGATAGGGTATAAGAGAAACTATTTCACGTTGGTATCGTCTTTCCAGTTGGAGAACTTTGACTTCTCTCGGTTTATGAAGCACAAGTTCTATACCTATGAAAAAAGGAAGAATGGGGAACAGAAAGTGGAAATTAGCTATTTTGCCATAAGATTGGTTGCAAAATGTTCCGATGAGGAAGTCAATATCAGTTTGATCCAACATACGCCAAAAAGAGATAAAGGACCCCAATTCCCGCCTCCGATATACCCAGCAGTGCCGGGGATGTTGCCAGATCATGCAACCGTCAAAATTTCTTCAAACAAAAGAAATGCTACCAAGATAGAGAACATGAATAAGGTGTTTTATTTCGACCGGGTAGAATACTACCGAACGGCCGATTTGGATACCGTCAAAGACCAGTCGATACTAAAGAACTATCCCAGTGATTCTGTGGCCAAAATAGCCCGGTTCGAAAGGATCCAGTTCACGTCTTCTATTCGAATGAAGTCCTCGACCATCAACAGTAAGTTCTTTACGCTAAATGTGGAGTTGCTTGGAATTATAGAAGATGAAGATAGTCACATCCAACCGATCTTACTATCTTCAATTGAGTCTCCGCCGTTGATCATCCGGGGAAGATCACCTTCTAATTATCAGAAAGACAAGTACAGGCCGTTGATGCAAATGCCAATGCAATAGTCCGAATTTGCAGCCGAGTCATCCCGAGTCATGCTACCAAGTCTCCCCAAGTCTTGCCGAGCCTTGCCAGCCAATAACTCGCTTTTGTCCGTGCCGAACAACACAGTATGCTCGTCTGCCCACGCCACGCCCCACGCCCCAGACTCTCCTTCCAGACGTTTATAATTCATATGTTTATTATTTTGTGTCACTGCGAAAATTTTCTCTCAAGTCCTTGACCCCAGACTTTTACATCACTCCTTCCTCTGTAACAACAAAGGCCACCCGACCTCCCGTGCCGCTGCTACAGTCAAACCCCTTTATTTCCACACCTCCTCAAACCCTCGCATTCACCATGATAGATAAGGAAATAGCGACATCTATCCAGACCACACCATCAACCGGATTATTCTCCATGTTCCAAAGCAGCAAACCCATAGACCAACAAGTCAACGACCAGTCCACGCCATTTGCTCCAATCAAAATCATCGACAAGAGATCAGTGGAATATATCGTCAAGTCGGGAATTGCTGGCGGAATTGCTGGAAGTGCAGCCAAGACGCTAGTAGCGCCATTGGACAGAATAAAAATCTTGTTTCAGACGTCTAATCCCGAGTTTGTCAAGTACAGAGGGTCTTCTGCTGGGCTTCTCAAGGCGGTCAAAGTGATATATCGAAGTGACGGGATTTCGGGGCTTTATCAGGGTCATTCTGTCACGCTACTTCGAGTATTTCCATATGCTGCTATCAAGTTTGTGGCGTACGAACAGATCCGGTCATTGTTGATTCCTAACGACGAGCTGGAAACCGCCATCCGTCGGTTTATGGCGGGATCTTTGTCCGGGTTGTCCAGTGTTTTTTTCACATATCCATTGGACCTTATTCGGGTTCGATTGGCATTTGAAACAAAACACCTTATGCACCATACCCATGATCACGAACTTTACATGACCCACAAAAAAGGGAGACTCTCATCCACCATTCACTCCATCTTCAAAGAAAACCCTCCTCATGAACTCACAGACCCTGCATGGGTCAAATATTTCAGAAACAAATTACCGTCTCACATAGTTGCAATTTCCAATTTTTATAGAGGTTTTGCTCCCACGATTCTTGGAATGATTCCATATGCCGGAGTTTCGTTCTATACCCACGATTTCATTCACGATATATTTAGATCCAAGTGGGCTTATAAGTATGCTGTCCAAGGAGGTGAAACACCTGCGCCCAAAACCGTTGTCAGTTCTAAAGACAACATCAACTCTCGAGATTCAAGAAAACCTTTAAAAGCGTACGCTCAGTTGATTGCAGGGGGTTTATCGGGTATGTGTTCCCAAACAGCAGCTTATCCGTTTGAAGTCATAAGAAGGAGAATGCAGGTAGGTGGTGCTGTGGGGCAAGGACAGTTTCTTTCGTTCAAAAGTACTGCCAACTTGATCTTTAAAGAGAGTGGATTTAGAGGATTTTTTACCGGTTTAACTATTGGGTACATAAAGGTTGTACCAATGGTAGCATGCTCGTTTTACATTTATGAACGGTGTAAGTTGTACTTGAGTATATGAAACGACTATTTATTTATTTACATGTGGTTAAGGCCATTTCTGAACTTTGTCCTTTTGAGCTTTGTAGACCTTCCTTTGTGATGATTTTCTAAAAAAACCAGCTGAACCATTTCTTCTTTCTATCGGGTTTCGTGCCAAACCTACTAGAAGCAGCCATATCTTTAATTGTGCCCTTGGCAAGATTGGCAGACGTCTTCAAGCTCTGACTGCCGATCTGGAACCCCCAGCCTCTCAATAACTTAACAATAGGAGGTGTAATAGCGGCCGTGATTGGCAATCTAATGACAATAAGTGACTTGTGAAGAGTGTAGGCAATAGCAAATTCTGTCCATGAAAACTGAGATTTTATTGTTTGCCAAACAGACCCGTTGGCTGGTTTCTCTTCCTGGCCACCCTCCATCTCTACCGCAATGGAATCGATCTCTTGTTTCTTCTGTAACTCTTCGTCACTCACACCATAGCCAAATGTCTGTTTCGCCTTATTTTCATAATATTCGATCTGCTCTTTCCCCATGGAATGCACAAGGAGATAGAAAAGAGGCAAGTCCACTGCACACAACACCATATAGATCCCCAAAGCCGAAAATCCGTACTCTTTCATCAATGCCCTAATACCCGATGGTTTCTTTCCTGGTGGCGTAGGAGGCGGAGAATGGGTGGTTCTGATGGTGCTTTGAAACCGCTTCGTGATTTGTGCACGCAAAGAACTTCTGAAAACTATTCGTGACTGCATTGAACCACGGGAAGACGCTCTGGCCATGGCTTTAAGTCCTGTAAGTCCTAACATGGTGGTATTGAAGTGATTAAACAATCGCACTGAATAATGTCGGAGAAGAGTGATCGATGTCGCGAAAATTCAAAATGTCGTAACTTTTACTGACTATAACTGACTGTAACTATAACTACAACTATAACTGCAGTCGGATCAACGGAACTGACACCAGTATCGGTCATCGGAGAAACGTTGCTCAATGGTGTCAAGAACGTCTTTAGAGTACACTTGTTCGAGTTTTTCACCTCCAACGAGCACTCTTTTTTCATGATTGGCCTGTTCTTCTTTTGTCATCACCACTACGTTCTGAGTGCTCAATGGCTTGGAAGGATCCCATCTACTTAACGTCAACTTGGTGGAGAAGTTCGAAATGGGCGATTTCCCGTGGAAGATCTCCTCTAAAATGTAACTGACGTCGCTTAACGCAATAGGCAATTTTGGTTCGGGATTTCCCAATCTGCCCTGTTGACCTGAAAGACTCAGGAACATCCCATCGTAGATCTTGTATCTGTTCTTGCCTTCTATGGGCTCAATGGGATACCCAGAAACACTGGTAATTATGAAAGTGGCAATGGTTAGTCCATACATTCCAGGCATGGTTCCAAGAACCGGTAAGATTCTCACTCTGAACCGTTTCAATGCCGATAGTTCTTCGACATTCCCCTTGGCTATTTCATCAGCCGATAATGGAAGCAACTGGGCCTTTCTAGGGTCGGGTTTCTCCGCCGAGAAAACAGTGGGGATGTTGGTGATAATACCCTTCTTCTTCAATCTAATTCTCACATTTCTTGTGAGAGGGTCTTCTTCTGTTTTGCTAATATCTCCTATATTGATTCTTGACGGATCTGACTTGCATGCAGCACCTCCTGAAGATACCACCGGGAGCTTGTGTTCGTAACAGAATGCTAGCAAGTCCACTTTCGTATCGATATTGTCAATACAATCAACAATATAACTGGGGTTGAAATCCCCGCCAAATATCAATTCATGGCCACAGTCTTTGGTCCATAACTGGTTCTTAACGTCGATATCAACCCACGGTGCCACCTTCACCAAATGGTCTTTCAAACACTGCACTTTTGAAGTCCCCACATCCTGTAAATTGGCAACGGCGTGTCTATTCAAAGAACTCAAAGTAACCTGATCAAAATCAATAATTCTGATCTTTGACACTCCAGATCTCACAAGCATGGCCGCCGTCCATGACCCTACTCCCCCTGCACCTACCACTACGATGTGCTGTTGCCTGACTTTTTCACACCCTTCTCTTCCTAAAAATGCATAATTCCTCGCAAGTTGTTCTTCGATTAACTCCTCTGGGTACACCTCTGTGGATTTTTGCTGAGACTTTACGGGGGATTTAGCACCCTGGTCGAAACAGTAGTGGACCCCTTCCACTACAAGTGCAGTGGCCAAAGCTGTGGCTACCGCTGTGGTCCATATTCTTGACATAGTAGATGGCCGAGTTTCGAGATGAGATGATTTAATGGCTCCGCGAAATGGATAAATGCAATGTCTATACAAAATACTAACTCATAATTTGGCCTTTTCGGAACGGCCAACAGTGCTTCTGATCATTCCATTGGGGTCTGGGGATGGATAGAACAAATCGGTGTTTCCCTTGATTCCTTTCCATTCAAGGTTGAACAAAATATAATGCTTGTTGGGCAAAGCGTATGACACAGTGGCAACTTCTTTGACGCTTTGTAAGATTTCATGAGACATGTTGAACATGGTAGCTTGCACAGAAGCAGAGTTCTCTGTGGCAAACTTTTCCAAGGTGATTTTTCTAGCGGCATCATAAGTAGTGTCAAAAAGGCCCTTATCAGCGTATTTTGCAACATCTGCCAAAGATGTGATAAATTTGTTATCGTAAACCCATGAAGCAGACACGTCGGTGGATAAGATTCTGTCCTTGGTGGGTTGCAATGTGGTGTAGTCACAGACATTGTAGCCATAGAACATAGATCCCGTGGATTTCAATACCGTCAAGTCCTTGATTGAAGAAGTGATGGTTAATTTATCAGATGCCTTGGTGTAGTCCAACACGGTTGTTCTGGTTTCTGGACCCTCGTGTCTGAAGGAATGGGGATGTAATTTTCCGTCCACTTCATACTTGGACCATCTGGCCTGAACAATAGTGATTTCAATGCCTGAAACATGGTCATATTTGCTGGTGAAATGAGTGGCTAAATGAGCAGCAAATCTTTCGATGGGCCAGACATCGGTGGTTTTGGCCTCCACAAGAATGGTGTTTTTGACGGTATCAGTGGGGACAATTGGCGAGTTATCGGCCTTTGTGTAGGAAATATCAAAGTTTCCCCTTAATAACACCTGGACATTGGCTTCTAACACGTCCTGGACTTTAGCATCTGATGGTGACTTTTTCACTTTAAGGAATTTGACATTGGCTTTTCCGTATGTAGAGCTGATTAATTCAGACATGGTAATTTTTGTTTGTATTTCAAAACAGGATTTCTGCCCTGTATTTATAGGATCCAGAAATGTCCAAAAAGGGATTTGGAATGGTTATCGGTGCGATTAAGATTTCAGATTATCAGCCAATTTCGGTGATTTCCGCAGAGTTGCTAGAGACGTAAATGCTACAGTATACAACCACCACGCAAGCACAGTTGCTATATGTCACAATTCTGACTGTTTGAGTACACAGCAACACTAAGAGGATTTTTCTGGATTTTATTCTTAGAAAATGGTGTCAAACGTATAAGCTTTCGAATAGTAGATTTTGCAAGTTTCACGAAAGATAATATTCTATGGATTCTCCGGTGCTTGATCCAATGTATTTATCAGGCAATTTCGATCTTATCAATGCAGGTGATTTGATGATCGGCGTAATCTAAACACGTCAAGCCGCAATATTTCGTTTCCTTGGATCGGAGTACCGGTTGGTGTTTCACGATCAATTTCGCAACCATTATTTTCGTTTATAGCCGTTGATTTACTATACACACTATTTCTTTTCATACATTCTTCTTGTCATGATCTGATTCAGGGAGGGGGTCGTGGTCGTCAGGGGAAAGATTTCCGGTGCTCCTGCGTTTGACGTCGATTCCGTCCGGTAAGGGGGTTTTGGAGATTTCCTCGACTTCTCCAGTTTCTCCGTCGGGAGAAATCGTAGCATCTTCTGTGACAGTTTCAAGCCTGTGGTCTTGGGTGGCATCGAGTTGGTCCACGACACTGGCCGCGAATTTGGCGTCTTCCTTCGACTGGGCCAAATCATCCATGTCGATCAAGTCCGACGGAGCAGCAGCTTTTTCCGGTGACGTCTTTTCTTCTGGCTCTGCAAATCGGAGACGTTTTCCCGTCTCTTCAAAAGTATCGTCTTGTTCTTGCCCGTCGAATACCAACTCGGCAGTTCTGATCCATCTTCTCCTTCTGGTGTACTTACTATACGAGTCTTCGGTAGAAGGCTTTTTCCAGGTGTTATCGTAGTAGATAAAGCCTTCGTCACTACCGGGATTAGCGGTGGTCTTGGACCTCTTTCCCAGTGGCAACGTAATGGATCCGTCGTTGGTCAAATCCAATCTCCATGTCTTGTCGACCCATCTCCATCTGGCGTTGTTCATGGATAATTGCAGAGACTGTTCTTGTCCAAACGAGTACTGCTGCTGATTTTCTGGATTAGGCAACTTGAAAGAGTCAACCGAAGAAGACTCATTCAAGAACTCATCGGTCCAAGGAGTTCTCTCATAAGAAAGCAAATTGGAGGTCCAACCAATCCCCAACCATCTTCTCTGATTCTCATAAATCACATAAGTGAATCTCACGGGCCTATTACCACTACTGTTCAAAGGATTAAGCGAATGACCCGCATTCTTCTGCACCTTAGCAAAAGCAGCGGCGAAAAGTGAATGATTTCTCTGTTTCAGGAAATCGAGACCTGTCAAGTAAAAGAACAACACCCTCGTAATCTTTATTTTCCACACCATTTTCCTCGTGACACTCATGTAACTGGAATGATATGTCAAAAGGTAATTGCCCACAACCAAAAGGATGGTCCGGGGCTTCACCAATAAAAACGTCAATATCAAGTAGATGGGCGTCAAAAATACCGTGGTGAAAAGCAATCTCTTGATATCGTATCCGGTTAAAGACAACGAAATAATGGGATCCAATAACCGGTCGGCTTTGAGACATGTGTTGGTCAAAGCCTGGACCACTTCATCTAGCGAAGGGTGTAAATTGGCCTCTTCCAAGATCTTATTGTTCAACAAAGCGTACAAGGTGATAAATCCCACAATTATGAGATGTCCACCCCAAGTAACCAATTGCTCAAAGTATAACACAAATAAGGAATACCCACTGATAATGATGACATTGATCCAGTAATCATCATTTGTCCACGTGATGATCGACAAGAACTTGTTTACTATCAATAAATAAGGATATGACCGGACCAATGCTTTGGATACAATTGGTGGAGTAGACAGTAACAATGGGGAGCTTTGGGGTTTTGGGTCAATTGTGGCGAGTTTCACAGAACTGAAAGCGGCTCTGACTTCGTTTGGGGATTCATCTGCCTCTGACCCATCGCTTACACTGTCTCTTTTAGGGGCTATTCTAGCAATCAAAAGAGTATGTATCGATTAAATAATGTGGTTTTCCTGACGGTGCGATTTTACAAAATTGGCTTATGAATTTTCTGGGGGTGCTAGCGAAGGAGATAAGGAAGCGGAAGAAGGGGCTCAAGCGACAGATCGGAGGGGATGGTGATGGCGGGAGAGGCGCCAAGAGGGCTGTTGGTTTGGAGAGGAAGTCTGACACGGGAAATGTGGCTGGTAAAGATGAGGAGAAGCCACAGGAGACGGAACCAACCACAGAGACCAAAGAGACCAAAGAGACCAAAGAGACGAAAGAGACGACAGAGACCAACACGACGCCGGAAGTTGCCGAAGTTGCCGCTGCAAAGGAATTGAGGTACAAGCACCAACTCGAACGAGAAGCGCAGGTCGAAAAAGACGTGGTGCTTGAAGATATCACCAACGGGGCCAAAGAAAAGCTCCTTCTCCAGCTCCGCGTGTACATCAAACACCTCGTCAAGCAATGGGAACAGACAGGTGCTGACACCGTCCTCCTTTTCGATACCAAAAAGGACTTGGTGTTGCTTCTTTACAAATTGCGGTCTAATGGACTCACGGACGATATGGTGATCTCACTAAGCACTATCTGCTACTATCTTCAACACAAGCAGTACCACAAGGCCACCGAAAGCTACATGAAGCTCAGTATAGGAAACATAGCGTGGCCCATTGGCGTTGTGGATGTGGGGATCCATGCTCGAAGTGCAACGCTGAAAATCGAAAACGCCGGGGCCAATATCATGATTGATGACCGAACACGAAGATGGATCACTGCTGTCAAGCGACTCATCACATTCCTGGAGAAACAGGCATAGATAATTGTATTATAGTAATAGATAAGGCATCGAGGGCACATGCCCTGGAAGCGTGCGTGACCGCGAAATTCAATGGTACTTTTTTCACATCGCAGTAAAAAATTAATTTTCCAATTATAACACATTAAGATGGCCGTATGTATGATGTTAGAGACAGTGTTGAGGAGAGTGGGGTTATCAGGAGACAAACCGATGCACCGGGGCGTCCTAATTGTCACGTACAGAAAGATTTGAATATGGGCAATTTGCCATAGATAGCGACCACAAGAACAAAACGAACCAAGAACAAAAACGAACAAACAAAGAACAAAACGAACAAGGCGAACAGACCCGACCCGACCAACCGACGGAAACAAGAAACAAAGGAGCAAAGGCAGAACAGGCCTTCCCTGACCACGACCACGCAACACCACAAGCCCAAAATCGTATACTAACCCCCGTTTAGAGAGAAATCAAAGATATCAAAGAATTCATTGAATTAGCTAGAAGAGCTGATGTCAAATCCGCTGTTGTCAAGGTCAACAAGAAGATCAACGCCAACGGTAAGAAATTCAAACAAACCAAATTCAAGGTTAGAGGTTCTAGATACCAATACACTTTAGTGGTCAACGATGCCGGTAAAGCCAAAAAATTACAACAATCCTTACCACCAAACTTGGAAATCAAAAACTTATAAATTGTATAATTGCTAATATAAGAATCTAAAGGACATCCTCCATATCATCATCGTCATCTTCTTCCTCCTCCTTTTCTACCCCAGCCACTATACCGGCTTTAGCAGCTCGTTCTGCGTCTCTTAATTTCTTATACTCTGGTTTTAGATTATATTTGGAAGTATAGGGTCCTTTCTTGATTAAGTTGGCAATGGACTCCAATGATTCTTTTAGGTAACTTTCTGGTTGTCTGGTCCTCTCTCTGAGACCTTTAATAGACCAGTACTCGTATTCTTCAAATAATCTGAACAATAAGTCCAAGAGGTCCTTTTTGGGCATTCTGATGGCTCTTCCTTCGTTTTTGTTTTTGTTGATGGACGACTTCAAGAACACGGCAGACCCCTTGCCCTTGAACGAAGGACCAGCATTCGATTGTGATACACCGGGGATTTCATCTAATAGTACCACTTTGGGTCTGGCTTTCTCTCGTTGAATGGTATGTTTCTTCATTGCAAATTCGTTGGCCTTAAGGTCCAACTTCGATGGTCTTAATTGGCAATCATGGTTGATTTTGCCGTATAGCGAAGTCTTTTTGGGGATTGTCTTGACAAATGGAAGAGCAGCTGCAGTATTTTCTGGCCGGTAATTGTTGTTGCTATAATAATTGAATCGCCTAGGTTTCTCTTCCTCTTCCTCTCTCTCCTCGGGCCGGTCGCTACTCATCTCAGTGTTCTCTGTTTTGAACCGGGTCAAGTTCTCTTCACTAAACACATAGTTATTATGCACTTGTCCATTCAAGATTTTAAGATCGTACTCTTTTGGAATATCCTGGTTTCCTCCTTCGTTCAACACCAACTTGATCTCTCGCTTAGTCAAATCGTTCACACCCGGCTCGTTTTTTATCTTTAGTTTTCCCAACTGTTGCCCCATTAGCTGTTTGTCTTGCCATTTAGTCGCCAAATACTTTGGCAATTTTACCAACCAGATTTTACGGTTTCCGTAGTTAAGATTCATATCCAACGACTCTCCTTGCTCGAGGTAGTCTTCCGGGTCCGACAAGATCTCTGGTTCGTTTTGTTTGGGTTCATCTGGCTCATTTTTGACGTTGGTGCTCATTATCCACTTTGTTCCACCTAGAAAATATGTGCGCGACATTTTGGGCACATTTACTGCCAGCTCTGGTGATGGCGCGGTACTAACTATGAACAGAATCATATTAACGAATCCCATTTATATAGAGGGCAGGGATTGTGGGTACTGCCATGGTGACAAGAGACAGTGGTACGCCACAAAAGCAACGTCACGTGACAGGACACTAAAAGAGTCCAAATCAATCACGTTAGGCGCCCAGGTGGAGTACATGAGTTGTCACGACTATGACGAGTTTGTCAATATGGGATTTAGGCGCTCGGGAACGTTCTTATACAAAACAGACATGCTTCGCAACTGCTGCAGGTACTACACGATCCGGACCAGTCTTGTGCAGATGAAATTGGGAAAAAAACACCGACAAGTGATTAATCGATTTATCAAGCAAATAGCACCCCTGATCAATGTACCAGACAATAAGCCGTTTGACATCAATGTGTTGGTAGAAGCGGAGGTCCAGTCCAAGAGGTTCCACACGCGGTTCGAACCGTCGGCTTTTACCCAGCAAAAGTTCGAATTGTACAGGAAGTACCAGATATCAGTGCATAATGATGATCCCAACGAGGTATCTCCTAAACAATTTGCCCGGTTCTTGTGTGACACGCCTTTTGAGGACGAAACCGAAGGAGATGATGAGGAGTGGTCCGGGTTAGACGCTTGGAAGACCCAGAGACCCGCCAAGGTTAGGCTAGGGCCAACACATGAGTGCTACTATTTAGATGATAAGCTTATAGCGATCTCGGTGATGGACTTTCTTCCCTCGGGAATATCGTCGGTTTATTTCATCTGGGACCCTGATTATGCCCATCTATCCCTTGGAACGCTTTCTGGCTTGCGGGAGTTGTTGATGGTGCAGAAACTAGGGCTTGCGTACTATTATTTGGGGTACTATATTGAAGATTGCCCGAAAATGGTATATAAGGGCAAATTTGGCGGGGAGTTGCTTGATGTTTGCAGCGAGAAGTACTATCCATTGGCTTCTGTGAAGGAGTACATTACTGATAGCCGGTTATTTGTTATGGGCAGCCCAGGAGAAGAGCAAGAAAAACCACTTCTGTTCGAGTATCCCAGCGTAGGAAATGATACTGCCAACATTGTTGAGACCCTATACACCAGCGCAACATTTGAAGATGCCCATAAGCTATCGACAGCCGTTTATAAGGCATTGAAAGTGGGAAAGTCGATTTTTCCGGACGTTATTCCCGGGGTAATGCCGATGGTGCAATTGCAGTCGATTTTGGACGACGGTCGCTTGAAGCAACCGGTGACGTTGTATCAGGCCAGGACGGGATCAGTAGAGGATAAGAAGTACGAGCTGATGACGGAGAAGGAACGGTTGGCGGTGATTAATTGTGTGCGGTTGTTTGGGCTTGAAAGACTCCGTCGACTTTTTATTGTCATGTACTAGGTTTTCTGTCTACCTGTCTTACCTGTCTACCTGTCTGTCTTATCAGCCTTTCCAGCCTTACCAGCCTATTTCTCCAGTCTGGAACTCCATTTTCGATACGCAAGTTACGAACCCCGGATTATGCACGACGGGCTAAATCCGACGGGGCACAGCGATGATGTGTAAATGTACCACGGATAAACAGGAAGACTAAAAGAGAGATACCAGAGTTGTGCAAACGTCAAGCAAAGTCAAGTAAGTCAGTAAGTCAAGAGATACCGTGTTCAAAAATGTGTATTAGATCCGGGCACCGATCAACGGCCACCAAAGAGTGAAAAATCACCAATAAATAAAGGGTTCAATCCAAACAAACACCACAAAACCATGCAAATCAACGTTCGATTCGTTGTTCTTCAACTTGACAGTAACGGCGTCAGTCGTACTCGTCCTTCAAGAAGTATGGCATTTTCATCGACCTGATCTTGCCAGATAATTTGAGTTTCAGGATTTCTGGTGAAAATTCTGTAATCAAGGAGTTACAATAAACCACCGCTTCACAGGAGATTCCCACGACAAAAGGGGCCAAAAGCATCAACAATGAGTACCTGGCAGCACCCACAATATAATTGTACACCAACACCACTATATCCATTTGGCTCATGTTTGAAAACAACAAAACGAGAAGTTCAAGGGTATAAGTAACACATACGATTGGTAAGTGCTGATCCTTACTATGGCGAGATTTTGGTATGAGCGTGTGGGTGGTCAAAGGCAATAGCAACATTGGCAAGCACAGATAAGCGAAAACAAAGGAGGAAACAAAAAATATGAAAGTTTAATCTTTTTTATGGGCAGGATCCGGTATCGGCGAGATGGGACGGGTGTTTGATAGAGGTATGCCGGGGAAAGGGAAAGGCGTGGATGATGAGTGGACAAGTGAATATGAGAAGTATGAGAAGAGTGAGACGAGAAGAGTGAGACGAGAAGATGAGAAGAGAAGAAGGAATGTGTTGGAAGTGTGCTAGGAAAGTGTAATGGTGAGCCTGCAGTGTTATGCTGGTGCTGTGGATCCTTGGCCAGATGCGGCTCAAAGTCCCATTTAGGCCTTGTCGTATAAGCATTTAAATGGACCAGCCAGTTCTTACTGCAAATCATTATTTAAAGCGGCGTTACTGGGAAAAAGCCACGGGCTCAAAATCCGCGTAACTGGACATTTTAGATGTTGCATCGGGACCAATCTGGGCCTTTTATGGCTCTTCTGGACCGGAACCGGAACCAGACGGTACTGACGGGGCTTTACCCGCAGGAGTGCCTTTTGGGTGTAAGGGACCGGCGGTGGAAGATCGAAAATGATCCCACGGTCAAAAGATTGGTCCACGGTCAAAAAGCCATGCCACGGTCGGTAGCACGGTCAAAAGGTAGCACGGTCAAAAGGTCCCAGCGCTGCCCGAATCCACCCATACACCCACACAACACATTTCTTGCACCCACGGCCTCCTATGGCCTCTATTACGTGCACCTGGCCTGCACCTGGCCTGCACCTGGCCTGCACCTGGCCTGCACCCATGACCGGAAAAAGACTCCTAGTTCCACAACCGGGGGCCCTCCCAAATTGACACCTTATTATCCGGCTCCTCTTCAGGTACTGCAGCACCCTATTCCGTTTTGGGACACATTTTCCTTGACTTGTGAGGCACAAATTCCTCAACTGATGTGAGGCTCAAACACAATGAATGAGATGAAGAAAAAGAAAATTTTTCAATTACTTTAAACCACTATCTTCTGATCCACAAAGTATGTATCATACACGGAAGCGATGATGTTCAATTAACTTATCTACATTACATGAATTCTGATTAAAGTCTTAAATCTGAGCTTCCACAACAATTTACCAAAAACCTACTAACCAGTATAGTCAAACAAAACCAAAAGCACAACGGCTGTTTAAAGGGTCTAATGGTCCAGATGGAACATCTACCGTAAATGCTGCAATACCGGCGGAATAGATTTAGTACCTCCTGGACCTGTTGTATCGTTTTTACATATATATGTCGTAGATTTTCCTGGTTTTGCAACTCCATTGTAATTATTTTTTTTTGGTCCGCTAATATATTTTCTTACCCATTTTTGAGTAATTTGGCACACACTAAACAAAAGTAGGTTATAACAGGAAAAATTCCCTATTACTAACGGTAACCATGTACAAATCTAGGAATTACCAACTATCCAAGGTGTTCAATAAAAGACCGTATAAGTCTAGAAGGCAACGTCCTTGTGACTTGTGTAGAAAAAAGAAAACCTGCTGCATCATGAGAAACATTGATGTATGTTTGAATTGTGTCAAAGCCGGTCATGACCGGTGCAAGTTTGTGGATGGACCGGTAAAAAGGACCGTGAAGCAAATTCATAACCCTCCTATACTACCAAGTCAGCGAGTTCCTAGGGTTTTAAAGCAGACGTTTGTGTCTTATAATTTGGCGGCTGCTAGGTCTGGAAATGTTGTACATGATGTCGATGGTGGGGTGGATGAGTCGTTCTTTCTGGCAAGGAATGATGTGTTGCTGGAACAACAGAACCAATTTGCTATGAAAACTGCAAATTCGTATAATCCAGACACCAGTAGTGGTTCAGCTAATAATACGGCTCCTGAGACGTTTCTGGATAAACGTGAGGTGTCAAGGAGCCCTTGGGTGCATCCGGAGATATCTGTGCACCATGAATCTTCTGGGAAGTCGATGGGGGTTGATTTTTCTGGGCCCACCGGTGCATATGCTATGGACTGTCCAAGTCCCGCTTCTGGCGACAGTTCGAGCTTGGACTCGTTTGCAGGACGGCCATCGTCGCTTTCTCCCAATAGTGAGTTTGGGTACAAGCCAAACAAGGTGGTGGCGGTGCCGGAGGTGGTGCAGATGGCAGAGATGAAAAAGCCGGTGCTTGGGTATGAGAGTATTGAAATAGGAGAGTTTGATGATTTGGACTTTACTTTGGCGGGCCTGGCCGCCTGGCAGACCTAGCACGCTTTTGGGCTTCATTGGCAGACATAGCACCAGTATTCATTGACTTCATTGGCTTCATTGGCTATTTGGCTATTTGGCTATTTGGCATTCGAGACAATCAAGACGATCTATTTGAGACACTAGCCAAGAAAGCCTAAAACGCCAACGCAACGCCAGCACCCGACCCAGACACCAACCAGCCAAGACACGGCAGCCGAGCCAACCAGCCAAGACATTCAGCACCCAGTGCTACGACGTTACGAGTACATACGAATAAATTATCCTCAAGTCACGTGCCCGCTAGACATCAGATAACCCTTTCTGCGTTAGAAGCGATTGGAAGTACGAATTCCGGCCCTGCGCCGTACATTGAAGCGGAAAATTCGGAATTGACAACGAACTCTCCTGAGCCATTCAGCCAACGGTAGGCTCTTCCAACTTTACAAGCACCAGTCACAAACCCACATAAACAGTAGCCAAATGCCAGGATACAACCTCCAGCCCACCACCACACAAAACCCCGGATCTGCCAAATACCGGCGATGAGAATTCCGCCTCGCGGGGTGCAAAATGATTATTAATAGGCATTAATTCGTATACGCATGAGTCAGTATAAATGAGTCAGGAAATAAATTTTATATAAACAGCTAATCCTGATGGCGAATTAAATATCCCCACCACCATGTTGCCCAGCCGAGAAGAGAGCTATGCTGACGCCGAAGCGTTCTCCTACAATAAAGAGGACCTAAAGGATATGCACGACGTGTTGCCAGTATGGAATATCTTGCCGTCGTACGAAATGTACTCCAGCTCTTTCTACGCCGACAGAAACGTTCCGGAGCCGCCAGGATACGACGGAGACGAAGGGCTGGTGCCGCTGCTTTACGATACCATCACCGGCACCAGCAACAGCTTGCCCACGCCCAGTTTCAGCAGCCAGTCGGTGTCGCTTAATCACAGCCACAGCTCGGCCCCCGAGTCTGACAACACCAGAGTCACGTTTGACGATGCCAGGGACAGCTGGGAGGATAGTGTGTTGGACAATATCCACAAGCTTAATAATATGACCGATAGTGATAATGCGTGTGCTCAGGCGTTGAAAATGAAGGTTCAGTTCACCAAAGATGTTTGTAAGAACAACGAGGTGCCGGAGATCCTAGACCCGTCGAATGTGGAATACAAGCAGGGCGACATGATAAACGGATTTATCACTATTGAAAACACCAGTGATTTGGAAATTCCCTTCAGAATGTTGTATGTCTTGTTTGAAGGTACTATTACTACCCCCAAAACCAAGAAGAATTTTCTACAGATGTTCGACTTCAGTAACAGTTATTTCAGAAACAGGTGTGTGAGCCGATTGCTTACGGAGTACCAGGACTGTCACGTGTGTCCTATGACTGTGGATTACGATGGTGCTCATATGGTGTTTAGAACAAACATGATTGAGCCTCGAAAGTACTACAAACGGTACTTTTCCTTCAGAATCCCCAACCACTTACTTGATAACGAGTGTCCCAGCTACACGTTGTCGAGCCATGTGAATTTGCCTCCTTCCATGGGCGACACCAAGGATTTTTCCCATTTGAACTCCAAGATTGAGTACAATGTGTTGTGCAGATTCATCGGTAATGCTAGGGCATACGATTTCAATCCCGATAAGACAAACGCCCTTGTGTTCAACCGAAAGGGTGACGAGTATGTCATTTTCAAAGAAGCCAAGGCCCCTATTCGGATTGTGGAACGAACGCCAGAAGTCCAGCCCAATTTGGAGTTGTACCAGGATTTGGTGTTTGAGGACTTAGTCAAGAGTATTGACGAAAAAATCAGTTTGGGACGAAAGATACTAGACCTCAGGGCAAGCGGCAGTCTGGTCAAAGGAGAGGTGTTGGATACATTGGAACATCTGGTCTTGGAAGAAAGCACCGCTAAAATGGAACAGTTGTATGTCCGCACCAAGGACCGTAAGAATGCTCAAGTGAAGAAGACAAGAGTGACGGTGAAACCACGGACTTCTCTTCTCAAGAAATCGGCTCCGTTGTCGTTGACCACTCCTCATCAGGTGTACACGATTCCATACGTCCCCCCCAAGAGAAGCAGATCCAGTGCTAAACTACCCGATTTGAACATTTCAGTTCCTATTAATTTGTCCACCAAATCCGCCAGTTTACCAGTGTTCAAAAAAACTTTCGTGGACCTCGTTTGTTTGACGGTGCAGTCAGACACTCCCATCCCAATAGAATTCAATCATGGGACCATTTACAAGAATAGTAACCCAAGTGCCACTTTCTTTACTGATACTGATGATATCCAGCACAATGTGTGCAATTTCTTTGAGGGCAAGTTCAACGAAATCAAGGCCTTGAGCAAACAGGTCAGTTTAGAAGATTTGAAGATAGAAAAGCAGTTGATTGAAAAAATCAGGTGCTTATCGACTTTACAGCAAAAATCCATTCATTTAACGGTGTCAGATCCCAAGATCACCGACGGGACCCAAGAAATCGAGTCGCTTACGTGGAACAAAATAGATGACACATTCCATGCCCAATTTGACTTGAAAGTAGATATGAAAAATGCCAAGATGAAGGGCGAGACCCTGGCCAATCCTTTTGACGAGTTCACTTTAGTTCCGGACTTTCAGAGCTGTCATATTTCCCGGATCTACTACTTGAAGGTGTTTTTGCAGTTCCTGAACCACACGGTGATGATCAAGCTTCCTGTATCGATCGTGCACTATTAAATTTGTAGAAATGAACAGCTAACGACTAGGGTACTTTATAATTCAACGGCTTTCGGAATTAGGACAATTGTCTCTTACTATTACCGACTCCAACTGCCCCGTATACTTATTTGAATTTCAACTAACCCTCTACCCATTCAAATTCCATCTAAGCCTCCCGATTTGAACCTCTTACTACTCCCCAATCAAAGCCCTATTGTCCCAGACGCTCATCTCCACCGATAAACCGGAACCAAACCGACGGTCTTAAGCGGCTGACACAATAGGAGATCTGACTATCATTGCCAATCGCCATGCACGACTAGACAGGCTTGGCAGCGGCGTACGGCTCCAAATCCTAAAACCGTACATATTCCTAAAACCGTACCGGAATATTTCCTTTCCATATTCGGATCGTATGAGTAATTTATTGGACTCCATTAGAAGCATTCGTAAGCAAACATATCGGCGCACAATCGGAGTTGAATGTGCATGACCATCTCGTAAGCACCAACCTTTGTGGTGGTTGTATTTGATGCCTTTCGATCGGAATTTATAAGCATATACCGGTGTCAGGCGTGACTCATCCACATTCCGAACTATAAAGTAGTGTGCAAATCCCCTCTTTAACTACCACAAGCGATAGTTTCTACTAAGAACCAAACAAGAATGCAATGGAGTCAGAGGATACACTGGCAGATAATAAATTCGATACACTTGACATGGCTGCAAAGGCAAGTTGTAATTCACGCGTAGTGATATCAAATACTAATACAACACGCGTAGTACCGCCCAAATACGAGATGTCTGACGCGTCAGAGGTGGGGATGTACGGTCCACCAGACTATAGTGTTTTAGAGGAGGATTCTGGGGCTTCTGAGGCAGAAGAAGCCATGGATTTACCAGGATATTATGCTTCCAGTGAAAGAAGCGTGTTTACTTCATACTCCGAGTCCACCCACGGCACAGAGCAGCCTCTGGGGTCTGGTGGGGACTTCAAAGACTTGGTCCACCATATGGATGTAGCCGACACTGAAGGCGATGGCTTGAAAATTTCGATATCGGTGCATGAACCTCACGGCAGTATTGAGCTCAAAGGGTCAGAAATCATTCAAGGAACCGTGTCCATCGAGAACTTTGGGGACCACGACGTGCCATACGACATCCTCTTGGTGACGCTAGAGGGAACACACACTAACAAGGGCCAGAAGTCCAATTTTCTTCAAATGTTGGAACACTCTTGCAGCCAAGGCTACCCCACAGTGCAACAACAACAAGACACCGAATTTTGCAGCAAGATGGACCCCAGAGTCATAGGTGCACGTGAGTCGTTCCAGCGTCCGTTCAAATTCCAGATTCCTACTATGTTGCTTGAAGATAATTGCACACATGGGTTACTTTCTCACACGCATGTTCCTCCATGTTCTGATAATGCCGGAAGTCTTGGGTTGGCACACGTGACCATCAGCTACAATGTGGCGGTACGAGTTATAGGCAGGCACCTATTGTACATCAGTAGTGATTCCGACACCGATGACACCGATACCACCGATACCACTCAGTATATGATTGTGCAACAAAATTTGCAGCCACTTTTAATTATGCCTCCCAGTGAAAACACCCCATGTTCCACGAAAACATATCTTCAGTTTGCCATTTATAACAACTTGGTCAGGGATATCGATAAGAAAATCATGGCTTTGGATAGACTTCGTCAGGTATTGGCAGGGAGGGACGTCAAAGATGTGGAGGATATTTTTGCCCTTGCCAATTCAATTGAAAATGATGTTGTACTAAGCAGCAAAGGATCTCAATTGTACGAACACAACGGGTACAAATGGTATCCTCCTGTGGACGTGGTATTGTCATCTACAACCAAAGTACGAGAGTCGGTAGTGAATCTAGTTTCAACTTCAACTCAGTCTATCTTTTCCAAGGCGAAACTCCAATTGGCTACACCATCTCGCATCTACAGGATCCCATACACCCAGCAACTGAACTACAAGATCGATATACCCATCAGCTTGACGCATCAGGGATATCCTCCTAAATTGAAGGTGGCATGGGTGCAATTGGCAGTGTTAACGTTGACTAGTCGACTTCCTATTCCGGTAGAGTTCAATCATGATATGATGTTCAAAAACACAAATCCGCTAAACGACCATGGTGACGGGTTTAAAGCCAACATCACCCACAAGTTCCAGACCAAACTTCAGAAATTGCAGGAGGAAATGTTGGTATTAGGTGCTGATGTGTGCCAGGTGGACTCGGAAACGTTGAACTCATTAAAGGCAATGGCTTTCATTAAAGATAAGCTCATTGAGATTCCCATTGGCCACCAGATTCAACAAGGCAATTGTCCTGTTACGAATCCAGCATGGACAAAGGATGATGTGGCAAATGCCCATTCTAGGTTTAGTGCAAAGTCAAATTTCCACAGTAGCTTCACAATTGCTTTGAATCTTGCAGATATTCAATCAGAAGCGATGAAAAATGTATTTGGCACGTTCACCCTCCTTCCACAGTTCCAGAGCTGTCATGTGGCTCGATTTTATTACTTCAAAGTCCATATGCAGTTTGGTGATCATTTATTCAATCTTAAATTGCCATTTTCTATAACTAATTAATTATTCGTGCATGTAGCAACCCCTTAAAATAAACTTCTTGCGTTGAAATTATATGACTGGACATGTGGTAGTGCCGTTTCCGGGGAATGCAGGCTATTTCACGCTCTTGCACAATACAGCAAGTGAAAAACTCTATACATGAAATTTCGCAACCATTACATAATGCCACAGAGTTCGGTTGCAGAATAGCCCCAATCTGATGTCATAGATGCGGAGAGGTATATAAAGGCTCCATACCCCAAATTATTTCCATTATCAATCAACACAATGGGATTAACAGATAAAATACAAAGCAAGTTCGGAAACAAACAAGAAATCGACAATTTAGACAAGCAGGGAGGAAAGTATGTGGGTGACGAGAAATTCAGTGAAGGAATCCAAAAACAGTATAAGGATGGGAATATCACCAAGGAGAGTGCTGCCAAGTATGCCGATGAAGCTGACAAGAAAGGAGGGGCTTATTTGGGCAAAGAGAATGTGAGTGGAACTGAGGGTGGAATTGGCACCAAATTTGCAGGAGGAAAAGGTGCTGGTGCTGATTCCACTGGTAAGACCACTGGAACTGGTTCTGGTGCAGGAACTGGAGCTGCCGTTGGGGCTGCAGGTGTTGGAGCCGGTGGTGCTGGTGCCTATGGTGCTCACCAAAGTTCTAAGAGCCACGGTACTAGTCAAGGCACCGACAGCTATGGGTCTGATGCTTATGGATCTAAAACCACATCTGGCCATGGATCTGGAGCTCAATCTGGAGCATATGGAAGTAGTGGAAAGGATGCTTATGGGTCTTCTGGAACTACTGGAAACGCTTATGGGACTACTGGAACTGGAAAGGACACCTATGGAACCACTGGAAAGGACACCTATGGAAATACTGGACCGAATGCCTATGGATCTTCTGGAAAAGACACCTATGGTACTACTGGAGCCGGCAAGGATACCTACGGATCTACTGGAGCTGGTAAGGACACATACGGTTCTGGAAAGGACACCTATGGATCCACTGGTACAAGCACCGGTAAAGACACTTACGGTAAATCCAGCCACAACGACGATTTGACCAAACACTCCAAGTCTGGTGCCCAGGCTGCTTACGGAGGTGCCACCACCGACGATCCAACTGCCAGATCCAAGCACGGAAAAGACGCCGCCATTGCAGGTGGTGGAATCGCTGCTGGAGGTGCTGCTGCCTATGGAGCCAAGTCTCATGGCAAATCTCATGGAAAATCCGATTCTTTGGACTCGGGCTACGGAGATGATGATAACGACTTGTCTGGCTACACCTATAACGGAGGGTCTGGCCACTCAGGCTCCAAGGACTCCAGTGCTTCAGGCTTCTCCACCGGTAATAAGCAATTGGATGCTAAGATCTCGGCTCTTGATCCATCTTTGCAACAACAAGCCAAGAGTGCGTTTGAAAAAGGCTACAAGGATGCTAAGAATACATTCAAGGCCTGATTATGTAGTTATGACTTAAATGAATAAATACGATTGACATTTTAAAAACGTAAATTTGCAGCCAGTCGCAAAGTTCAAAATTAACTGGAACAGCTGCACTGCTGCATGGTATACCTGTCATCCACCTCAGTGGCAGTCCATCTCTCCTCCACATCTTTCAAATCGTCGCCCCATTTGGACTTATCAAATGGATGAAACGACATCTTTTCCAATTTTTTAAGCAACGAAAGATCATCTCCCTTAGATGCGGTTGTATCTTCGATGACTTCATCCAAGATCCAGTTCCGGGGTAAAAATAACGGGTTATATTTAAGTGCCTCCTTTCTTGAGTATCTGATCTTTTCTGAACTGGCCAACGCCTCTTGGTACTTTGGAAGCCATTCCACTACGAGTTCCTTCATATCGTCAACAGAAAGAATGTCATGGCTCTGGGGCACCAATTTTGCAGCAATTGCGTTGAAGTCCATTGATTGGGAGTCGAAATCCAATTGCTGCAAATTAACAAAGAACCCATTAAAATCACACTCAATCCTCTCCAAGACCTTCAACAATGGAGTTATTAAGTCCTGGTTCTGTTGGTTAGGATTCTGCAGGTCCACCAACTCTGGGGATAATCCTAGTCTATTGTAGAAGCTCTCAACGTACTTCTTGGTGTAGCAGTGCATATACAACAGACGTCCTGCCTCCATGATATTGGTAATCCGCTTTACGGCTTGCTCTTCTGCTTGGGCATCGGGAACTGCGTCCATTGGATCATCTCCGTGAAGCAACGCCGCCATATCTTCACCAAGCCTCGTCAAATTCCACCAGATGGCAGTAGGAGTATTGCTGTAGCTGTACCTGCTTTCATGATCTTCGGAATTGGGGGTGTAATTGGGGTTATATTTGTCCATAATGGAAAAAGGGCCATAGTCCATAGATAACCCTAGTATAGACGTATTATCAGTGTTCAACACCCCATTCAAAAACCCAAACGTTTGCCATTTAGCGGTTCCCATTGCGTTACGGATGATGATCTCGAAATACAACTTCTGGTAGTCTGTCAACAGCTCAAGGTCTTTTAAAAGCGAATCATTATTGGACAACACCTCCGTTAGCCATGGGAACTTCACCCCGTCCACCGTGAACAATTCCTCGATACAGTAGTCACTCAATTTTTGAAGCCCTATAAGATCACCTCTCCATCTGTGAAGATCAAAAGTGCCGATTCTGATCCACAGCTCAGCAAATCTGCACACTAAAGCACATCTTTCAGGCATATATCTTCGGGCCAAGGTGTCTGGCAAGTACACCAACGACAAGGCTCGGGTGGTGGCCACGCCAATAGCGTTCAAGTGTTCTGATATGATATACTCTCGAATAGAAGACCGTAAAACTGCTTTTCCATCAGCAAACCGAGAGTATGGCGTCATTCCGGCCCCTTTCAACTGTACTTCGTACTTCTTTCTGGTCTTTGTGTCATCGTCTTTATTCTTTGGCACCTCAAACAAGTTGACAACCCGTCCGTCTCCTAATTGGCCCGCAAATTGGCCAAATTGGTAGCCGGCATACGCCATGGAATAAGGAAACGGATACGTATCAACAAACTTCGGATCTTGGTACAACTTGCCACTGACAATATCACGATACTCTTCAGTCGACGTGTTGCCAACGTCCAACCCAAGATCTTTCAAAGCCGTATCACTTGACGTGAGATATTTGTATGTCTTTCTTTCTTCTGGTAAAGTGAAAGAAAAGTCGCCAGACTCCAACATTCGGGGTTTGTGGATGATGTTGCTTTCATTGCTGAGTGCTACTTGTGGTGTAGGGATCTCGCTATCTGGCGAAAGCCTGGTGGTGAAACTAGAGCTTTTGGTTAGTTTCGAAAATGAAGACATTAGTGATTTGGATAGTTTCATGTTGATTGCTCGAAAGTGAGAAGTTGGCGATGTATGGGTGTATGGATGTATGTTTGTGGACGTGGTGTTTTTTGAACGTGTTTGTGGTTATGTGGTAACGTGTGTTTTGGAAAGAAGAGACTGGTGGGGTTAAGCCATATAAATACAGTAGGCAGCAAGACACTGCTTATATAAGCACAGGTATAAATAGAGACTAATCACCCCCTCACAAAAATTACAAATTAACACATCATTTCCTGATAGACCTAGTCAAGTTTTGAAACAAGATGACACTGTGAAGCAAAGACCGGACTGACAATCATATGACGCTTCTGACTTCTCGCTCCGTTTGGAAACCTCCGCCATCTCCGACGTATTTTGGCCCTGCTATAATTGTTCCCTGAGTATGCTTCTGAAATTCGATCCCTGAATCCCTCCTGAATGTTCCCTCAATCTTTATGGCTTTTGGCTCCTGGCTCCTTGCTCCTGTCCATGTCCTGTTCCTGTCTTAACTTTTCTTTTGTCTAATTTGTCTCCTTGTCTGACTATACTCACATAGGTAAAGCAATCGCCTACCACATGAACTGTTTTCATGAACGGATTGCTGCTCTTCTCTGGTTGAGGTTCGTTCTTCGTTTCAGGTTCATCAGTTTCCTTGGCTAGGTCTAACAGGCAATGGTGTGTGCGGTACGGTACGGTGTACGGTACTGTGTTCTCTGGTGTGTCTTACTATAACTTCTATTAAGTAACTGGTGTCGAATCTATATAAGTTCCAGCATTTAACTCGACTTCAATATAGTCCCCACTTATCAGAGTCTACGTTTTCAGTTACTTGGATACTCTCTACTTACATATCAACTACACAATCGTGTTGCTTCCTAATTTAGACATCTCAAAATCAACGCGATTTGAATTTATCAGTAATGATAGCAAAGGCTTTAAATAGGAACCGGTACCGGCTCCTTTCAGGCGTTATTGCTTTGTTTGTGGTATACCACTTGGCAACCAGTAAACCAGGCAGTCCTATTGAACTGACTATAAACTCAAATGACGTGGTCAACTCCCAGCCTTTGAATGATCCTGTAGAGTTTGAAAAAATTACTCCATCCAAACCTGAAGACGTAGAAGTGGGTGTTGTAGATGGTTTGATGCAGGATGCCGAAGAGGGGGTGTTAGGCGATGGTTTAGGAGCTGTTGGGGCAGAGGAAAACGCCCCATTGAAAGACGTCAAGGGCCAGAAAGACGTCAAGGGCCAGAAAGATCAATCTGGGGCAAAAGAAGGTACCAAAGGAGGTGCAAAAGGAGATAAAGCGAGCGACCAGAAAGCAACTAAGCCCCACAGTGACTCCGATGCCCCCAAAGTACGTCCAGAGATCATCAAGAAGATCAGGGACTACACGATATTTTTCGACGACCTTGAAGACTATGTGATAAAGTCACCACTGATAAAGGGCCAATACAAGACCGAAAAAGCCAAAGAAGTTTTCTCCAGTGACTCAGATTTCAAATTCTCCAAAGATTACTTGGAAAGTGTTCTTGATATTCCAGAAACAACGTTCCAAGAACTCAAAAAGTCCCACACAGGGTATGTGAACGTCCATATGAAGAAGCTTATCGAGGACCATGGAATCTCGACCTTTGGTAATATCTTAAAAACCGACCCTGAATGGCACAGCTACGTTGGAACTAAGGGATATGTTTTGATAGGTGGTGGAAAGTACAGTTGGTTATCATTTTTGGTGATAAAACAGATCAGAGCTACGGGGTCTACCATTCCCATTGAGTTGTTCATCCCTTCTAGCTTCGAATATGAGGAAACATTCTGTGAAAACTTGCTTCGTGGTTACAATGCTAGATGTAATGTGTTTGACGATAGATTGGCAGCTCGGTTGGCACAAGACTTTGAAATAGGAGGCTACCAGTACAAAATGTTGGCATTGTTGAGCTCCAAATTCGAGAATATCATCTATTTGGACTCCGACAACTTCCCCGTCAGAAACCCAGAGTTCATACTCGAATCAGACCTTTTCAAAGAGAGAGGATTGATCATGTGGCCGGATGCTTGGGCCAGAACCACCAACCCCAAATTCTACGATATAGCTGGGGTGGAAATCAACGAGAAAAAGGTCAGAACCAATAAATATGATGAGGCCAAGGGTATCACAAAAGACGCCAAGTTTGAGGATTCATGGTTCCACAACTTTGAAGGAACGTTACCAGACCCTACTTCGGAGACTGGAATGATGGTGATTAACAAAACAAAACATGTCAAAACGTTATTGTTGAGCTTATACTATAATCTTTTTGGTCCTAACCACTATTATCCATTAATGACACAAGGATCTGCAGGAGAGGGTGACAAGGAGACATTCATTGCAGCGGCTCATGTTCTACAAGAGCCATGGTTTCAGACTCTCAAGCAGTTCAAATGGTGTGGCTATATCTCGGAAGAAGACAAGGCATTCAAGTCCAAAGCATTAGGACACTACGACCCTATCCAAAGTCAAACGGACCCCGATGGTGATTTGGATATCATTTTCATGCACTTGTCATACCCCAAATTCTATCCCAGCTGGTTGGCAGATAACCACGACTTGATATATGGAAGTCTGGGAACCCATATTAGAATGTACAAGGATATTTACTCAAATGCCGGGTACGACTTTGATTTGAGAGTGCTTCAATTTTTTACTCAGGGCATGTGCTCCAGTTATTACGATGACAACGGCGAGTCCCTCTTTGAAGACGGACTCAAGAAGGAGAACGAGTACTTGGGCAACTACCTCCTATACGTATCAGACGAAACCGAAGCCAATGAAGGTAGGTGCAAGGATATTTTCATTCCACACCTCCAATGGCTCAAAGAAACGACAGAGTTTGCCCACCTGGTGGTGCAGCCTAAACCTCACGGCGACTTTGCCGGGTAACTTTCAACATAATTATATTAATTAAAAAAACTATCTTCTGTTATCTGAATCATATTTTGAGTCGCAAAATTATCGATTACTCATTTCCACAGTTTCCATAATGTCTTCTATATTAAAGGCTCCCTTGGCCAAATCGTTGAGAATAGCTTTGATCCAGATAGCTGCCGGTCCTGATAAGGCGGCCAATTTGGCCAAGGTCAGTACGTACATTGCAAACGCCGTCAATGGCTCAAAAATCGGCAAAATCGATTTGGTGATGTTGCCAGAATGTTTCAACTCCCCATACGCCGTGGATCAATTCAAGAACTACGCCGAAGAAATCCCTTCAGGGGAAACAACTGTGTTCTTATCGGAGGTTGCTAAAAAATATGGTGTATTCTTAATTGGTGGGTCCATTCCTGAATTAGACGGTTCTAAGGTTTACAACACCTCCTTGACGTTTTCGCCAGAGGGACAGCTTATTTCCAAGCACAGAAAGGCCCACTTATTCGATATCGATGTTCCAGGAGGAATCACGTTCAAGGAATCCATCAGTTTGACCGGCGGGGATAAGGCCACTGTTTTTAAGTTGGGAGACTATGGTAATATTGGGTTAGGTATTTGCTATGATATTCGGTTCCCTGAGTTGGCTACCATTGCAACACGGTCTCCGCACAACTCCTTTGGGATGTTCTATCCCGGTGCTTTCAACACCACTACTGGTCCTATGCACTGGCACTTATTGGCCCGGTCCAGGGCCATCGATAACCAGATCTTCACGGTGTTGTGTAGTCCTGCCAGAGACGTCAATAATGGGGGATACCAGGCTTACGGCCACTCGTTAGTGGTGGACCCTAGTGGAAACATCATCAGTGAAGCAGGCGAGGGAGAGGAAATCATATATGCTGAGTTAGACCCGGCACTTTTGCCTAAGATTAGAGAGAGTATTCCGATCCACTTTCAAAAACGGTTTGACATCTACCCAGACTACGTCAAGGATGTCAAAGTGGGGGACAAGTAGAACACAGTCCATCTTATAGAGAATTGTATCTAAAGACTCAAAGACTTAAAGACTTAAAGACTCTATTGACTCTATTGACTCTATTGGCTCTATTATCTCTTTACTCTATTCATCTAGTTTTGTCTTTCCTTTCAGATCACTCATCTTCGTGTCTCTTGACAAACTCCGCCACGGTCTTGACAAAGTCGTCGGGATTTTCACTGATAAGCCAATGGCCGGCCTTCACGTCTCTGACCTCGAAATTGGGAAAGAATTTGCCTATCTCAGGAATGTACTCGTCCGGCACATATTCCGACTCTGTGCCTCTGATAAACAACGCCGGGCCCCTGGTCCATCTCGAAACGCTGGGATCGTAAGGCCAACTGGCAATAAGACCTGCTTTTAAAGCATCTGCAACGATATCCAATGGAATTTTGCTGGTGATGGGATCCTCTTTCTTTCCTCGGTTCAAATTCGTCAATAGAAACTGTCTGATATACTGGTTGGGCTCTACTTTTGCCAACTCCTTGTCGACGTCTTTAATGTTGGTGTACTTGTACAATTCAATGGACTTCTTAAAGGAGTTGATGTACTTGGAAAATGAAGACGAAGACGACGCCAACTGAACGGGAGCATTATCCACCGCCACCACCATCTTCAAAAGCTCAGGACGTCTCAAAGCCACGGCCATGGCGGCCTTTGCGCCCATGGAATGGCCAATCAAAATGGGTTTGTCGAGCTTCTGGGTTTCAATCAACCGTTCCACATCCGCTGCAAGACTGGGGTAGTCCAAGCGTTTCACGTGGGGAGAAACACCAAAGTTACGGAGATCCGGTGATATCACGTCACGGTGGAGCTCGTTCGCCAAAATCTTCCCTACCGTTCTGTTGTTGGTCTTGGAGCCAAAGATGCCATGCAAGATGATCAAAGGGTTATTGGACTTTTTTGTTTGTGGTTCATAAGTGTCGTAGGACAACTCGACGGTTTCAATGTGTGGATCGAGGGCGTCCGAGAGGTACGACTGGCTGGAATACCACCGTCTTGGAAGGTGTTTGGTGTGCCTGAATAGTTTCATTAATATATTTATCGCGGACGAGAAGAGTTAACAGTGAAGGGAGTTGAAGATGGAAAATGGTAGACAGCAATAAACAGGTCTTAAGTACCGACTGGGATGTGGATGTGGATGTGGATGTTGAGCTTGTTATTGTTTTCGGTATTATTGTGCAGCCTAAGTTTTGGTGTTTGTCTGTTTGTCTGTTTGTCTGTTTGTCTGTTTGTCTGTTTGTGTGGTGTTTCCACACTGAGTCCTGTAATCTCACACAAGAAGATTCACCTTCAGATTCCTCTTTAGTTTAGTGCACCGCTGCCGCTTTCCTTGAATAAAAAGTGAAAGTAGTTAACCAAGCGAGTGGCTGCAAATCTCATACATGAGAAATAGCGGCCATACAAAACTTGAACAGAATCAAGGTGCCGAGTGAATATACACCCGTACACAATATCGTTCCATCGTGACGTCGTCTCATCTATAGGGAGTTGGCCTACAGTAAACCTACAAAATTTACATAACGCTATAAAGCTTGTAAAGCAATCCAATTGCAAAAAAAATATAACTACATGAAAGGCAGGTAAACCCGGACTTTGGCTGATACAAGGCCCATAAAAGGTGAGATGAGAAGAACCTAGCACCTTTGTTTGGCCCCCACTCCCCCTACTTTGAAGCTCACGGATCGGTGCTGTAATTCTATTGGTTTCTATTTATTGCAAGAAAATAGTCTTCTAATGAAAGTGCCGTCAACATGGTGTGCTGGTATGCTGACGTGCTTACCCAAGGCACAACCCTGGAATCTAAGGGTATTAAAATCGTGTTTCTACCATAATACTCCATGACAGCGGGGCACATTTGGGGTAACACATATGCACCAACCCACGCCGCAATCAATGTTCCAGTAATAGAGAGTATACCGGTAAAGGTTCCGAGGAAAGTTACTCTTTCGCATCTATGCAACGTTGTAGTGTCAAAAACATGTCATTATTTCTCCCCTCAATCTCCGGTGTATAAATAGTCCCAGATTCCCCGTTGAAAAATTTAACAAATGTCGTCCCCACAAAAGTAAGTATCTTTTCCAACGGTGAAAAATCCCTGCTAACGTTTTAGGTGTTTGAAAAAGTTCAGTTTATCAGACGGAACTGCCATCCCAGCCATTGGCTTGGGTACTTGGAAAGCCAGAGACGAAGAAGTTTACGAAATTGTCAAACACGCCTTGTCCATTGGCTACAGACACATTGATACTGCTGCTGCTTACGGTAACGAAGAGCCAGTTGGAAGAGCTATCAAAGACTCGGGAGTTCCAAGAAAGGAAATTTTTGTCACCACCAAATTGTGGTGTACTAAACACGACAAACCCATGGTTGCATTGAAGGAGTCGTTGAAACGGTTGCAATTGGATTATGTGGACTTATACTTGATGCATTGGCCGGTGTTTTTAAACCCTGAACACGATGCAGGCATCCCTAGATTGCCCAATGGCAAGAGAGACATTGTACTCGATTGGAGCTTTGTCAAGACGTTTGAATTGATGCAGGAATGTGTGGAATCTGGGTTAGCAAAATCCATTGGAGTGTCTAACGTTTCGGTGAAAAATATGAAGCAGTTATTGGCAGCCAACTTCAAGCACAAGCCGGTGGCTAACCAGGTGGAAATCCACCCATACTTGCCGCAATTAGAGTTGAATGACTTCTGTTTGAAACATGGGATCATCTTACAGGCATACTCGCCTTTGGGGTCCGATGGGTCTCCTTTGTTGAAAGACGAGACACTTATTGAATTGGGTGCAAAATATGGAGTATCTGCGGCAACTATTATTTTCAGCTGGCTTGTGGGCAGAAATATCACCCCTCTTCCTAAATCGATTAATCCTGCAAGGGTAGAACAGAACTTGTTGACGGTGGAGCTTAAGGAGGAAGATGTTGCTACTATCAATGGTATTTCCAAGTCCATCAGTAAACGGTTCTGCGACCCGGACTGGGACCCTGTCGATGTTTTTGCCGAGAAATAGGGGCACTAGAAGGACTAGAAATTCTGGAAAGTCAGGAAAACAAAAGTCTGTACTGTCTATAAGAATCTATAAAGAAAAACGTCTATAAATAAGATCTATAAAAACCCGTGTCTATAAAGACTCGGATCAGCTAAAGGGAACCATTACTTGAACCCAGCATCGTACTCGGTCAACGTGACTCTGTACTTGACGTCACCAGTATAAGTCTTGGTCAAACCCTTGTTAACGTTTTCTTCAGAAATAGGCAAAAGCTCACACCATGGAACAATACCTTTCTCCACAACCAAATCCAACATTTCAAGCATATCTTTTCTGTTTCCCAAGTGGGAAGCACCAAAAGAAGACCCGTTATTCAAGAAGTCAAAAGCTGAAAACTGGAATGGTTGTTCAGGTAATCCCACAGATACAAACAGACCGTGGACCGTCAAACATTTGAAGTAGTCCCCACTGAAGCCCTTATTGGAGTTGGCACACGACAAAATAAAGTCCAATTCGTACTCGTATGGCTTACTCCAGTCTTTAACGGTAGTGTCGATGTAATGTTTTGCACCCAATTTGAAAGCATCCTCTTTTTTAGCCTCACCTCTTGACATGGCATAAACCTCGGCTCCCAACGCATTGGCCAATTGGATAGCCATATGGCCCAATCCACCAATACCAACAACACCGACCTTGGCCCCGGGTTTGGTGATAGCCCGTTTCAATGGTGAAAAAACCGTGATTCCTGCACAGAACAATGGGGCACATTCAGGCTTATCCAAAGCTTCTGGGAGCAGGAACACAAACTTCTCGTTGGCAGAAACAAAGTTGGAGTAGCCCCCTTGAGTAGTTTCCCCGTTTTTCTTACTGTTGTAAGTTCCGACCGTCTGCTTACAGTAAGTCTCTTCGCCAGATTCACATGGCTTACAGCTCCAGCACGCATCCACTTGAGCCCCCACTCCTACCCTGTCACCAACCTTGAACAAGGACACAGCAGGTCCGACCTTAGTGACCGAACCAATGATTTCATGGCCTGGAATAACTGGCGTTTTGACCTCACCCCATCCTCCGGTGACAGTGTGAACGTCACTTCCACAAATTCCACAGTAATCGACTTTTACTTCAACATCGGCATCTCCGAAAGCTCTGGGGGTGAAGGCGATCTTTTTACTGTCGTTGTATTTGGTGGTGTCGTGAATTGCAAAACCTTGGTAACTCATTTTGATGAATAATGTTTTACTGATAGGCGGGATGGGGCTTCCTTTTATAGCAGGCTAAAGCCCGAAGCTCAAAACGGTTGCGGGCTGAAATTCCGCAACATATCGGCACGATAGTGGAATTGACGTGAAGGCTATTTGAGACGCCGGCGGTTATTGAAGCGAGGCCCTGGGTGGTGTAGTGCAATTGGGACGGGATAAATGGGATTCGTAGTAGTTTGAACTTGGTCGTATCATAGATATGGTCATAATTTGTTAGATAGAGTTCGGAAAATGTGTGTCACGTGACCAAATTCAAATGAACAATTCAAAGCCGCCAAAGCGTAGGAGATAGGTCAGGAGTGTGTCACGAAGAAGTGGTACATGTAGCGATCACATATTGTATTAACTGGCATTTTTTAGTAGCACATGTGCAGAGTAATGATATCTAAACTACCAATTGATTAGTAAGAGCGATAAAGAAACTATAAGGCCTGAAAATCACATCCTAAGTGAATTTTGCAATTTTCACGACAATTCTATTACTCTGAATTCTATTATTCTGTTACTCTGTTACCCCTTCAAAACATTTAACAGCAATTGGCTAGCTAGACTGTGGAACCAAGCCAGCGTTTAGATCGTCATCGTTAAACTCCCGGCTCGTGACGTTGTGCACTACCTCAAAATCTTTTATTTACCTACATTGTTTGAAGACGATACCGAGACGGAATTAAAGACGCAACTAGAGACAGAAGCCAGAAGACGAAAAGAACAGTTCTCCTGTGTATTCATATTATACAAAACATAAAAAATCATGTCGTTCGTTAATCTAATAACTTCACATAGTTGGAAGGACAAATACCAATTTGGCCATTCGCTCTTCTAGCTTGCCACCATTTACCATCAATATCGTCCACTTCCAACATTTCATCCTTAACAAACGAGATCTCATTTATATCGTCGGGATTAGCATCGTAACTATACAATGCCTTAGCCTTGTATCTGAAATTCATAACCGGCTGAGTATCAGGTTGATCGTTGTTGTAAATGGTCGATCTCTTTTGGTTATTTGTAAGGTCTCTGTTGTTTATATCACTAGACGAAAAGTTTTCCAATCCATTCAATTGAGACGACGACATGTATGGGGTATTTGACGACTTGTTATTGGTGGTCAACTGGCTCTGTCTCAAATTGTTATCTTGGAATTGATGGGAGGCAGTGTTGTGAGAAGGAGCAGTCATGGGGTTGGCAAACTCTTCGTGGTCCTCCAAACTGTGGTTGTTGAAGTGTTTATCGTCCAAATGGTTATGCTGAGTGTTCTTCACCGAAAAAGAATCGATAAACTGATTGGTGGGACTTTCAGGATGTCCCCCAAAGTACACAATCCACATCAAATTCAACATGGCCAATAACATAGCCCCGGCCCCACAACATAAAGTGGCAGCTACAGTGTTTCCACTGCTGGTCTTATCAGCATAGATAAGATTATTGGTGATGTTGGAGGTGTAGACAAATGCAATCGACAACAACCCCACCAAGGTGAACTTGTACAACTCGATGGTGTTAAATAAGTAAAGGAACGTAATGGCAATAATCAAAAGAATTTGATACACCAAGCCCCACCACGTGAAACGAGGTAAGTTGTCTGCGCTAGCAGCACCAGCAATGGATACGATCCACGTAATGATGCCGAACGTGATGGTGGCAATGGCGAAGGGATCTGCCAACAATCCAGATAATTTGAAAGCCATTGTAGGTTTATGTATGGTACAGGAAGGAGCAAATCAAAGGAGCAAGTGATTTAGACGCGATTTGAATGGGAACGGCGGATATGACAGGAGCGGTTTCTCAGGCACAGATTCAAAGCAAACGCAGTGGTATGGGTATCAAGAATCACAGTCCACGGAAGAAATCGGTAATTTCAACGATTCAGTGTTGATTGTTTATGGATTTGGTTTGAAAATTTTGAGGAAAAAAACACCAACAATAAGTCGTGTATTTAGACGGCGGTCGTGCGTATACCGATCAGGAGGTTCTAGACCGGCGACGGTTCAGGAACACCGGCCAAAACTGCCAAGCTGCCTAAACTGCCGAGCTGCCTAAACTGCCAAGTTGCCCCACCAAAACCAAACGGCCATCACTCCACGCGTCTCTTCTTGTTCTCGTACCCGATGTCGAGGTCGAAATTCAAGTCGTCAATCATTTCGGGGTTGACAGAATGGTCTAGCTCCTTGTAATCGAGCTTTGTATTGGTCACCAACTTGCCGAAACTCTTTTGCATCTTTTTTGGAGACGGAAGATTGAAGGAATCCGATGACTGGGTCTTCTGAGAATTCAAATACGCCACAAGCTCGTTGGCACAGTCACTGGGGTAGTACAAGCACCATTTGAGGTCCTTGATGTTGGGGTAGTGGAGGAGCTCCTGTTGGTTGTTTTGGATCATTTCAAAAATGTAGTTGATGGAAAGAATAGGAATTTGCCAGTTTTTGGCTGCAAGCACTTTATTTTTGGTGGAGATGTAGCTGATGGAGTTGAAGGAACACTTGGTCTTGTCGTTGTAGAAAAGGCTTTGCGGCAAGTTCTTTTTGAAGATTTCAATGTTGATGATCAATAAATGCATCGATGAGTTGAACTTTTCATTGATTTTGAACCCCACCAGCTCACAAAGCTTCGTGAGGTGGAGGTGTTCTATTCCTTTGAACCCACTCAAGCACACCTGGAACTCCTTGAAGTTGGTGAGGGGCGGAATGGGGTCACTCCATTCATCGTCCTTGATTTCCCCATAGTAAATGCACCTTTCCACAAACCACTCTGTTTTCACGGTCCCTTGCACGGTTTGTACGGAATCCGGCACCGAATCCGTGGCAAATGGCACCAAGGTGTACTGGGCGCCAGACTTCACTATACTGCCGCCATTGTGCTTGATGATCTTGGTCAATATGCTTGTTTGTTCGGGGGTGAACTGGGCCAATTTGAACCCAATGCCTTTGAACACCGTTTTGGCCTGGTCTTTGGTCCGCGGCACCTCTTCGTCGTCGTCCATGTCGTCGTTGAAAGACTCTCTGTCGTCTTCAAACGACTTGCTCTGGAGCGGCCGTTTTCGTACCAGATCTCGGGTGCTGTTCATAATGGAGTTCCACACCTCGACGTTCTTTCTGATCTTCAAGTCTTTCGGCACCGCTGTGGGAGCCGGCTCTTCAATAGCTGAGGTCTTCACCTGGGGAAAGTCGGGGTACCGGTCCAACTTGTAGTCTTCCACATTCATCAAAGCTTTTCGTTTTATGCTGTCAAAGATGAATTTAGGATGCACCACAGGAATGCCCCATTCCACCGCCTTATCGTACCGTCTACCAAACCGCACGTTGGATAGAAACACGTTCTGCGACGCCGATAGCGTGCTGGTGGCCTTGCCGCCGTTTTCAAGGATGTGGTCTCTGATTTCATTGACAGTGGTAGGCGCTATGTCAAGTGTTTGGTCTGTTTTCATATGAGAAATGCAAATGGTCAAATTGTGGAAAATCGGGAGGGTGTATTGGCTGATGGTGAAGGGCTTGTCGTCTTTGTATAGGAGGTACATGGAATCAATGGCATTGGGGACCAAAAACGTGATATCGTATCTGTTTTCGATGCAGTAGATGTATTTTGCGGTTTGAGTATCGGCCACAATTAAGTAGTTGATGTGGGACATGAGGTCGTTGCAGAAGGACCCGCCCATCTCGAGGACCTTGCGTTCGAGGTCCAAGCGCTTTTCCACCGTCATGGCGGTGCAGCAGAACGAGAGGTCTTGTAGTGGAAGCATGGATATTACGCGTTTGAGAAAAGTGAAGAAATGGGAACAAGACGGGAGGTGGCTAGAAAGTAGCAATGGACGCAAGTAGAGGAAGGGTTTTATGAACAAGACGAAGGGGAAAGAAGGAGAGAGATAAAGAAAGAAGAGAGAGATAAAGAAAGAAAGAGAGAGATAAAGAAAGAAGGAGAGAGGTAAAGAAAGAAGAGAGAGATAAAGAAAGAAAGAGGAAAGAAGAAGAGAGATAATGAGAGATAATGAGAGATAAAGAAAGATGAATGGAGATAAAGAAAGGAAGAAGAAAGAAACTGAGACACTGAAAATCCAGACCAACCCACCAACTCACTTCTTCAACAATCGTAACAAACAAGACGACATGCCACGGTACAGCTCCATTAGCACGTAAAGGTGTGCTAAAGCATACCATTGGCCCAACAGGGCGACTCAAACGGTCTCTTTAGAATCGTTTGGGAAGACGTCAAGTACTCCTTTTTCTCATTCCTTGGTTCGATATCCTGTCTCATCAATCTCCTATAAAATGCACCATTGAAGAGCCAAATGCAAGTGTTGCAACAGTCGGTACTTTTACTGCCAATCTTCCATTAGACACCTCGGTTGGTACACGAAAAACGACAAAGGTTAATTATGTCTTTCTCTCACGTGACGTTTTCCCAAAGTAAACAGGTGCTGAAAACAGTAATGCCATTGCCAAAAACGTTACACAAGAAAATTAGGGCGAACTAGTGCACCTTTCCAAACCCCAAAGGGCTTTTACCCCAGCACTGGTGGGCCATTCGATAACAGAATCCCAAATAGACCCCTGGCTACATGTCCAGCGGCTGCCCAATAAAAAATTTCACTAGGGAATGTACAAGGCTTCAAAACACAATCTCGGTAAAACAGAGTAAGAGTCAGAGTTCACAGACGTAGGTAAATGTCGTTTCATGCGGTCAATAAAACCGGTGGGCCGTGGACGTACAAATGAAATTTGTCGCAGGATCTGGCGCGGAAAACCTAAGATCTTTCACGTAACTTAATTGCTATTGTGCGCCGATTTCATCTGGTGAGAAGTTTAACTGGCGGAGGACGGCACTATCCTGCATGACGGTGCTTTGACAACCTCCAGTTTGCAGGGGGAACTCATTCTCGTAGTTTGACAATATCCTGTTATAGGCAATCCCCCCTCGTTACCAGGACACAGCCTGCGACTATATGCAGCGCGCATAATGTCTCTCCGCCGTAAGCCAACACCTTTATCCCCAGAACGGAAACTGGCTCCCCAATCCAGGTTTAAAATTTAAGGGATACAGGACTCCTTATTGATTACGAACAATGCTCTAGTAAACTGCTTCTGAATTTCAAGTGCTTCTCATCCTTTGGTTACATATATGCATATCTTGGCAGGTTACATCCGTTGTCATATGTAAAAATAGAACCGTAATGGTAGTGGCCTGATAGTAACACACTACTGTTGGTTGCCCATGGCGATCTAACAAAAGGTATTACCGGCGAAATGTCGTTCCATGTTTCACTGGAGCCTCACCAGTTCATTATAGGGCTCGTTGGGGTTAATGTATCAGGACCTAATGGCCCACCAATCAAACACCGCCCAATACTAAATATAGTATGCCCCTTCAGCTATATGCAAACCGTAGCTGTAGGTGGTACCCCTTTATTCAAGATGGTTGTCCAAAAGCGTAAAAAATCTCAAAACTTACGACATTTTCTCCTTTAAACTTTACTCATCGGGCCAAATGCGCGCAATGTGTTTCCATGTTTACAAGTTCTCCTGGTTTAGACAGGTTTTTTTAATAAGGTATTGTTATTGTTGTTTTTTTTCTAAGAATTTCCCCCAAACGAAAACTATAAATTCAAAGTCAATTCCACTTTTCTTCTTTTCTTCATAAACAATTTATATCCATTCGCTTCATAATGTTCAAACAAGTTTTAGCCACTTCCGCTTTATTAGCCTCCACTTTAGCTGCTTTCTCTAACGACACTGTCATCACCACCGATGTCACCGTTACTGATTACACCACCTACTGTCCATACTCCACCGTTGTCACCATCACCAAGTGTGACACCGTCTGTGCTCCAACTGTCATCACTGTCACTGAAGCCACCACTTTGACTGTTACCGGTGAATGTGTTGTTCCAACCACTTACACCACCACCACCGAAGCTGTCACTTCCACCGTCCCACCAACCACCGTTGCTGCTGAATCTACCACTGCTCCAGCTGTCTCTTCTTTCGAAGGTGCTGGTAACAAGGTTGCTGCTGGTGCTTTCGCCGGTGTTGCCGCCATTGCTGCTGCTTTGATTTAAATAGCTTAGTGTAGGGTTCACTCCGCATTAATCTATGACTTTTATTTTCGGTGTTCTACTTGAGCATTTTATACCTTTTCAATTGCAATAAAATGTTTCCTTCACGACCTGCTTAACGATTCTGGGGTTTATTTTTTAAATATTAATTTATAATTTCTACTTATTTGTTGTAGTTTTGAGTTTAACGTTTTTGCTGATAAGCATATGAATTTCGGTAGGTAACCGACGTGCTATGGGCCCTTTTGACCAGCTATTGTCTAAATTGGGCGTACACGTAAAGCTTTTATTGTTTCGAATTCCATGTAAGTGTCGCATGACTTTTGTGGTGTAAGGGTCTGGTGTAGGGATCAGAACATATGAAGTTGCAAATATTTATTTTTCTAGCCTTTCAAAGTTTTCTTCACCAAACAGGGTCTCGGGTATTCCTTATAGGCCTTTCTCCAGCCCGCCCGTCGGTTCTTCGGGTATGTGCGGGAAAGATGGCCGTCGCTTAAGCAAAGCTGGTGACACAACGATAAATCAAGCCAGCCTGGTTTGAATTTATACCTATACCAGCATCTATTTACCGACAAGGTCTTCAAAGAACTAGGAAACTGGACTGTGCCACATCTGAACTTGCATTTTTTCAAACGAAAATGTTGCAAATTAGTGTGTCTGAAATCGGCTGCAAATTGTCGAAGAGTACAATTTTGCATCTCAATTACCTGGATATGTTTCCCCACTCCTTCAAATATCCTTAGGCTGGAAAAGCGTACGTCTTCAAAGTAGAAAACCTCAAGAAGGTCGTTAAATGTAACCTTGGTGTTTTGCCCAAAACAACAGCACTTCACATAGAGGTATTTCAATTCCTCAGGACATACCAAGGCATTCAGATAACCAGTATCCTGAATATGCAACGATTGCAACGAAGATGGAAACTTCGGCGCCCGGGGGAACTCATCGTCTTTTGGATATTGGGATACCCTTTTTAGCAGTAACGCTTGCAAGCGTGTCAACTTAGACAACAGGAATGCTTTCGGCAACTGGCAGTCGACCAAGTCTAGACTTTCCAAGAATTCTCCACCCCCTACTTTACCGAAACGATTACCATTTAACACAAGGTTTCTTAGCGACGGGAGTACCACCAATTCGTCTTCTTCTGCAGAAAGGGGGTAAAATCCGTCAAATTGACGCAAGTTTGGGAAGCTCTTCCAAAGGTCCCCGTTCAGGAAATTTTGACCTCTCAACTCAAGACACTCTAAAGTTGAAGGCAAGTCCCACAGCTTCATGTCCCGACTCTCACAAGCCAATTTGGATAGTTTCGGTAAGTGACTGATGGCCGTTGTACACACCTTTGTATCGACCATTTCAAGAACCCGTAAGTTTACTGGTAAGGCCGGCATAGTATATTCTATAAATCCCGAAACCCTGAACACTTCGAGGGTGTGGGGGAGTGAGTGAAGAATATGGGAACTCTTGCCATAAGCATACAAAGCTAATTCAGTGAGCGCCGGAGGATAAAATAATCTGGCTCTGGTCAGGCGACATTCACGAAACAGGAACTTTTTTAGGGCCTTTCCGTGTCGTAAGTCAACCTTGTAGTCATAGCATGAAGACAAATCTAGATGCTGCAAGTTTTTCGGTAGCCGGAAAGTGTCATCACTGGAATATCCCACGGAACCGTTTCGACATAAAGTCAAATTGGCACACGTCAAATTCGTCAACCGGGACAAATTAGCACTTTCACAGTCCATAGTCAATTTTCTTAATCTGGAGCTTTTCAACTTCATTTCTCGAGGTACTTCACCCAGGAACCTCAACTCTTCTAGGTTGGGCAACTGGGTGTAGTAATGCTCATTGCCCGGCGAAGTATGCCTAAGCGATTTGACCGAAGGTATCGGACTTGTTGGACAGCACTCGTGAATCACCAACTCCTCCACAATATCTGGCACCACCTGCGAGTTTGAAGTCTTGAAGAGCTTGTGGTTCAAGTGGGTCAAGTCCACATCTTCTATAGCCCGTTGGGAATCCAAGCAACGGAAGTATTTGAACTTGCTCAAGAACCCTGGTTTTAGTTCTTCGAGCTCTTTAAGGTCCCGTAGTCGGTGATAACTAAGGGTATGAGGCACATAAAGGGGATGCAGCTTGTACAAGTAAAGAAGCTCCTTGGCTCCGCTAAACACTGGGGCCATATCTTCGGCAAAAGCACTTTCAGGTACTGTGGAGTAGTAGTTATGTCTCAATCTCTCTACTGATTCTCCTCCATTCTTTTCAACAACCACATCCTTGTAGTAAATGGAATAAGCCAATCCGGAAAGGGTTTTGGACTTGAGCAAAATGTAGAGCATGTTGCAGGGTAGGCCGCTGATAATTTGGATCAAAACGTCATCTGGTAAGTCGGAAATCATTGTATACCTGATTAGACAAAGTAAGTTAAGTACTCACGACCAGACCCACCTGTGACACCTGAATTATTAAATCTTTAAATAAATAATAAGAGTTTGTCTCGTTTCAAGACTAATGGTGGTGCATGATTTTGCAGCCAGAAACAGGTGTCTGGTGTACGGATGTTTTTCCTGGTGTACGGATGCCGTGTGCGGATCCTTTTTGTGGCTTTTGTACGGGCTGGCGCGAACGAAGCCTCTTTTGCCAGCCACGACCACCGGCCCGGTGACTCGTATCAGACCCGTTCACTTATCAGCTTGGCCCAGCCAATGCTTTGGCCACTTCCGAAGCCCTTCCAAGACTTCACAACTGTGGCCCAAGATCGGCAATTGCCTGATAAAGCCCCAGATTCGCGGTGGTTATTAAGCGGTTAAGGCGTGAGCGGAATTACTGTGGTTTTTCGAGTCGGATTTCGAGCATGCATCTTATTGTTTGGTTTAAAACACTAGTTCTGCCGCTGCTACTGGCGATTGTGTGATATTGGCACGTCTAGAATGCGTAGACATACCATACGCAGACGCAGTGTCACTCCCGCTGCCCCACGGCCGTTGGCGCCCGTTTTTTGGTTTGTAGCATTGTTTCGCTTTTATTCAATTCCACCTCATCGCATTTACCGGCCGCTCACGTGAAAAAACGTTTATTTACGATGTACTCTACCACACAAGTAAGGCTGAAGCGGCTATAAAGGCAGGATGACCCGTTAGTTTTTTTTTTCAACAATGTTAGCTTGCTTCAAACGTTTGAAATACGGGGTTCTTCCTCAACTTCGGGTGGTGGATGATATCGCCGAATTAGACACCGACAAAGATGAGTCTTCAGTCAACAGTGATATCGAGCCACAGCTCAAAATTGAGTACAGAGACGAAAATGGTCGTAAATGGTGGAAGTTCTTCGATGAGTACGAGTACCGGTCGAACAAGACCACTAGAAGTAAGCATAAATGGTATAAATGGTTCAATGAAACCGATACACCAGCAGAGAAGAAATTGATCTTGAAATTGGACTTGCTTTTGACGTTGTTCTCGTTGATGGCATACTGGGTCAAATATCTTGATCAGACCAACTTGAACAATGCTTATGTCACCAGTTTGCCTGACGATATTGGCATGAAAGGAAACGATTTGGTCAACACTCAAGTGCTCTTCAATGTGGGTAACATTGTGTTCCAGATTCCCTTCATCTACTTGTTGAACGCTGCTCCTTTGAACTACTTGTTGCCATTCTTCGACATTGCCTGGTCCATTGTCACCATCTGCTTATACAAAACCACCAATGTCCCAACTTTAAAGGCCTTGCGGTTTCTTATTGGTGCCTTGGAATCCCAGGCCTACTACTCCTACCACTTCTTGTTAGGATCTTGGTTCACGGTCGATGAGATCTCCAGAAGAGCCATGGTGTTTTATTTCGGTCAATACCTTGGAGTTTTGACTTCTGGTTTGTTATCGGGAGCCATTGTCAGATCTTTGGACTTCTACAATGGCTTGAGATCTTGGCAATGGATCTTTATCATCGATGGGTTGATTTCCTTGGCCGTTGGGTTCATTGGTATCTACTCCATTCCTGGTACTCCTCAAAACTGTTACTCTATCTTCTTAACAGATGACGAAATTAGATTGGCCAGAAGACGGTTGCAAAGAAACAAGATCGGCTCTTCCGACGTCAACCACTACAGCTACAAGCAATTGCTCGACTGGGACATGTGGAAATCCATCGTCACCAGCTGGGAAATCTACGTGTTGTCGTTGTGGAACATTTTCTGCTGGAACAACTCCAACGGTGCTTCTGGTGCTTACATTTTGTGGTTGAAATCTTTAACTAAAGCTGATAAGGATGGTAATATCGTGCAACGGTTCAGTGCCGGTACTTTACAAGACAAAACCGCCTTGACTCCTGGTTTGGGAATTGTATGGTTGACTATTGTTTGTAGTTTTGCCGATTTGTTCCACTCTAGATGGGGTGCAATTATTTTGTCTCAGGTGTTTAATATTTTGGGTAACGTGTTATTGGCAGTGTGGGAGATCCCTGAAGGTGCCAAATGGTTTGCTTGGTGTCTCCAGTACTTCGGATGGGCCATGGCTCCCGTTTTGTACTCCTGGCAAAATGATATTTGCAGAAGAGACCAGCAAAAGAGATCGATTATTTTAATTTTCATGAACGCTTTTGCTCAAAGTACTACTGCTTTCATGGCCGTGATTGTTTGGAAGACGGTGGAGGCTCCACGGTACTTGAAGGGATTCACTTTCACTGCTTGTTCGGGATTTGCCTTATGTTTGTGGACTTTTGTCGTTCTTTACTTCTACAAGAAGAACGAGAAGAAACACGCTCTTGATAACGGCATTTATATCTACAACTCTGCTAACCCCAGTGATATCCCAGAAGAAATTACCAGGGAGAAGACTACCGAGGAGATCGACAGCGAAAAGAAGTCGTTATAGTTAATTTTACTGACACACCATTAATAGACATTTAATAAAGTACTAAAAAATTCATAATATTTCTATTCAAACTCATTAACCTATTCATCATCTTCCTCCTTCTCTTCGGAGTCTCTACGTCTTGTTCCATTAGCATCCTCCACAAATTCGTCATGTGGCTTTTCAAAGTATTCAAATTTACCATGGCTATAGTCAATCTTATTGACTTCAGAGTGATCAGGACACAAAATGTGACCCTTTCTTCCAATCAAGTACCATGGCAAATTGAATATATCTTCCATACTCTCCAAGGATCTTCCACTGACTTCGGGAATAAAGAAATAAGCCCATGCCAAGGAGATCAAGTTAACTCCCACGAAAAAGTAAAACATACCAAATGGTTTCATGGACAATATCATCTTAGGAACTGCTTTGGAGTTACCGTACTGGTTCACGAAATGCAAAATCATAATCATCGATTGGGCAAAAGTTCTGACGTTCAATGGGAAGATTTCCGATCCAATCAAATATTGGGAGTTGTTAAATCCAATAGTCCAACCCACACCGGTGATGAAAATGGCAGCAATGGCACCCTTAGCAGCTCTTCCTTGAGATGGAGACAATACAGTTCCTTCTTCTTCAGCACCTGGCACCATATTCAAGAAAATAGCAAAGTATAAGATGGCTATCATTTGAATGGTGATACCAAGGTAAATGGATCTTCTTCTACCAATAAAATCAATTAGGAAGAAAGCACTCAAGTAAGCCGAAACAAACTTCACCACACCCAAAATAGCCGTCATTTGTAAGGTGTCATTTCCTTTAATACCAATGAAACCGAATAATTCATTGGAGTAAATGGTAATACTGTTAGCACCGGACCATTGACCTAAAAGTTGAACCAAACATCCCAACACTAAGAATCTGAAACTCAAAGACTTAACGGTGAACAACTCTCTGAACAACCCCAAAATACTGTTGTATTTCTTTGCCGACATTTCCTGTTGAACTGATTCAGTAATATCAGTGATTTCACCAATGATAAAAGGGTGGGATGGTGGTAAGTTTCTTAATTTGGCCAAAGCTTTGAGAGCCTCTTCATTCTTACCAACCTTGATGAGCCATCTGGGACTTTCAATACCAAAGAAAAAAATTCCAATAAAAATAAGACCCGGAATAATAATCTTTAACGTAAGTGGAACCATCCATTGGACATCACTATTGTCACTTATGTTCAAAATAGCCCCGTAAACCACAAAATAACTCATCATGACTCCAAAGTACACAGCTCCCGCAAAGAAACAACCAGCCATACCTCTAATGGCCTTTGGTGTAACCTCAGCCGAATAACTAGGACCTGCAGACACCGTTAAACCAACAGCCAAAGCACCCTCCAAAAATCTACCAGCATATAATTGGCCGACATTTCTGGCAGTCATTTGAATAACTGCAGAAATAGCCATATTGATGCAAATCAACTGAAGGGATCTGATCCGTCCAATTTTATCAACAACATAAGCAGCAAATATAGCCCCTAAAATCGAACCCAACTGCACCATGGATTTGATATTAGATGTCAAGTTAGCCAAGTCATCAGCACTCTTATTAGGGTCGTCTAACCCAAACCGACGGGAAAAAGCGGGTAATCCAGTAGATGCAGAGTTACCTTCATCCAAACCACGAAGACTACCACTGATACCAAAAAGACCCATACAGACATATAATCTCCAGTTATAAATTTCAGGTGGGGAATGGGTATCGGTGACCCTCCATCTAAACCTCGGAGTTTCTTCAGGCTCAACCATTTGGGCGATCTTTGTTTCGATCTTTGATTCGTCAATTTCGTTCATATTTCTCCTCTTAAAATGACAAGCTTTTTTATTTGACACAACGAAATTTTCTTGGTCAACTAAAATAATATATTAATCCGAGTTGACAGCAAAACACTCAAACTAAGGTACAAAAGCTCTTAAAAAACAACTGCAACTGTGTAAAAAAACCACCTTTGTTAAATCTGGGGGTTGGGGGCTTCTTATAGCCTTTAAATGTGAGGGGGTAATTTCGGAGTTGGAATTTCTAGTTAAAACTGCAAGCAAAGAAGTTATAGTGCGTCACTCCCCACACTTGACCATAAAACACCGCAAACGCAACGCAAAACAGAACGAGGTCGGCCCGTAAATGGCACGGAAATGGGGTTAAGTATTTTTTCCCAAAACAATAGCAACAGCTCCGGGACTATCTGCCACTCACCGAAAATGATGCACATTCGGTTAAATCCCCTCTTTAAACGACCAATAACACCACTGGTTTATGTCAATGCAGGATTTCCCGGACTTTCGATGGTTAGAAAATAGGCAATCCTTATTGTTGTGTACAGGAACGAATGCTTTGTGGTATTCCCGCTTTAAACCTCATCACTCTAAATTTCAATCTTTTGAATATAATTGACACAAACCTTAAAGTTAAACGTCAGCTTTGAGCAACAAAATACCACACTTAGCAGTATTACCCACAACTGTCTGTTCTCACACCTCTATGACAGCAAAGATACTCAAACAAAAGAACACCACCCCTCCTTTAATTCCGTTCTCCTTAATTTGCGCCTGTCGTTTCCTATTTCGGCGTGCATTCGGAAGAATCAGGTCAAGAACCGTTCCGGTCATGTACGTAGTTTAAATAACACCATTCCAAAACACTGGCAAAACACTACCAACCACGGCCAAACTGCCGAAAGAAATCACCTAATAAGGTATAAGCTCTATAGTTAGCAAAATATCGAACACTCTCCTCACTCACACATTTTGTTCAAACTCTGTTCCCATGGTCACTTAAAATTCGGAACTAGCTTCTTACCCCCAAATTCCACTGGTGTTTCCGATAAGACTGGCTCCGAATTGTCAATTCTCCACTCCCCGGCACTAACAAAATCGACCCATCCAAACAAAACCGACGATTGTGGGGTTGCAAATTGTTGAATCGTAACCTAATACTTTCGTCTGAGTTAACCTTTTCATACGTCACTTTGGGATTGTGAATGTGTTCTCCCTTATTATACACCTGTGTCATGATATCCATAATATACCCTTGGGTATCTTCGGAATTGAAACTGATGAGATAAAGCAACTCATCAAAGATATTGCCTTTAGGCAGAATTTCAAACGTCGGTTCAAACTTTTGCGACGGAGTTACCAACCAGTATGCATAAGGACCGTCGGATTGCTTGACCAGCTTATCAGTTCGGGTGATAACGGTGGTAGCATCGTATTTCTGCTCCAGCTTAAGATTATTCATGGCTGCCATCTTGAACCGGTCAAGGCCATGTTTCCGCAACTCTACCGTATCACTATCTGCCACCAAAGACGCATGGAACCCCCACGAAAATACCACTACAAACTGCATAGTTTGCGGTAATACCTTGACCTTGGCTCCTTCGTGGACCAACCAGGTATCTGGCGGCAACTCCACACTGTATAAATTGAGAACATCTCTCTTGCCGTGCACCAATCTTGCAACCGCCTGCAACTCGTTTTCGATGCCCAATGACAACGCAAGACTATTGCCGGTACCAAACGGAATCACCACAAGCGTAATCCTGTGTTCTTGTTGTGTTTCCTTCAATGCGTTGACAAATTCGCTAACTGAAGTGTCTCCGCTGATGAAAATAATAGTATGATCTTTTTCAGCCAACAGGCCTGCAACCTCTGCGATAGTGTCTGCCGATTCTGTAAGCACATACCGGTGCTTGACACCAAACCGTTCGAGGATTGGCTTGATTACAGGCGTATAAATGTCCCTTCCATCTCTGCCGGTTCCAGATTTGCTAGAATCAATCACGGTTACTGGGTCCAATTGCAACAGATCGACGATTTGAGCATCGGTGGGAGACCCAGGGATGCTTTTTAAGGAGTACACATTGTCATCCTTCACGGCAACGGTGACTTGGCCTGAAGTGGTATCGAAATAAAGTGGAACTTGCATGGTAATTATAGATTTATATAGTGAGTGAGAAAATGGAAAAAAGTGTGGATGCAAAAACCGGTGCCGAGTCGGAAAAATTTATTGACTAGACTATCTCCTGTTTCCGTTATTTCTGGGGTCGGAGTAGGGTTGGTTTTGGTGGTTTTGGTTGTAGTTTTGGTTGTAGTTTTGGTTGTAGTTTTGGTTGTAGTTTTGGTTCTGGTAATTTTGGCCTTGGTAATTTTGGTTCTGGTAATTTTGGTTCTGGTAATTTTGGTTCTGGTAGTTCTGACCTTGATTATAAATATAGCCCTGGTAGTTCTGGCCCTGGTAGTTCTGGCCCTGGTAGTTCTGGCCCTGGTAGTTCTGGCCCTGGTAGTTCTGGCCCTGGTAGTTCTGGCCCTGGTAGTTCTGGCCCTGGTAGTTTTGACCTTGATTGTAGTTATTATAATTCAGTCCTCTATTATAGTTCAGGCCTTGGTTGTAATTCAGGCCTTGATTAAAATTTTGGCCCTGGTAATTGTTGTAATTCTGACCTTGGCCATAATTCTGTTGGTGCCCATGGTTATAGCCCCCGTTCTTTTGGTACCCCTGGTTCTGGCCATTCCCATTTCTACCATACACACTCTGCTCCTCCCTCTTGGCCCCCTCAATCATCGACCGGTACCCCCCTTTACGACTCTTGTACATCATGAACACCTTCTTCCCATCCCCTTGTGGCCCCTTGTTCACATAGTCTCTATTATCGTTAGGACTCCTGAACCGGTTGCCTCCTCGGCCATACAAAAGCTGATCAACATCCGACTGTTGTAACGCTGGAACGTGAGGAATATAACCGTTCAACAACATCGATTTTCCTTTGGATTTCCCCGGCATAAAGTAGGTGATTCCAAGGAACTGACTCTTGTCTATATCTGGCAAATCTTCGGTGAGAATAGGGTTTCTCAAAACTCCAGTGACACCAGACGACTTGATCTTCTTAACGGTTCCCGATAACCCAGACTTAGTGTGGCTGAACCTGATATCGGGATCTTCCGTTTCATCTGTGTCTTCGTACATCTTTTTGAAGGTATCATAATTCTTATTTTGACACGAGATAAACAACTCATCCTCTTTAAGAGTATTTCTGTTGATCTCATCCTCTGTTAACGTGACATATACCTTCTCCACGGCACTCAACAACCTCTTCTCATCGATAAACGGCAACAAAGGAATACCCTGCCATGCCATTTTGGCTCCATTCATATCAATCTGAAACTCTTCCGGATAAAAGTCAATAATGGGTGAATCACTATCTTTCATTAAAGTTTCGAACCCGTCAGGCAACGTGTGGCAAGAAGCAGCTGGCATCACAGACATCAACTGCTCGAACGGTCTAAATGGCTTCAGCGCCTTAAACGTGATACCATCTCCCACAATCTCTCCAAGATCATGGAAATCTTGGGCAAACGGTGCATAATGGAACGGATAAAACCATTGCCATGAGGGACATCCCTGGTAATAGTATAACAACACCCACGAGATTCCTTCAAGATAATGGTACACCAATACCTTTCTCTGTTTATTGATATCCTCGTCAGTTTGAATATCAAATTTGGTCTGGTAGTACCTCTTGTGATATCCTGCTTCCCACATTCTAACCTGATCACCCTGATCCTCCTGATCCTCCGGTTCTGGTGGGTTGATCACCACCGGCTCACTCACCTCTGGCTCTATTGGTCTCTTTTTAGTCGACACTTCTTCCGCAGAACTGCCATTATTCTTTTGATCAATTAGAAGTTTGAGTTTGGCTGCAGCATCGGCGTTGGCAAGATTGGCTTGGTTGATAGTGGAGAGATTATTGACAATGTCACTGTTGGTTAATTTGGCATGTCCTTCAACCACTTCCCCCGACGTAGTCATCAATGGCATGTTCATATCCGCTTGGATTGGCGCCTTATCTTTACCCTTGGTAACATTGGGCAAATACTGATTCCGGAGCTTCTTGTCATCCTCATTCCACATCTTTCTCCTCTTACTGTTCTCTTCCCGTCTCTTCTCCTGCTCGTGTCTCTTTCTGAAAATATCGTCCTCTCTTCCGCTCAACTGTCTCATCAATACTTCCACCAGCTTTAAGTTAAGATTTCCGTCACAACTCAAATAATCCTTCAAAGACGGTAACACCTTCTTCCAGCAGTCCACTAGCAAATCGATCCCGTTATCTCGGACATCCAACGATGGTAAATGAGGAAGGAAATCGTTACCCACAAAAAAACACATAAACACCCAATCATCAATAGCTCTTTCCACATCGAAAGGAAATGCCAATTTGGGATTGTACAACTCCACTGCCAAGTATTCTCTCAACACATTGATATGTAACCATAAAAATGGCTTTTTAGCATCATTTTCTGCCAATCTCTGCCTCAGCTCTTCTGACATATTTAACTCATCAGAAACATTCATTCTTCTGCTCTGGTTAGCATACACATCTTCCCTCAACACCCTAAAATGAGGCTCATGGGTTGCCAATCCCAAAAAGATCAAATCGGCGTCCAACCCATAAATACAGTGTCTAGTGTTGGGATTATATGAAGGATCCAGCCTCTGCAGCCGGATAAACTTCATCAATTTATGTTCTCCTTCACCCGGAACCGACGAATCCGAGATAATCACTTGTAAATCGGCCCATCCCGGCTCGTTGGCCAATTTGTATGCCACCCAGTACCTCAAAGCTGCTGCCAATTTATCCATAAATGGAGTACCAGGAGTAATAGAATTGGTATCCCAGGTCTTTTTTCCCTTTATGGCGTCGTCAATGACTTCTCCACGAGCCTCCCGTTCCAGCAACTCTCTTTCTCTCTCCTCGTTTGCGATCTTGGCTTCTTGGGCGGATCTAAATCTTCTGCCTCGCTGTTGATTCATTTTGGCTCTTGGTGCAACTCCATCCACTGCTATCATAAGCACTTTCCGCGGCCGTGCCATCATCAACACCCTGTCTGTGTACTTGAACACGTCCAAGAACATCTCTTCTTCCGTTTCCGGCGCCGGTTTGTGCTCCGGATGGGAGCAGGGATGTACAATACCGTTCATATCGAGGTATAAATTATCTACCTCCCCGTTGGGGTTGGGGTCGCTGTATTTGGCGCCACCGATTTCTTCATTGACGTCTTCTTCCAAGACCGGCGATATGATCTTGGGATACTTCCGAGACAACCATCTAAAGAAGGCTGGGACTCCCATTAAAACTGTTAATTTTCTGATGAGATGAAATTTTATCAACGCGGAGAGATAAAAGTGAGTGTTGTTCGATTCTACGTCTGTATTGTCTGTGTCTGTGTCAGTCTGTGTCTGTGTTGTGTCTTTATCTGTGTCTGTGTCTATTACGCTATCTCTACTCTTATTTCTCTCTTTCTACTGTCCTGTTACTTTACTACTTTTCTGATAGTCATTATACATTAACAATCTACTTATATTACAATTCATTAGACTTAATCTTAGTCCTTGGGCTTTTTGTTGGCTTCCTCCTGCCCATCTGGAACGAATCCCCGTTTCTTCTCGTTTCCATTGGTCTCAGGCTGATGGACTGTGAGCGTCGGTTCGGCGAGCGGCGTCTCCTTTGGGCCCCTATTGAATCCAAAAGACGTGGGTGTGGTATTCGTGGGAGTGGAGCTGACAGAAGGTGTGGGAGAATCTCCTGTAGCTTCCTGTCTTTCAAGCTTTTTGTTCAACATTCTTAACTTGATCTCAAACTTCTTTTCCGTCTGAGTCTTTGCTTCCTGCTTTTCTTTCTCTAACTGCTGGGTGAATTCGCTTTTGAGTTTGGCTATCTTATCCTCGTATTCCTTGGAGACGGCCTTGCGGACTTCCAGCTCATCAACAGGCAGTATGGCTTCTTTCAATCTCTTTTCCACTTCTTGTTCAAGTTTCTTGGTGTATTCAGCTTCTAAGTTGGCTTTGGTTGCATTGAGAGACTTTTCCAACTTACTGTACTTGTTGCTCCACTCTTCCACAACATCCGTGGAACTAGACGAGTCTTTTATCTTGGCTTCGTAGTCTTTCAACTTAGCCTCATAATCTTTGACAAGCTTGTTCTTTTCAGTTTCAAATTGTTTCTTGGTCTTGTCCAATTCCACCTTGGCCGCATTCTGAGCTTCTTGCCTGATCTTATTGGCATCTTTAGGTCCGTTTTTCTTGTTGTCGGCTGCCTTCAATTCCTTGTCATGCTGCTCTTTGGATTTGGCTAATTCCACAGAGTGCTGCTCTTTGACTTTAGCAAATTCCTCGCTGACTTTCTGGATATCGGTCCTGAGCTGTTCAACGACCTTCTGGTATTCCTTTTCTTTGTTTCTAGCAGCACTCAACTTGGTTCGTGATTCATTAAGTAAATTGTTGAATCTCGTTTGTAAAGCCTGTAGTTTCTCAGCGTCTTCGTTAGTTGAATTAAGATTTTGGGCTGCTGATGACAATCTGGCATTCTCTTCCTTCAAAAGTTGGATTTCCTGTTCCTTCTCTTGCATGGAATCGTTCAACGACTTGATTTGCGAAGCCAAGGGATTGGCCTGTCCTTCAGCGGCCTTAACCTGCACTTGGAGCCTTTGAAGTTGCTTGGCATAGTTTTGGTTCTCGTTACGCAAAGTGGTGTTACTTTCACGCAAAATGTTGATCTGCTCTAATTGCTCCAACAATTTCTGATGATCCTTCTCCAAAGCTTCAATGTCGATATTAGATCTAATGGTCTGAGCTTCTGATTTACTCATATTCAACTGGGATATAGTTGCTTCAAGACGGACTTCTAAATCGCCCTTTTCTTCTGTTAACGACACAAGTTTGGCTTCAGCACTTTCTTTTTCACGACGGATGAAGTTCACAACCTGGCGGAGTTCTGCCACCGACTCAGACGTGTCCTCTGAATCACCTCCTATATGTGGTGGGAGTTTGAGTAGTTCCAATTGGTTCAACAAAATATTGTTCTGACTTTCGAGATCCTTGATCTTTGAGCAGCTAACTACAAGATCTTCTTCAATCTTGAGCTTTTCTTCGTCGATCGTAATACCGGCTGCCTTCAACTTATCGTTCAAGGTACTTACTTCGCTTTGCAACTTATCGATGGTACTATTCAACCCTTCGTTGACTTCTTTCAATTGCAAAACCTCTCTGCTATAGTTTTCACCCTTGACCAGTTCTTGATTGTACTTCTTCTGGTTCTCGTCAGCTATTTTAGCATACAATTGTAATTCTCCGTTGATTGCTTCGATTCTAGAGTTGAATTCGATTTGCATGTTATCATAATCCTGGGCTTTGAGCAAGCTTTCATCCAACTTAAGCTTAAGTTCATTGATACTGTTCTCATGAGAGATGTCTTTCTTACTAAGTGTTTCACTCAAAGACTTGACTTCAGTGTCCAACTTTTCTATTTCCTTGGTTAATTCTTCCTTTTCAAGTTTCAACGAATTTTGAATAGCGTCATTTTCAGCCTTGTATTGTTCAAAGGAAGAAGTGACATTGACAAGCGTATCCTCTGCACTCTTTGCGAGTGATTGATACTCTTTGGCTTGTGTTTCGGCCATGTACAACTCGTGCTTGGCTTGTTCCAACTCAATAGTAGCATGGTTTGGAGCAGAACTAGTAGATCCACCGCCATTGTTCAATTGCAAAGCTCTAATATGGGTGTCACTCTTCTTCAAATTCTCAGTCAACTCCTTGACCCGTTTATTCAAAGTGTCCACTAATGATGTCTTCTCTGCCAACTGGTTTTTGGTCGTCATCAAAGTGTAGCTCAAGTCGTTGACTTGTTCCAACTTGGTGTTTTGAGCCTTCAATGCCAACTCAGATTGGTTGGCCAATACTGCCAATTTCTCGTCCCGTTCTGCCAATTTATCCTGTAAGTACTGGTAATTGGAGATTGACTGAGACAATCTGTCTGAAACTTCAGTATAAGCTACCTCTCTTTCTTTCACCAAACTTTGCAAGTTTGAAACGAACTCGTTTAATTGGGACTTGTCCGATTTAAGTTGGGAAATATCATCATATAACTTGCCTTGAATAGAGCTGAGCAACTCTTTCTCGTTTTTGGTATTGTTAAGTTCGACATTTACCTTCACAAGTTTTGACTCCAAGTCTTTCAACTCATTGTTTCTTGCTATAAGTAAACTTTCCTGTTTTGATGCTTGTTTCTTCCAGAAGTCGGCTGATTCCTCTAATCGTTTGAGTTCACTTTGAGTATTTTCCAAAGTGGCCTTACTGTTTTCAAATCTGTTTTGAACCAACTGAATTTCATGGTTCATAGAATTGGCCTTGAGTTTCAAATCATCCCTTTCAGTTACGGCCGTCTCAAGTTTCTTGTACATTTCATTCACTTTAGCAGATGAATCGTTCTGGAGCTTGTTTATCGTATCCTCGTATCTTTCAAGTCTCTTCTTGAGGTCAGCATTCATGTCCGTAACGTATTTCACATTGCCACTCGAAGAAGAATCACCACCATTGGCGACTGAAGAGGACGAAGATTTCAACACGTCTCTCTCCTTGGACACGGCTTCATACTTTGCTTTGAGGCTGTCCAACTCCCCTTCAAGTGTAAGGATTGCATCCTTTGCTTCTTCAACTGCCAACAGTTCCAATTGACTACTTGCTTGGTTGTCTTGCAACTCAAGTTTCTTGCCCAATTCTCTAGTTATGGTCAATAACTCGGCATTCTTTTGCTGCAATTCAATGACATTGGCAAACCCAACCAATCTCTCTGATATTAATTGGTCAATGTCACTTTCTTGGACGTTCTCTTTATTACCTGTTTTCTGTAAGATGTTTTCAATGGCGTTCTTTTCCGCTAAAGATAAAGGATTTTCATTGTTCTCGTGTATCTTAGAGTGTATCAAGTAGTAGCATAGTTGCTTCCCTAAGTCCTTGCACAACTTCTTCATGGACACCAACTCATCTTCAAACTCGATGATCTTGTTCTTGAATCTGATATTCTTCTTGTCGCTCTCCAATTTTTCGAACCTGATGGATTCAATTTTACCCACCATATCCTTCATTGAAGCTTCGTAAAATGATATTTGCTCTTTGTAACTCAAAATAACAGGCCGCTTGGATTCCAATTCACTCACAAACGCTTGAAGCTCGCTAGCTAATTTTTCTTTCTGGGATCTTTCCAAGATTAATTGCTTCTTGATGTGGTTAAACTCAGCGTATAACGAAGACAATGAAATACCTGTGGCATTAGATGCTATGAGTTCAGCGCTGTCAGTCAACTGAGGAAGATCGTTTTCTTCCCTGAGTTCTTTCTCTAACGCTTCTTCTGTCCTCTTGAGTCTCTCCTCCAATTCAATACATCTTTCGGTACGAGACCCGAGCTTCTCTTCAAGCTCTGCAATAACCGTAGATGACTTGGACTTGAGTTCCTCTATGTGTTGATCCAACTCTTCGATTCTTTTGTTGTTCTCTTGTGCTTGTGTTTTTAAGATGCTGATAATTTCGTCTTTATTTTGGAGCTCTTTCTGGTACTTTATCTTACCTGACTCGACCGCCTGGTCAAGTTTATGTATTTCATTTAATTGGTTCTCCACCTTAACATGTAAACTCTTGATGCTTTCATTCAAATTCTTGTTTGTTGCACTAATTGCTTCATTTTTAGAAGTCAACTCGGAGATTTCAGTATTTTTAGTAACTCTTTCCGCTTGATATGTCTTGGACAACTCGGTAAATCTGTCTTGACAGCCCTTCCATTCATTTTCGAACCATATCTTCTGGTGCTTGAAATGTGAAGCTTCACTTGAGCTCTTGGTGAGGTCTAATTTCACAGCAAAAAGTTCATTTTTCACATCACTCATTTCTTTAGTCAATTCATTAAGTTGTTGGTTCTTGGAGATGTTTTCTTTGGTCAACAAAGTAATCTGGCTATGGTACTGAATGGTTTCTCTTTCAAACCCCTGGGTGTTTTGTGATTTTTCCAAATTCACAACTGTTTGGTTGAGCTGGGCAATTTTGTTATTGAGTTCTTCCGTGGAATCTCTATATTCATATAATCGCAGTTCAGTAGAATCAAGCTTTTCAAGTAACTCTTGCTTTTCCCTTGTGACGTTTTGAAGTTTCTGTTCTTCCTCGCGTAACTTTTGGTTCAAGGTCTTGAACTTGGTATCATTGATCTGAGATGTTTTCTCTTGGTTCAACTTCAAGAATGAAATATTCGATTCTAATTCGAAAAACTCGGCGGATTTCTTAAGCAACGAATCCACTACCACTGGACTCAAAGATGCCGCTTGAATCTCTGGAATTCCCAAATAAGACGCCACCAATGAGATGGGGCTGTTTTCTTTGTCATTATATATCACAGATATGTCCACTTGTGAAGTATTAGGGTCCTCAATCTGAGAACTGCGTCCCATAGGAAGAATATTCTGGGCCAAGGGTGAGCTCTGGGGCTGGTGGTTCTCGTTATTGGAATCTCTTGCTACCTGGAACGACTTGGGGGTCTCTATTATGTCGATGTCTTTCAATGGGGGCAATTCTTTAGATGGGGTGGTGAATTGGTTGAAATTTCCAGGTAACTGCAAGCCGGACGAGTTGGCCATATCGACATTCCCCCCTTCATTTTCGTCGTTGAGGTCTTCGGCCATTGGGAACTCGTCTTCAGGGACTGTGATTTGAGGGATATCCTGGTGTTCTGGGCTGGTGGACGCATTCTCTTCTTCGACCTCTTCAGCCGCGTGGTCCTCTTGATCCTCAACCTCCTCGATCTCGTGGTCATCATGGTCCTCGTGATCTTCAACCTCTTCGACTTCTTGATCTTCTTCTCCGACTTCTTCAACTGCTTGGACCTGGTCCTCTTGGTCTTGGTCCTCTTGATCTCCAACATCTTCTACCATTTCAGCCTCTTCAACCCCCTGATGTTCATAAGCGTGCGGAGACTTGCCGGAAAACTGATTGTGATACATCACTTCGTCCAAATTCACAATATCATCATCGTTATTGTCTATCTCATACGACTGATTTTCGTGGTACGGACCTGCTTCAGTCTCAGACATGTCATCCTGTGGTCCCACCAATGCGCTTATTTGCGAATCTATGTCGGCATTATGTTCGTCCTCGTCTCGTTCTTCTAGGTCTTCACCATCTTCACTTTCCGCCATCTCTTCAATATCCTCCTCGGCCATGTCCACGTCTCCACGACCAACAGTGTCCTCACTCGATCCTTCGTCGCTTTCGTCGGCAATCTCGTGGATCTCGTGGATTTCTTGCTCGTCGTTGCTGGCGCCAGATGACAGATCTACATGCTGTTGCTGCTGCGAAATCTCGCCGTTTGACGATTCCCCGGCGCTGTGACCGGGAGAATCATTTTCCCGTCGATCGTACATTCCATTGGGATTTGGACTGTTGCTGTCACTCATACTGAAAAGTCACACAACTGATGATTGTAGCGCCAACTCTATCAATTCCTTATATCAATTTTCAGTCGCACTTTAACCAGCACTGAGGCCGTGATGGCGGAAATTGACGACACATGGCGACAATGTCGCGAAATTGAATTTGTGTCTGTAGCCCTCACGCACGTGACCACAAAAAGCGACCTCCGATTCATTTCGGTGCGTCCACACCATCAATTCTCTCAGTGGTTTTTCCATACTGAAAAAAAAAACTCAACTTCTACCATTATATTAGTTTATTGCAAGAATGATTGAACCATCATTGAGAGCTTTGGCTTCCAAATATAACTGTGAAAAGTCTATCTGCCGTAAATGTTACGCTAGATTACCTCCAAGAGCTACCAACTGCAGAAAGAGAAAGTGTGGACACACTAACCAATTAAGACCAAAGAAAAAGTTGAAGTAAATCATGGGTTGGTTATTCCTGGTGTGCTTGTTGTATTTTCCACAATATTGTACGCTTTGTGCAAGTAGAAGGTTGTGAGGATGTAACAGGTGTGCTTTTAAATGCAAGAAACATCCGTACTTTGACGTGCCTATATTGAAGAGTATGTGTGATAATTTAAATACGATTTATATTATAATACATTATCAAAAGAAAATGGGTCTGGCTCTGACTGGGAGCGGCTGTGTGCTAAGAAGCTACAAAGCGGAGCTTATGAGCTTTTGGTCAAATGAGTTAAGACTGAGTTAAGACTGAGTTTTGCTGACGTGAGTTTTAAGACTGAGTTTTGCTGACGTGAGTTTTAAGACTGAGTTTTGCTGACGTGAGTTTTAAGACTGAGTTTTGCTGACGTGAGTTTTAAGACTGAGTTTTGCTGACGTGAGTTTTAAGACTGAGTTTTGCTGACGTGAGTTTTAAAACTGAGTTTTAAGACTGAGTTTCAAGGCTGATGAGTTTTTGACATGACTTATTTATGGCTTCGTTTTATGGCTTCGTTTTATGGCTCCTTTTATGGCTCCTTTTATGGCTCATTCAGGCTCCTTCAAAGTTGTTCTCTGGACTGAAGGGCTTCTCTGTGGTGCTGAAAAGCCCGAAGCCGTCCTCTATCGTCTTTTTTCTTTTCTCTGCTTCATTACCTTCTTCTCCATAACCCTCTTCTCCATAACTCCCTCCCTCTCCCCCCACTCTCCACCTTGCAGACCCTACTCTCAACCTTGCAGTACCTAAACGCAATCACCGGCACTAATGGAGACGTGCGCCAACCGTTTATCCTCTAGTGATTTCTCACCGATCAAAGGCAAACGTTTTAGTAAACCTAACCAACTATTACCCCTAGAGAACTCCACTGATCGGACTCTTGTTGATCTATTATGAGTCATAACAGTGCTAACTACGTCAGTGATTCCATAATAGATGACAATCAGGTGATCAACCCCAATAGACCCCCAGTTTCTTCTCATACCGTATCACAACAACAGAAACGTCAAAATAGCTTATCCAATAATTTGATGAATAATTCCAACAAAAGAGGCCCCCACGCCACCACTGCTGGCAACCAGCCCATCGACTTCAATGAATTGTTTGGTAATGCCCCCATCGGCGGCCCCGTTGATTCGTCTACCGTGACCCGTTCCCCCTATCAAGCATCTCCCATTAATAGCACCAATGCCCTTGTATCAGGTGCAAACACAAGGTATAATAGGTCCAACGTCAGAAAGCTGGTATTTCAACAGGTGCCCAACTCCGGTCAACCGAACAAGACTCCTACTCCTTCATCATATGAGGTTCCTTCTAGTCCAAACGGGAATCCTTCAATTACAGCCCCCAATATCTCAGATCTGCCGGATTCCAATCCCAATATCGATCAATCAAACATGCATTCACAACGGCAAGCTAGCCACTTAAGAGCACAAAATGACTTGAAGGATTCATCCCAGTTGCTGGACCAGGAGAATTACGGTTCCACCCATAGTGGTACTACAAATGCCACAAATGTAACACAGGTGCCTATGGCCAAGCCGGTATCTCAACCAAGAGAAATGACAGAAGAAGAACAACAATTGGCCACAAAGTTGAAAGATACCTATAAGAATATTGTCAACTATGAAGAAGTGGTGCAGAAAAAGTGCCTTGAGATTTCCATCAAGATCTCCCAGTTTTCCACCAGGTCCATGTCTTACAACAATTCTCCCGCCGTTGGTGTGGCGCACGGTTTGAGCCACCAGGGCTCTTCTGTCGTCAGTAACATGAAGTCTTCCGAGTTGCTGAACGATTTGTGGAATATCTATCATAACAACATTGCATTATTGGACAATTACACCGATTTTTTGGTCACCGCTTTGAAGCCTTCAACAAATAGAAACAAGGACAATTTTAAAACCGGCAAGAATATTGTGGATCTATACAAAATCCCCAGGCGGATGTGGGTATATGGGGTGGTTGCATTTTTAGAAGTGTTGAAGAATATCATCAATATCTTTCAAGAACACGAGATATGTCTGAGTTTCATAAGCCATTGTTTCACGATCATTTCAAACTTGACAGATCCGGCTTTGGACATGGAGGGCTGGTGGTCGGAAAAAATTGGTGATTTGTCCAGAATGGCTATTGCATTATACAGCTCCAGATTCATTGACTGGAAAATCAGTGCTGAACATTGGTATTCAGTATCCATGAGAACTCTTTATGGTCACGGAAAGATCTATTATCATATGTGCACTGTTCAACAGGATAATTTGGATGCATTGGTCAACATTGGGAAAGCTGTCATCTGCAGAGATCCTTTTGTTCCAACTCAACAATACTTGAGGTTGGTAGTCGAGAACATTTGCACTCAAAGAAACATCTTGTCGATTTTGGAATTACCAATAATTGACTTCATCAAGATACACAAAGTCTTACTCAGCATCAACACCAATCAATTGGGCAACAAAAACTCCAACAATCCTTCCACCAACAATAATGGAGACAGTAACATCGAAAATTTGCACGAAACCCAATTACAATATGGGATCGACTTGGTTTCAAGATACGGGATTACTTTTGGATCTGATTCTAACGGGTACAACTTCTTTACAAGACAGTTGTATACGTCCAATGGAGTGACAGATACAAATGACCCACACACCCCATTTTATCTACAACACCAATTGTCTCAGCAATCACAAAATAGCATCAATTCTTTGGAAAAGCTCAACTTCTGGTTAAACAAAGGGCCATTATTTGCCATTGCTAACATCAATCACATCATTGGATTGGGTGATTCAAAGAACCCCTTCAGTAAAATTTTTGCATTACCAGAAGCATTAAAGGAAAGGAAGGATAAGAAGGACCGAAAGAGAAGATCTAAGGGGTCCTTGAGTGAAGATCTTAATTCCGTCAATCCTTCCAACCCAAACAATTCGGCAAGCACATCAGCATCAGAAATATCCGAATTCGAATGGGCATATTATTTGAAGGATATAAACAAGTCTGTATTGGAGTTGTCGGTAAGAATATTGAAACATTATTTGGTGGGGCCAATAGAAGCATCGTATGGACATGTCATCATTTGGTTTTACTTCTTAATTGCTGTGGGGGAAGCAGTAAATAAGAATCCTGAAAGTAAACCTTTCTTCTACTGGTTGTTCAAACATATCTTTCCATGGGAATCGTTGATTAACTACTTGAATACCTTGCTCATCATGGTCAAGTCCAACAAGACCTTGAACAATAAATGCAAAGACTTGATATTGGATTACCCCAATTACATCCAATATTTCAATGAACACGAAACATTAGCGGAAGTATGGAAATGTTGGGGGACTTTATGGTTCGATTTCATTTCGTTAAAGACTGACTACTGTGAATTTGAAAGTGCAGGAATCTTCGAATACAACATATTTGATTTGCCAGCATCCGGGATATCTGCCAGTATTCGTGCTGGTAATTTAGACTCTACCAGATCCAAGTCGCCAAATTTTGATGATAACAATATCACCCAAAACAATGATAGAATCGTCAGAATCATCCTTTTGTCGAAGTTTGTGGCAGATAACTACGAATTTGGATTGGTAAGATCGCATGATGGGTTTAAGTTCTGGGAAGATGCAATTCCAATGTACAGCAACTTTATCCCCCAAGATATTGAGTACTTAACCACCAATTTCTTATATGGAGATAACAGATTTATGAGCCACAACTTCTTTGAGAAGTCGACCCTGGAAAATGCATACACTTTGGATGAGAGAATCGACATTAGTCTATTAGACGATGAATGGTTTGACATCTCCAAAGACTCGATCTACAACACCGATGACCGGATGACAATAGTAAGTGGTAACAATAACAGTAACGAAGAATATGATGCACACTTGGGTGCTGAACAAGAAAAAAGAAATCAAGAGTTGGAGGAACAGGTCAATCGGTTATACAATCAGCAGCATCAAGTAATTCAGTCCAGTCTTAATAACGATGAGTTCTATAATGGCAACTTTATGGTGAATCCCGAAAGCTTATCTTTGGTGAGTGAAAATAATCTTGGTGCAAGTAATCTTGTCAACAGCTTAATTGAGGGCAACTTGGGAGATAGAATGGATACCAGTTTAACATACATCACACTTGACACCAATATCTGGTTGAAGCATTGTGGTCGGATATTCAAGTGCATCAGAAACGGCGTTTTCAAGATCCTCATCCCATTGATTGTTTTCCAAGAGTTGAGATCATTAAGAAAGTCTGCGGAAGCAACCATTGCTGATGCGGCCACCAGATCCGTTATAATAGTTCGAGAGTTGTACTCCACCAAAGAGTTGTTACCGTTGAGATTCGACGGAACTATTGCTTCCGATATAAACGAAACCACGGAATTTGAAAACAACTCCAACTGGAGAGCCAACATCGATGAGACCATTTTGAACGCAGTCAACGAGCAGAATGAAATCAGCCAGAAGATCTTGAAGGGCTTGAACTCCACCATTAGCGGTAAAATTCTCGATTCCAAGTTATCCCAGACATTCTGTTACTGCATTCTCATTACTGACGACAGAAACATGCGACTCAGAGCCAAAACCATAGGAGTTAACAGCTTCCAGAGCAAGTGGTTATTCAACCAACTCGAGTTGAATTTCTTTTCCCAGTGTATCGACTAGATATAGTCCAAAGTTGTAGTACACCAATGCATATGTCCATACATTCCGTTCTTTTCATCTCTGCTAGACCTAGATCACTTGCCGCACGTTCTAGGCCACCCACTGCATACGTGCATTGACCAGTTACACCAGCCAATTTGTTTCAAAAACTACCCAAAACGCGTCTTTATGCATCATGTTGCAACCTGCTGCAAGATCCGAAACAGTGAATAAGGTACAATTTTTTTGGCGTATTGTCAATATGGCAGAGGGCTTATAACCAAAAACGCATATTAAAGCCTCCGCATTAAACTGTTACTGATTTAGTTATTTCGTGCAGGGGTTGCGTTTGTTAATGGTGATGTGAAACGTGAAAAAGTGAAAAAGTGAAAAAGTATATAAAAGGGAAATATTCCATGAAAAAGTTCGTCAAGTCAAACTTCATTATTAACAAGTCCATTCCTTAAGACCGTCCTTTTAGAGCTTCCACTCCTTTGAGCTTTCACTCCTTTAAAGCTTTCATTCCTCTATCACTCCTTTAGTTTTCACTCCTTTTAAGCTTCACTCCTTTAGCTTACTTCAAAACTATTCACATTCCTTAAAATGAACGGATTCTTCTTTTTCGCTTTACTTAACGTTATATTGGCTGCCCCTGCCCATGTGTTGGTGGTGACCAAGGTCCGCACCTTGACAGTTTTCCAGAACGGTAACGACTTAACTACTTTGGCTGATTTGCCTGACTTTTTGAGTACAACCGAAACAACCACTGAGGCTGCCACTGAAGCCGCTCCAACTACCGTGGCTGCTGCTGTTACTACCGAGGCCGCTGCTGTTACTACTGAAGCCGCTGCTGTTACTACTGAAGCCGCTCCAATCACCGAAGCCACAACCACTGAAGCTCCAACCACCGAAGCTGCCCCAACAACCTCAACCACTTCCACTGCAGAAACCGCTGCTGCCACAACCGCCCCTTCTGGATCGGGCTCTTTCGCCGGTGAAGGTACCTACTATGACACCGGACTCGGTGCCTGTGGCATCACCAACACCGACACCGACTACATCGTTGCCATTTCCCACGAACTTTTCGACTCTTTTGATACCACAGGCAACCCCAACACCAACCCAGTGTGTGGCAGAAAAATCCAAGCGTCCTTCGAAGGTAAATCCGTCGAAGTCACCGTCGTCGACAGATGTGAAGGATGTGCTAAAAATGACTTGGACTTTTCTCCAAGTGCTTTTACTTCGATCGCTGACAAGGCTTTGGGCAGAATCGATATTACTTGGGATTGGATCTGAACACGTAAATATGCAGTCAATGCTTTATATTATACAAACGATAATTATGTTTTTAAAAGGCCCAGCTTAAAATTCTCTTGAAGATACTATTATCCTTTCCTCCTTCACTCTCTAAATTGGCATAATAACTATATTCATGTTCTTCAATTTCATCCAACCCTGACACCAAATCAGCTTCTTCGGGCTTGACAAACTTAGTCTTCTTGAACAACTTCCAGAACACAAATATTCCTATTGAAATCCCAATCATGACATAGTTGAACAAGAAGCTATCCACAGAAAATGGCTTGAAAGAAGCGTACCCTCTGAAAAACACCATTATCCAAATAAAAAACCCAGAAATTATAATGGTGTAGGGTTGGTACCATGACTTGAATGGGAATGAAGATCTATCCAAACCCTGTGCCATCACTGCTTGGTAAAACTTGTAATAAATAATTGACATAAATCCGTAATTCAACAATTGAGCTCCAGTACACAAATTAACCATATACGTTAAAGCCGTGGCAGACCCGGAGCCCAACTGCAACAATGACAACAACGAGAAAAGCATACTGACAATAATACAGTAGATCGGAACTCCTGACTTGGTACAGGTGGTGAACACTTTAGGAATAAACCCTCTTGTGGCTAAACCGTACAATACTCTTGAAGAGCAGAAGGTGTACGAGTTACCGGCCGAGAAAGCAGACGACAAGATCACAGCATTGACAATGTGAGGTAACACGTCGATTCCTAAGTTGTTCATGGCCACCACGTATGGTGAAGAAGAAGAACCACTTTCTTTTGTTGCAGCCAAATAAGTGGGGTCGTTATAAGCGATCAAAATCGTCACAGACAAAGCTCCTCCGATATAGAACAATACCAACCGCCACAAAACCGTTTTGAATGTGGTAGGCAAGTTCTTCCTGGGGTTGACCACTTCGGCTGCAATCATACTTAAATACTCAGGGCCACAGCAAATAAAATTGGCAGTAATCACACCTTGCATCCACGCCTGGAATCTCCCTAGATTTCCTCCAGAGGCATACGTGGGAAGTGGACCCCCGGCCGCATGCCATGCTCTGAAGCCGAAAGCATCCCCTTGTGGATTACCTCCACACATAGTCACCAAAGTAAAAAGTAACAACCCAATACATAAAATTAATTTACCCAAAGATAACCAGAATTCCACTTCACCATATAGTTTCACGGCAAATAGGTTGATGGCGGCATACAACACAATCTGGATACACAATGTTATGGCAGCATTATAGTCGTCTCTCCAGTAGTGGATAAAGTTGTTAACAGCGACGATTTCAAATGGGATGTACAATGCTTCCATCAAGAAGAAATTAAATCCTGCTGCAAACTCAAAAGCCTCATCCACACATCTTCCGGCCATCGAAATGAATGGGGATGAAATTGGCAAAAATGACACCATTTCCCCGATAGACACTGTCAACATCAAGATAATTGTCACCCAAAAGCAAAAGGACGTCAAGAGTCCCAACGGTCCGGCTTCTGTCAAGGCCGTTCCGATTTGCAAGAACAACCCAGTTCCAATAGACCCACCAATTGCGATCAACTGAGCATGTCTCAAGAGTAACTTTCTCTGCACTCCTTCACCGCCAGTAACAAAGGCTTTTTTGGCATTATCTGTGTCTGAAGACTTCTCTGAATTTGACTGACTCGGTACCTTAGACAAGTCCCGCTCTTTTTCCAGGTGTTTTTTAAACAACATGGCTATTATCTACTCGAATGACTTGATGTTGTAAAGTTAGAATTCCTGATAAAATCCAGCTGTTTTAACCTTTTTGAATAAACTGTTTGGATTATGTTCCCTTATATAGGTTCGTGCTAAGAAAATTTTTATTTTTGCAGTCTGCAGCACATTTTTTCCACTTACGTCATACAACAATAGTTGAACTTGTTGCTACAAATTGCGCCCAGTAACTTTTCGGGGCATCTGCAGATGTGGACTGGTTGTGTAGAAGGGCCTGTGGTGACAAACCACAACATCTTCAGCAGACTCCAGACTAATCAGAGACCATCAGGTAAAGGTCTAAAAGTCTGAAAAATGCTAGTTGAGATATTCGAAAAACAGAATATCGAAAAATCTTCGGTGGTAGGCGATGGGGCCCCCACACAGGATGGGCACTGTCTCGTAAAGGTGATCTTATGGAAGAATGATGTTACTTTCTTTTTCCGTTAAGAAAATGCACAACCCATTTTAGTACTGTCGTGCCGTTAGTGTTGCCGTACTGTGAGGTCACAGGGAAAGCAAGACGTGTTGGTGTTCTGCTACTCACACCATCTCATCAGCAAGGTCTAAGCTTTTGAAAATATGCTAGTTGTAAGTTGTAATGATACGAACTTTAATTTGCGTCACGTGCTCTGGATCCTGCATAGTTTGTTTACGTGGAATGTCATTTTTGCAATTCCCAACCGTTTACTGGGTATTTAAAGTGTTTGCTTCCCAGGCAAGGGGTATTCTTGTGTGAATGTTCAGATTTGTGACTTTCTGTGACTTTCTGTGGTTTTCACGGTACTTTATACTTTTACTTGGAAAACATACCATAGCATCCAGATGGGGTTGACTATAAGGAGCCATCAGTGACCAAAGAAACTACGTACTCTAGGTCTTCTTCTCCCAATCGACTTGATTAAATCAACTGTTATTATCTTCACAGTCCACAGAGTCGTGGTTCATCAGGCAACCAGAATCGCTCAATGGGCTTGAATTGTAGCCGTTCAACTCGTCTCCAATGTACCGACTTGCGATTTGGAGTTAGAGCTGAATTTCAAACCCGTCAAAGCCACCCACTAGGCCGTCATCAATTATGCCGATGAATGCACTAAATAATGAACTTGTTCGGTTTCCAACTTCGAAGCTCATCTATTCTATTGTTAGTCTCAGGCTTCATTTCCCCGTCTCATTCCTTGCCCACCATACGGGGCATTGACCGACTTTGCCTATTCTTTCACTTGTTTGATTGATGCCCATTCATTTCATTTCTTTGACCAAACAATCATACTATGTGTGTTGCATTTGAACTGTACAAGGAATACATTACTACGTCACCTTAAACCAGATTTTTCATAGCCCCTCGGGACGTAGGGAGTAGTCTCCACTCCCGTAATGACTAGGCAGAGCCATGATAGATACAAAAGCCTCGTTGTAGCCGTTCCGGGTTATATACAGGACACGCAAGCCTCTTTTATATAAAGGCGAATGTTCCAAACATCGGACTACACCAAAAATGTTCAAAAGCCCCGAATTGTTAAGCAAGACTGTTATTTACAAAAACAAGTATGACAATACCTTGAGGTATGTCACCAAGAAAATCCCATTGGTACCAAAAGGCCAGGGATATGGTGTCAAAGACGGTGAGATTTTGGTGAAAATCCATGTTGCTGCTTTCAATCCAATGGATGCTCTCTTAAAAGAGTTCACATATCCCGTTTTCAACTTGCTTTATAAAGACTTCCTGTTGTGTCACGACTACTCTGGAGAAATTGTTGATATTGGTAAAAAAGCTCAGGCTAAATTTGGTTTCAAAGTAGGAGACAAAGTTTGTGGTCAAACTGCTGGTGTTTCCTACAAGAACACCTTGGCGGAGTACGTGGCCTTTGAAACTTCCAAATCAAAGGACTGGTCTATGACCAGAGTACCCAAAAACTTGACAATGGAAGAAGCTGGGTCCTTTGCCTTGGTCTACACTACTGCTAATGGAGCAGTGGAGCAAGCCACTAAAGGCAACTGCGGTAGAGTCTTGGTCAACGGGGGATCAACTTCTGTCGGTAGTTACGCCATCAGTCTCTTGAAGCTCAACCCCAAGGTTAAAGAGATCGTGACGATCTGTTCAGCTAAATCTGAAAATAAAGTGAAGAGTCTTGGAGCTGACGACTTTATTGATTACAGAACCACCACCAACATCGCCAATTCAGTTTTGGAACATTGCGTCGAAAGCAAATTCGACTGCTATGTGGACTGTGCTGGTAACGATGTGTTGTTGAAGTCCGTTGATCAATTTGTAGTCAAGGGCGGACCTGCTGTATTTGTAGCTGGTGGGGGCAAACAGCTTCTTGCACAGAAGAAGACTTTCATGAATCTTTATTCATTTGAGCTTTTAAAGCTCCGGGCTTTGTCTGCTTTGGGCTTGCATCCTGTTGACATCAGAATTTTCATGCTTACACCTGGTCTGGGATTCGACAAGGTGACTGAGTTGTTCGAACAAGGCAAGATTAAACCGTTTATCGACTCGGTGTTTCCTTTTGACCAAGTGCAGGCTGCCTACGATTTAGTTACCAGTGATGGAAACAATGGAAAGGTTGTGGTGAGAGTTGCAGAAGAGTAATTAGAGTGTTTTGTGGTGGTCTTCGGATAGTTTGTTGTGTTAAATAATAAATAGAGCTTTGATAGAGTTACCAATGTTAGATTGTCACGTGATCTCGTTTATGAGATTGAGTGTAGCTACATTTGTTATGTTAGCCTCTTGGTAGATACGAGGTTTCTGTGATAGATTGTCTAGACAATACACCCTTCCCAAGAAACTGGGGAACCCAAGATCGGGACCGGAAACTTTCAATAAAATTTGCACCTAAATTGCCGAGAATTTCAGTTGGGGCGATAAAAATTATTTAGGCGTCTAAGAGACAAGAAGCAAAAAAGAAATGATCACTCCCAGGATCGAACTGGGGACCTAATGCGTGTTAAGCATTTGTCATCACCAACTAGACCAAGCGACCTTTTCTATATCTGTTGATATCCGCTATTATTTACATGATGCTGTAAAAAAGGAAAATGGCGGTACATTCCATGGACCTACATACCGCCAATTCTAGGCGCGCGCCTTTCCTTACCCTAGTGGGCATTCTTATTTTTTCTACCTGCGAAAAAGGATCTATGCGGATCCTAAAAGGTCTCTAGAGACCTAACTAAAAATGCCTATCAGGTTATTGTGCTTTGATTGTAGTTTGCGCCAAAAGTGCAGAAGAACACTCACGACAATAGCGATAAGTATAGACCCATACCATAATTTTGGTTCTGGTACTCAGTGGATAGCAAATACACAATAGTCGGCACCAAAGTTTCATTTACTTCGATCAACTTGGTGCAAAATAACGGTTGCGCAAATCTACTACACTCGTCAAACGATTTTGCAACCATGCGTTGCTTTTTTGATGCAAACCGTGCTCGGTTCACAAGATACGTTTATAACTCTTGGTGTAATTCCGATTTAAAATTAGCCCCAAAAAGTATTTAGGTGAATGGGTGCCTATGTATTGGCTGCAATTATAGCGAGAATAAGTGTAGTTTTTAAGAGTTCTCTTGAAGATAGTCGTGTTTTACTACCGTGTCATTGAGTACGCACGGGCGACGAAGTGATCCGTAGGTTTGTGACTTGAGCATGTGCCTCTTATTTGGCTGATTTTCCTTCAAATCAACTCTTTTTATGTAACCTTGTCCCATGGACTCATATTGATATTTACGTGAGATTCACTAATAAATAGTATTTCAAAAAGAAGGATCCAAAAAAAGACTAACTCACTACATACATAGACAACATAGACAACCACATCAACACCCCAAGAGTCTCAAGGTGGATATTACAGGTGGATATTGGTATTATGTCTGACAGTAGTCCAAAAGTCGTGTACGGTCGAAATAAGATTGTATATTTGGCCTCGAATCTATAGACATTTCTCGGTTCATATCAATTTATGAATAAGTTATAAACATTATCTAGTTTAATTTGGCCAACACGGCATCGGTGAATTCAGTGGTAGAAGCAGTTCCACCAATGTCCTTGGTGGTGGACTTTCCTTCAGCAATGACATCGTAGGTAGCCTTGGAGATTCTGTCAGCGTGGTCGTTCAAACCCAAGTGTCTCAACATCATGGATGCAGACAAAATCATAGCAGTAGGGTTGGCAGTGTTTTGGCCCTTGATGTCCAAACCAACGTGTCTACAACCTGGTTCGAAAACAGCATATTCTCTACCAAAGTTGGCACCTGGCACTAAACCTGGACCACCAATTATAGCAGCACCAATGTTAGATAAAATGGAACCGTACAAGTTTGGAGTAACCAACACATCGAATTGTTGGGGGTGGGCAACGGCCTGCATGGAAGCGTTATCAACAATCAAATCGTTGACTTCAATTCCGTTGTAGTCTTCGGCAATATCTTTAATGGTTTGTCTGAATAAACCATCACCTAATTTCATAATGTTGGCCTTGTGAATGGCAGTGACCAATTTTCTGTTGTTCTTCTTAGCAAAGTCAAAAGCAAACTTACCAATTCTTTCAGACTTGAATCTAGTCATGATCTTTAAAGATTCAACAACACCTGGGTAAGATTGATGTTCCAAACCGGAATATTCACCTTCGGTGTTCTCTCTCACCAAAGCGAAATCAACCCCATCTAATTTACCTTTAACACCAGGAATGTTCTTGATCAACACCAAAGATGCGTAGATGTCCAATTCCTTTCTCAAGGCAACGTTTAAAGATTTAGCAGAAGTTCCAGTTGGAGTGTACAAAATCCCCTTTAAACCAATTTTGTTTCTCTTTAAAGATTCAACAGCTTCGGCAACTCCGGTAGATTCTTTATCTAAACCACTGACATCAACAGTTTCCCATTCAATTGGCACACTTTGGTCCTTGAAGATAGTCTTGACGGAATCAGTGATTTCTTTACCGATACCATCTCCTGGAATCAAAGTGATGGTGTATTTACCACCGTATTTCTTTGGTAAAACGGATTCGGGACTAGCGAAAGTAGCTAAGCTTCTGATGGTGTTCTACACTTGGTTAGTATTTTGTACAGGCTATTTGTGTTTCCACATTTGTGGTTTTGACGTAAAAGGAGTTGTCGGAGTTGATGTTGAGGATCAAGATCGGATCACATCTACTATGTCAGGCATTGAATGGACGTCTTTCGAATTCCACACATATAAACGCGGCCCCATGTCCTTCACCTTGTCAATTACACCACACGTAATTCTTATTCCTCACATACTCTTGAAAACATGATTGAATAATCTATGAAAATTTTTAACAATTAATTTTTTCTGTATTTAGTTCCTAGAAAATCGGACTTTTGTAAGGAGATTGACATTTGAAACCCATTGCAATTTCATTGGATGAGAAAATGTCGTGGAAATACGCTTTTTGAAAATGCGACAAATCTATTTCTTCACTAGAGATGCAAGCTGTATATAAGAATATATTGAAGGAGTTGAGGTTGATAGCTAAGAATGCCCACGTTATGCATGAAGAGGCCAATGTGGTGAAACAGAAAACGTTGTTGGAGTACAGAAAGCTCCAGCTTATGAAGGAGAACAAACCAACACATGAAATAACCGAACAGATCAAGAACCTCAAAGTGGATGTCAAACCGTCCACCAAGTTCGAGGATATCTTCAAGAACTTGTTCAATGAGTTCAAAGAGAGCACCCCTAACCCTAGCAGAGCCCACCACCAGCATTTCAACAATATTCATACGTTTTTATCCAGCCAACGTACGCACCAGGAATTATTAGAGAGATATAATCCGGGTATAACCATGAAACAGTCAGAGAACGTAGAGAAGTCCGCCAATAGGGTGGGGTTGTCGGTGCCAGAATAGATATATACGAAAGACATTTTATTAAAATACATGAAATTTTTAAGTACTCGACTTGACTCGCTTATAGTTATATTCGTCGTCATCTCTTGTTCTTTTTCCAGACTTGTTGTTGTAAAGTATGGTGGACCTTGACTTGATCTTGTTGTTTTCCACAAAGAACTTCTTCAAGTTTTCAAGAATTAACAAGTCGTTATAGTAATTGGAGTTGAAGCTGAGGGGGATCTTGTGCCCCAATACGCTCAAACACGAGTTCAAATTGTAGTTGTAAGTGTCCATGAAGTAGCTGATCAACAATGCCTTGGAAACATTCTCATTGGCATCTCCCAACACTAAAATATCAATGGAACTGTTGATAATCTTAAAAAGATTGATCAACCTTATCAACCGGAACAAATTGCCTTTTAAATTACCCGTCAACAACGGCAGACTAAAGTCCATGTTTAAGTTGTTCGGCAAATCATCAACCAAGTACGACCTATTTTCATTGTAGGTGTAAAAGTGGTTAATGAAGTTCTGCAAAATCTTATTATAATTATAATTGAATTCGTTGAGTAAAGCCTTCTCATCCTCCGACAACCGGTTGACATCGAAGCTCAAGTCCAACGACATGAGAATCACATCACTGGAAACCGAAAGTAGCCCGTTGTTCATGTTGTCGTTAACAGTATTCAAGAACCAATGCGTGGGCAAGCAATTGATAATAATCTTGAAATTGTGGGGCTGCAACCGATGACTTGTCAAGGTTTCAAGCCCGCCATAATAAACCGATGGACACACGTTCACCAACGAGTGAGAACCATCGTACAACACCGTATTCCAGGGAGCCAGATTCTTTTGCACATGAAAACGATGCTTTGAATTTAGCAACGGATTTTCAAACATCTTCCAATTGACCTATCCTAATATAATACCACCCAATCTAAAAATACAAATATAATACACCGTCAATTTACTGACTAAAAGTATGGGGAAATTTAGCTGCCAAAAAATAGATAGTTGCAATACTCACAAAACAGAAATTTGCAAGACTAGACGTTGAAGTGAAGTGACAAACCTGAAGTGATTCCAAGTAAGGTGTGAATTGACCGATTGAATTTGTTGAAAAGAAATCGTCAAAAACCTAGTACTCGATGTCCTTTTAATCAGTAGAAGAAAAAAAAGAAGAAAAGTTGATAAATTTATTTAATTCTGGTTCTAGGTTTTTTGTTCCAGAATAGACCTGATATTGAGCAAAAGGGAAAGATGGAAGAACGGGCCAGAAAAGTATATGCAGGGCGAAAAAGAAACACGCGGTCAACGGTTGGCGCCGATGGACGTGAGCCTGACAAACACGGTAATTCCATAGGTAAAGACACACAGGACAACCAGAAAGACACACCGAATTAGCTATAGGTAGAGACACACAATACGATAGGTAAAGACACACAACAGGGTAGGTAAAGACACACAATTGATCAGGGACACGCCTTAAGGGTGCTGGCACACAACTTAAACCCGCTATCTACGACACGCCAATAAGGTCCTAAAGCATCAATAAACACATTCGTCTTCCACTTGGGCTTATCCCATTTTGTTCTCAATTAAGACACTGCGTAATAGATTTATAATACTACACCGCACTGAGAAATTTACAAAGAGTAACTAATGGAGATTTATTCCTCGTTGAAGGACTTGAATCTCGACCAGAAGGTGTTCAACAGCAAGGAGGAGGTGAAGCCATGGCTCCTGACCAACCTTTCCAACTTCAAGGGCATCAAAATCGTTATTGAGCGAAGTGATATCCATAAAATCATCTTCAGGTGTCAGGATACCAGACAAAAGGAAATAAGCCATGGTCAGAGTAGGCGACAGATCACTTGTCCGTTCAAAGTACGAGCCAATTTCTCGGTTCGAACCAAGACATGGACGTTGGCGGTGCTAAACGAGTTCCATAACCATCCAGTTCCTGAATTGAATGGTAAGCTTGCGTTTCAAGATAAGGATATAAACACTAAACATCTATTTCAAAACAAAGATATGAACGCCAAGCATGTTTTCCGAGATAAAGATATGTCGGATGTCAACTTTGCAGTGGATGTGGGTAATATTTCCCATAGCAGTGATTTGCTACTAAAAGATGAGAGTTCCCCCAAGCTTTTAAACTTCATGAACCCACAGGAACTGGACGAGTCTGACGAACACGTTCATGGCCGGGAGCCTCATGGGCCCATGACGGATCCGTCCAGCATTTCGTCGAGTGCATCTGATACCAGAAGCCTCAAAAAGATTACCAAACCCTCCAAAAATCCCAAACGGCCAAAGCCTAACCGCAAGCCCAAGGATGATAAGGCCACACCCCAGCTATTTGACTTGTTGAATGACGAGTACAAGGATTTCGAGCTAGCAAACGATTTGGGCAAGAAAATCAGCGATTTGATCAATTCGCAGGTGACAATGAATCTGCAACTTGACGACGAAAGCAAATCCAATGTCATCCGGTTAGTCATCAACAATATGGTGCTGGAACACCGAGACGCTGTTAATGAAACGAAGCTCAACACGTGGTTCTCGTCGCCAACCCTGACAGCACACGCCAATGCCAATTTGATCCCGTTGTCGCCTTTACTTAATGATTCTGAGGGAGACTATCCCACATCAGGAGCTTTAAATGGGACCTTGGCAGGAAATTCCAACGGTCTAGAATCACTCACACTACCAGGAATCAATCACACACTACCCAACCACCCATCAAGCACCAGTAGTTTTGTCATGCCCAATCAGCTTCAAATCCACCAGAATAACCACAACAAGCAGCTACCGTCGTTCAACACCATCCAAAACAACCTACCTCCTTCCCCTGGGTCCATGAGCTTGTACAACACGTTGCCCAATACGTTGCCCAATCCGGGTAACACCAATGCTACCTTGAATCCAACGGTTTTAAACTCAAGCTCTAAGTTGGGCCCCAGCACCAGCGGAATGGGGTACAACTCCAATTACACCACCAACATCACCACCAACATCAACAACCTCAACAATTTGTTGTTTGACTCCCGAGAAAAGCCAAACAGCTTCTTAACATTGTTGACCACCAATGTCCTGTCGCCAACCAATATGGTGAAATCATCTCCATTCAACTTGAATCACGAACACCTACCGTTCAAACTTCGAAATGAAAGCGACAACGAATAATGTACGCATACAACAATATACAGGAATGGGGTTCCAGAGGCAAGACCCTGGAACAGGCAAGATATATGGGTTTATAGAAATGCACTTTAGAGTCTCAAAAAATGTGAAGTCCAAATTTTCATAGTGGCGTCTTTGGTAAAATGGACGAGATAGATATTTCCAAGATCAAGGGCACCACCTTGATCATACCGGCTGTGTCCATAGGGAATGTACCACAGCTAGCATCTGATTTGTTGATCCATAATCTTGGAATTGAACCAATTGGCCATCTTGACACAAAATACATCTATCCATTCATTTCGCCTATTGACTATAGTGATGAGCCCCAAAAAGGCGTGTCTACCGGGTTGGAAGTATACCACAGCCCTGCACACAACTTGACGCTTATACAGCAACGATCACCCATTATCCCTGGGTTTACAAATAAATTTGTGCAGGAGGTGATAATTCCATTTATTGAACTGGCTTCTTTCAAGGATGTGTTATTATTGGACTCGGGAGACTGTGGATTACAGGAAACGGCCCCCGTCAGCACTGTTCAAGAATACACCAACGAGGATTTGTTGGGGAGGTCGTTGGAATCTTTAAAGATCACAGATCCGGTGTTGTCGCTAAATGATACAGCCTATAACCACTCAAAATATATCACTAGTTTGGTGAACAAATTGAACGGGTCCACCATTTTGCACATCCTACTTGTGTACGTGTACGAAGGAGAGAACTTCTACGAGGCCACGGTGTTGGCATCCAAAGTGGTGGACAAGTTGGGCCTTGAGAAAGTGACCCAGTGGGTGAAGCCTGTCAGTTGGAAGGGGGTGTATGGAGACAAGCAGGTGCCCAATGCCATGGAAGAGGGCCTCTACGGTTGAATCAACACAAAGTACGTCCGAAAGGACTCTACGATTGAACAGACTCTATGGCTCAACGGACCTGCGGCTGAACAAACTCGATTCTTATATTCAATGTCAATAGTTTAATGCATACTCAATGGAAGCAGTGTAACCGTAAACACCCAAACCCGCCACAACGGCAATGGCCTTGTCACTCAAGTACGAATGGTGTCTAAAAGGTTCCCGCTGATGCACGTTGGTGATATGCACTTCAATAAATGGGATAGCTGTTGCCAATAATGCGTCTCTTATACCAACAGATGTGTGAGTGTAAGCCCCGGCATTTATCACAATAAAACCCACTCCTTCAGTTCTTGCTTGTTGGATTCTATCTATTATGAACCCCTCGGTGTTGTTCTGGTAAACCAACACTTCCGACCCGTCGTTCTTATCCAGGGCTTGAGAAATGGCGGAATTCTCGATATCACCCAACGAGGTGGTGCCGTATTTTTCGGGTTCTCTGGTACCCAAAAGGTTCAAATTGGGTCCGTTTATCAATAACACTTTCTTGACCATATTGGAGGTGTCTATGTGGTCTAGTTGCTGTGGGGTTGTGTCTAGGAGCACTGGCTGTGAATGTCTAAGATAACTGAATTTGCTATGACTCAAAAAAAGCGAGCGAACATTTGAGATGCTATTTCTAGGTTTAGGAACTAGTCGTGTGGGGTTGGGGCTTTTGATGTGATCTAGCTTTTATTGAGTAGTTATGTATACTGCTGGGCCGTTTGTACTGTTTGTGCTGGTTGTAGATTTTGTGACATTTGCAGTCGATTCGTGGTTCTTAGGGTTGGTCGTTATTGCGCTGGACTGGTCTCTATGGCTGTGGCACGGTTGGGTTCATGAACTAGAAATTCGGGTGGCTACCGGACCTCGTCATGGTTCTATCTGCCTTGTTTCACTGCAGAAGCAAATCCGAATTTGCAGCCTAATTCACAACGCAAACTCTTTCGAACGCCAGCACATCCGTACCAGCAAATCCGTACACCAGCAGCCGACCTGTTTCACCATATCCAACACACCCATACACCAGGGACCTGTTAATCTACACTTCCCAACCCAGTCCCGGGCAATGACGAAGTTGCTTCCTGGAGTTGCAGCTAAATCTCATCTCAGAAAACGAAAAAAAATATTATCAATATGTCAGTTGTAGGATCTTTGATATTTTGTACCGACTGTGGTAACTTATTGGACAAAGAAGCATCCAAATCCACGATAGACTGCAAAATATGCTCCAAATCATACCCAGCCTCGGATTTCGCCAACCTTAAGGTGGTGACATCGTCAGCCGAAGACGCATTCCCATCGACCTTAAGAATGAACAGATCCGCCGTTAAAACCACGTTAAAGGACGACGATTTGGGAGAAGGTGCCATTATCAAAGAGAAGTGTCCTAAGTGTGGTAACGAGGAGATGCAATACCATACTTTACAATTAAGATCAGCAGATGAAGGTGCTACTGTGTTTTACACTTGTACCAGCTGTGGATACAGATTCAGAACCAACAATTAAACCAATCACACCAGAGACCAGAGCACTTGTGCTACGTTCAAACGCATTCCTATGTATCATAGAGTATTACTACATACCGATTAGATAATCATTAACCACATCTTTCGCTTCCTCACACCTTCTTTAGGTTTATGGCTCTACCATGTCCAAGGCAACCACTGCAGATTCTCTCACCACTCTCTCGTCGTCCTTCAAGATCTCCTCTAGCACCCGGGTGCATTCGTCGGTTCCAATAGCACCCAAAGCTTCTGCTGCCTCATGTCTCACCATTCCAGCCTCTCTTTCATCCTTCACCACTTTGATCAACGACGGAACCGTCACAGGGTTACATATCTGCCCAAACACATAGGCAATCTCGTGTTTGAACAAAGCCGAAGAATCTTCAAATCCAGACGCTAAAGCAAGACATGCTTCATCAGTGCCCAAATCTCTGAGTCTAAACATGGCTCTATACCTTTCAAACAAAGGCTTTTCCTGGTCGTTCAAGATGTGCTGCAATTTTTCAACCTTGGACTCTTTGTCGGTGGCCATAGGAGGTGCTGGGTCAATCGAAGTGTATAACGATTTTTCAATAGTCTCAGTCTTGGACGCTTCAGATTGCTCCCATTTGATTCTGGCAATGGCCAACTCACACGTTTGTCTGATTTCAAGGGCCGGGTCGTTTTCATAGTAGTCTTGCAACAAGTCCAAGGAGGCTTTATCTCCCAAAGCCCCCAAAGCCTCTGCTGCTTCGTGTCTCACCATGATTTGTTGGTCGTTGTCCACCAATACTTGTCTCAAGTGGGGAGCGGCCACCAACTTGTTGGTTTGGCCCAACACGTACGCCACTTCGTGCTTCAATAACTCCGATTCGTCTTTGAAACACTCGGCTATATAGTCAATGGCCTTTTGAATCTCGGCTTCATCTGTGGAGTCAGCTCCCACACTTTTCAAGTTGAACAAGGCTCTGAACCGACTGGCCAACTTCTCTTGGCCGGATTTGTTGGACAAGATGTCTCTCAACTGTTCCAAGGTGGCGTTATCGATATCTACTTCTGTGGTCATGATACTAAAGTTAAAATGGTAAAATTTTTTTTTTCAGCCATTTGAATTTTTCTTAGAGTAATGGGGTGGCAGATGCTCATCGCGTGGTGCCAGAGTTGGTGCGAGATGGAACGACGGCTCGCGGCGTGTCGCGGTAGAGTGGGCCCAGGGCGACGTATGACGGGAGGTCCGGTCTCGGCTTGGCCCCCTGTGATGAAAAACGTCAGTTACCATTTCACCGCTACGAAAATTCCGTCAACTAACTCAGTTTTCATGTTTTTCTGGCATATACCAGTTATTCCTGTCTAGTATCTTCAGTCTCTTCAGTAGCTTGTGTGAAATTTTTCATTAATTTTTCAACGCGAATAAATAATTGTTCAGATCCTTAACACATTAGAAAAATGGCAGCTCAAATGCAAGGAATGCCGGACTTGTCGAATGCCATTGTGGCACAGGATGAGATGGGAAGACCATTTATTATCGTCAGAGACCAGGGACAAAAACAAAGAAAGCATGGTATGGAAGCCACCAAGTCGCATATTTTGGCGGCAAGAGCTGTTGCTTCAATTGTCAAGACATCTTTAGGACCAAGGGGGTTGGACAAGATCTTGGTGAGCCAGGATGGAGAGATCACAATCACCAATGATGGGGCCACCATATTGTCGCAGATGGATCTCGATAGCGAGATTGCCAAATTATTGGTTGAGTTGTCGAGATCGCAAGATGACGAGATTGGTGATGGAACCACTGGAGTGGTGGTGTTGGCCAGTGCTTTATTGGACCAGGCTGCCGAGTTGATTGACAAGGGTATCCACCCAATCAAGATTGGGAACGGGTTTGACGAAGCATGTAAAATAGCAGTGGCGGAATTGGAAAAAGTCGCTGACGAAATCAATATCAGTACTGAAGCTACTGACTCTAATTTATTAAAGGCTGCTAAGACGTCATTGGGATCAAAGATTGTCTCCAAGTCTCACGAAAAGTTTGCTAAGATGGCGGTTGAAGCTGTGTTATCAGTGGCCGACTTTGAAAGAAAAGATGTGGACTTCGAGTTGATCAAGATGGAGAAAAAAGTTGGTGGTGCTATTGAAGATTCGTCTTTGATACGGGGTGTGTTGTTGGATAAAGACTTTTCCCACCCCCAAATGCCCAAAGAAATCAAAGACTGTAAAATCGCCATATTGACATGTCCATTTGAACCCCCAAAGCCAAAAACTAAGCATAAGTTGGATATTTCCACTGTTGAAGAATTTCAAGTATTGCAAGAATATGAACAGAAAAAGTTCCAAGAGATGATTGACCATGTCAAGAATTCCGGTGCCAACGTTGTGGCATGTCAGTGGGGATTCGACGATGAAGCAAACCATTTATTGTTGGCCAATGGCTTGAACGCTATTAGATGGATTGGAGGCTCAGAATTGGAATTATTGGCCATTGCCACTAACGGTAGAATTGTTCCAAGGTTCGAAGACTTATCTCCTGAAAAATTGGGAACTGCCGGTACCATCAAAGAAATTGAATTCGGTACTACCAGAGATAGAATGCTTGTTATAGAGGATTGCTCCAACACAAAAGCTGTCACTTGTTTCATCAGAGGATCCAATGAGATGATCTGTGCAGAAGGTGTCAGAGCTTTACACGATTCCATATGTGTTGTCAGAAACTTAATCAGAGACAATAGAGTTGTCTACGGTGGAGGTGCTGCAGAATTGGCCTGTTCTTTGGCCGTTAGTGAGGCCGCCAATAAGAGAAAGGGAATCGACCAGTATGCCTTTAGAGCCTTCTCCGAGGCCTTGGACACCATCCCCACCACTTTGGCAGAAAACTCCGGGTTAGACCCAATCGAAGTATTATCTTCCTTAAAATCAAAGCAGGTGCTTGAAAAATCAAGCCGGTTAGGTGTGGATTGTTTGGGTAAAGGTACCAATGATATGAAGGAATTGTTTGTGATTGACCCCTTGATCGGTAAGAAGCAGCAACTCTTGTTAGCCACTCAATTGTCCCGGATGATCCTTAAGATTAACGACGTTATTATTAGTGGTAAAGATGAATACTAAATTTGTATATATATCGCGTGTACCAACCAATTTATATTTAAGTCCACTCTCACTCACAAATCTCACTCACTCACCCTTTTTAAAATTCACCGATATTAGTCTACTTCAATCAACAACTACCATCAATTGAATACACCTCCCCTTGTTGAATCGAACCATCGACGAAATAAGTGTCCTGTTATAAATTCACCACAATTGTACATACAAAAGTAGATTAATCATTCATCATGGCTAGTATGGGAACACCCGCTGTTGTCATGGACAATGGTACGGGACTAACCAAATTAGGGTTTGCTGGAAATGATTCGCCATCGTTTGTGTTTCCCACGGCAATTGCCACGTCGACACTCAACTCCAAGTCCAACACGTCGGCGTCCAAGGGTTCTTTTCTTGCCAGTAAAAGGGGCTTAGAAGATTTGGACTTTTTTATTGGTGACGAGGCATTGAGTGCTGCAAATGGGTCCAACTATAGTTTGTCTTATCCTATCAAGCATGGACAAATCGAGAACTGGGATCATATGGAGCGGTTCTGGGAAAATTCCATTTTCAAATACTTGAGATGTGAACCAGAAGATCACTACTTTTTGTTGACTGAACCACCTTTGAACCCTCCAGAAAACAGAGAAAATACCGCCGAAATCATGTTTGAATCCTTCAACTGTGCCGGGTTATATATTGCTGTTCAGGCAGTGTTGGCATTGGCTGCTTCTTGGACTTCTTCTAAGGTGCAAGACAGATCTTTGACGGGTACGGTGATTGATTCTGGTGATGGGGTCACTCACGTTATTCCTGTGGCCGAAGGATACGTCATCGGAACCGCCATCAAGAACATTCCATTGGCCGGTAGGGATATAACTTTATTCATCCAGGGTCTATTGAGAGACCGTGGAGAACCAGACACTTCATTGCAAACCGCTGAAAAAATCAAACAACAGTTCTGTTACGTGTGCCCGGATATTGTCAAGGAGTTCAATAAGTTCGACCAGTACCCCCAGGAAAAGTTTGCTCAGTACATTGTGGAGTACACCGATAAAAATAAAACCAATACAGTGGATGTGGGATACGAACGATTCTTGGCACCGGAAATCTTTTTCAACCCCGAAATCTGTTCTTCTGACTACTTGACTCCATTGCCAAATGTGGTTGACACGGTGATCCAATCGTCCCCAATCGATGTTCGTAAAAAGTTGTACAAAAATATCGTGTTATCTGGAGGTTCCACCATGTTTAAAGATTTTGGTAGAAGACTTCAAAGAGACTTGAAAGGGTTGGCCAACGAAAGAATAGAATTGAGTGAAAGACTCAGTGGTGTCAAAAGTACTGGGGTAGATGTGCAAGTGATATCTCATAAAAGACAACGGAATGCCGTATGGTTTGGTGGTTCCTTATTGGCCCAAACCTCTGAGTTTAAGAGTTATTGTTACACCAAACAAGATTATGATGAATACGGCCCCAGTATTGTAAGAAACTTTTCGTTATTTTCCGTTCCATAGATCAATAGATCAAAAAGTTAGATATGTCTTAAACACCTTCTGGTCATTGTCGTGGCTGGTAAATATTCTCACTCTTATCTAAATTTGAAACTTTTCAACAACTACTCTTCATGTCAGCACAACCGCAAATAGTGGATGGCATAGAGTTGGGCCAAATCCTTGCGGGGTTGCGGTCAAACAATGAAGAGGAACGTGATAGATATGCCATCGAATTAAGAAACCATGTGGAATCTGTGGCGAGAGATTTATCCGTTGAACATTTTAATCGATACATTAATGATATAAACAAAAGTATATTTGAATTATTACAATCGCCCAATTCCGCCTCGAAGTTCGGGGGTATTGCTGCAATTGATGCATTGATTGATTTCAACTCGGGTTTTGGAGAAGAGCATGCTAGTAAAACTGCCAGATTCTCAAACTATCTTAATCCCTTAACCACATCCAGCGATTTGGCAGTGATGAAGAAAGCCACGAAAACCTTGGGTAAATTGGCAGTCCCTGGTGGAACCTTGACGGCAGACTTCGTGGAGTTTGAAGCCAACAAGGCCCTTGAGTGGTTACAAAACGATACTAAACAACACCAACCCAAAAGACATGCTGCTATTTTGATGTTAAATTCTTTGGCAGATAATTCCCCCAATCTATTATATAATTTTGTGGGGCAGATTTTGGAGCAGTTGTGGACACAATTGAGAGATCCCAAGTTGGACATCCGGGTGGACGCTGCTGTGACTTTACGGAAATGTGTGGGGGTGATTTACGATCGAGATGTCAATACCCGGAAATTTTGGATAAAGAGCTTCATTGATCTGGCATCCAAGGTATTGAACGAGAATCTGGCGTTAACGGTGGGGGCATTGCATGAGAATGGCGACACATCACCCGCCACGCCTTCCACACAACCATCGGAAGCCATACACGGATCTTTATTGGTATACAGAGAGTTGCTCAAGTATCACCAAGATCCATATATTGTTGCAAGATTTGACATTTTGTACGAAAACACCATGTTGTATAAGAACCACAAGAAATCGATCATCAGACAAGAGCTTACGAACATCTTGCCATTGATCTGCCGAGTCAATACCGATCTTTTTGTCGAGAAATACTTGCACAAGACGTTGTACTATTATTTATCCCAGTTGAAAAAGTACAAGAATCAGTACAGTGATAATGCTAGCATGGAAAAAAGTTGCATATTCAGGTGTATTGGTGCCATAGCTTTGGAAGTGGGGAACCAAATGGCCACATATTTGGATGCTATTCTCGATAATATAAGAGAAGGGTTATCATATCCCACCAATCCCACGATCCAGCTGTTTCTTTCCAACGCCATCTCCAATGTGCCAGAAAATCTATTTGCTAATGGTTCAATGGCTGCTCAATCACCTGCCGTGGGCTTGTCACTACAGTCAAGCGTTTCCATGTCTTCTAAGTATAAATCCAGCAGAAAGGACACAGAACCGGCAATTTTTGAATGCATTGGGAATTTATCAATTTCTGTTGGTCCAGCTTTAACCAAGCATTTACAAAGAGATATCCTCGACATGACATTTAGCAATTGTTCTTTGTCCAAGCACATGCAGGATGTATTACAGACATTAATAACGAACATTCCTGTTTTGACCCCTGTGATAAACACCAAATTACTAAACTTATTGAGCTTGGTGCTCTCAGGAGTCTTGTTCCAACCACCAGGATCTCCTTATTCAACAGTGAAGATGAACGCGTCTTTGGCTAAGGATTACCGACTTATAATGATTTCGAGGGATACCGGTATGAGTGTGAACAATATTCTCAATAATAACGATATTTATGAGCAGCATGAAAGCCATATATTGGTTCAGGCTTTACATATGTTGGTATTCTTCAAGTTTGAAGGATACCAATTGAATGAGTTTGTGAGATACTGCACTATCACTTATTTACAACATCCAATTCCAAAAGTACGTCAAACGGCAGTGATTGCTTCCTGTGAAATTTTTGTTAATGATCCAATCTGCCAACAAGTGAGTATACATGCTTTGAAGGCAGTCAATGAAGTCCTCGAGAAACTTCTATCAATATCCATAACAGATTTATACCCCGAAATCCGGTTGGAAGGGTTAACATGTATCAGTAATGCTGAATGTTTCGATCCACATTTGTCACAACCAGAAAATCTTAGGCTTCTATTCATTGCCTTGAATGACGAGTCCTTCGACGTAAGGAAAGTTGCCATCACACTATTAGGCCGTCTTTCATCAATCAATCCAGCTTATATTGTACCTTCGTTGAGAAAAACATTGGTGCAGCTTTTGTCCAGACTTGAATATGCCACCGCAAGCAGAAGGAAAGAGGAAAGTGCTACCTTATTGTCTTTATTGATAGCAAACTCAAAGGATCTTACAAAGCCTTACGTAAAGCCGATTGTTGAAGCGTTATTACCAAAAGCAAAAGACCCCAAGTCTTCTGTGGCTGCTAGTGCTATTAAATGTCTTGGAGAGTTGGCAGTTGTAGGTGGAGAGGACCTTAAACCTTTCATCCCGGAATTAATGCCCTTGATAATTGATACTTTCCAAGATCAGAGTTCTTCCTACAAAAGAGACGCGGCTTTACGAGCATTGGGTCAATTAGCTAGCTCTTCGGGATATGTGATCCAGCCACTCCTCGATTATCCTCAGTTATTGGGAATGTTGGTGAATATCTTGAAGCTGGAAGTGTCTCCCACCATAAGACGTGAGACTGTCAGATTGTTAGGTATATTGGGTGCCTTGGATCCTTATAAGCACAGAGAGGTGGAACAGAATTCTAAGAGTATCCCTTCAGAGCAAAATGCTCCTCCTATTGACGTTGCGTTATTGATGCAAGGAATATCGCCTTCCAACAACGAGTACTATCCTACAGTGGCCATTACCAACTTAATGAAAGTGTTGAAAGACCCGTCACTCAAAGTACATCACAGCAAGGTGATACAAGCTATTCGGTATATCTTTCAAACCCTCGGATTGAGGTGTGTTTCTTTCCTTCCCCAGATCATCCCTGGAATTATCAATGTTATGCACGACTGTGAACCGGCCATGAAAAAATTCTACTTCCAACAGTTGGGTGCTCTCATATTGATTGTCAAACAGCATATCCGTCCGTTCTTACCTGAAATCTTGGGGGTAGCTAAAGAGTTTTTTGACTTGAATGATGAGAACAATATTGCGGTGATTATCATCAATTTAATCGAATCCATCTCCAGGGCATTAGCAGGCGAGTTCAAGATGTACTTACCGGAAGTGTTGACACTTCTTTTGAGTGTTGTGGAAAAAGATAAGTCCCCCAAAAGGGAGACAACATTACAGGTGTTGAAGTGTATTGTTATCTTTGGAGACAATACGGAAGAGTATTCTCATATCATAGTTCCAAGTATCGTGAAGATGTTTGAAACAGGCCCGGTGTTATTGAGGAAAGCTGCCATAGAAACTATTGGAAGGTTGTCTAAGACGGTTCTCTTGAATGACATGACTTCCAGAATCGTTCATCCGTTGATAAGAGTGTTGAAACAAGACAACGACGAGTTGAAGACGGCCACCATGAATACCATGTGTTATTTATTACTTCAATTAGGCACTGAGTTTGTTGTTTTCATCCCATTAATTAAGAGAGTTATGATTGAGAACAAGATATCGTCTTCGACATTTGATCAGCTAGTGAATAAGTTGACCCATGGAGACCCATTGCCCGCCCAATTGAATATTTATAAGGACTACGATGTTCCAATGAGTCATTTCGATATTCCCAGAACCGACGTGTCTGTGAAGAAGCTTGCATTCAACCAAGCAGCTTTGAAATCCGTTTGGGATCCAAGTCAGCATAGAACAAGTGAGGATTGGCTGGAATGGATTGCTAAGCTCAGTAAGGAGTTATTGAGACATAGTCCTTCTCATGCTATCAGAGCTTGTGCTCCTTTGGCCACAGATTATTACCCCTTGGCCAAAGACTTGTTTAATTCAAGTTTCGCTAGTTGCTGGAACGAACTTTATTCTCAAAACCAAGAAGAATTGGTTGATTCCTTGTGCATTGCGTTATCATCACCCAACAACCCACCAGAGATTCATCAGATCTTGTTGAATCTTGCAGAGTTCATGGAGCATGATGATAAGTCGTTGCCTATTGCAATCACCACTTTAGGACAGTATGCTCAGAGATGTCATGCGTACGCCAAGTCGTTGCATTATAAGGAGTTGGAATTTTACGAAGAACCAACAACTCCTACTATCGAGTCGCTTATTACCATCAATAACCAACTTCAGCAATCAGATGCTGCCGTTGGTATCTTGAAGCATGCCCAATTGCACCATGATCTTCAATTAAAGGAAACCTGGTTCGAAAAGCTTCAAAGATGGGATGATGCTTTGAGGGCTTATAGTGATCGTGAAAAAACCGAACCCGACAACATGGAGATCACAATGGGTAAGATGAGATGTCTTCATGCTTTAGGAGAATGGGAGCAATTGTCAGATTTGGCCCAAAGCAAGTGGGGTAACTCCTCCAGTGAAAATAAGAGGAATGTTTCACCTCTAGCCGCTGCAGCCGCCTGGGGCTTGGGCCAGTGGGATAGAATGGAAGCCTATATAAAGGTTATGAAACTGGAGTCACCCGATAGGTCTTTCTTTAACGCTGTCTTGAGTTTGCACCGGAATAACTTTGAGGATGCTTCCAATCATATTCTCAGAGCCAGAGATTTGTTGGTAACAGAAATCACTGCCTTGGTCAGTGAAAGTTATAACAGAGCTTATGGGGTTGTTGTGCGGGTACAAATGTTGGCAGAATTGGAAGAGATCATCAAATACAAGTGTTTGCCTCAAGGGTCAGAAAAGAGGGCCGTCATGAGAAAGACATGGAATACCCGGTTACTTGGGTGTCAAAGAAATGTGGATATTTGGCAGAGAATGTTGAAAGTCAGGGCCCTTGTCATCAAGCCCAAGCAAGATATGGAAATGTGGATAAAGTTTGCCAATTTGTGCAGAAAATCTGGAAGACTCAATTTGGCGGAGAAAGCATTGAACTCTTTGTTAGAAGAGGGATCACCCGAGAACCCATCCAGGGCTCCGCCACAAGTGGTGTATGCTCAATTGAAGTATATGTGGGCTAAGGGACAACAAAAAGAAGCTTTACGTCATTTGGTTGATTTCACCACCAGAATGTCGCAAGACTTGGGATTAAACCCCAACGATTTGATTACCCAACCACTACCCTCGGAAGGACCAGGTATACCAAAACACGTTGAAGATTATACCAAGTTATTGGCAAGATGCTTTTTGAAACAGGGAGAATGGCAGATTGCTCTTAACAATAATTGGAAATCAGAGACCTCGGAAATCATTTTGGGTGCTTACTTATTGGCTACCCATTTTGATGATAAGTGGTATAAAGCATGGCACAACTGGGCTCTTGCTAACTTCGAAGTGATATCGTCTTTCACGTCACACAATAACAACATCACTGAAATCAAAGCAGATGCAGAACCCTCGGCGTCAGAAGACACTGATGCTGCTGATCAAAATAACGGCTCCAATGGTGTCAGCAATGGCAATGGTGACGGGTCTCCCCAAACAGAGATCAGGACCACTACAATCCCCATGGAGGCTGTCCAGCGTCACGTGGTTCCTTCTATCAAAGGGTTCTTCCATTCCATTGCATTATCAAGCTCCAATTCTTTACAAGATACCTTGAGATTATTGACGTTGTGGTTTAATTTTGGTGGTATTGCCGATGCAGCGCAGGCCATCAATGAAGGGTTCAATATGGTGAAGATCGACACATGGTTGGAGGTTATTCCTCAGTTGATTTCTCGAATTCACCAGCCCAATCAGGTTGTTAGTAGATCGTTATTTGGTTTATTGAGTGATCTAGGTAAAGCACATCCACAAGCATTGATTTATCCATTAGCCGTGGCTGTCACTTCTGATTCTATCAACAGAAAGAAGGCTGCCATGTCTATAATAGACAAGATGAGAATCCATTCTCCATTATTGGTGGAACAAGCAGATTTGGTCAGTACAGAACTTATTCGTATTGCAGTGTTATGGCATGAACAATGGTATGAAGGCTTAGAAGATGCTTCAAGATTATTTTTCGGTGAACACAATACAGAAAAGATGTTTGAGGTGCTTGAACCATTGAATTTGATGCTTCAAAAGGGTCCCGAGACTATGAGGGAATCTTCCTTCGTTAACGCGTTTGGCCGTGAATTGGCAGATGCTTATGAATGGGTATTGAACTTTAGAAGAACGAGAGATGTTACCAATTTGAACCAAGCATGGGATATCTACTATAATGTGTTTCGTCGTATCAGCAAGCAACTTCCCCAATTATCTAGTCTTGAGTTACAGTACGTGTCTCCTAAGTTGGAGATAGCTGGCGATTTGGAGCTAGCAGTTCCTGGTACTTACGAAGCGGGCAAGCCTATCACCAAGATTTGCAAATTCGAACCAACCATTTCTGTTATATCATCCAAACAAAGACCCAGAAAATTGGACATTCTCGGAAGCGATGGTAAACACTATTTCTATGCTTTGAAGGGACACGAAGATATCCGTCAAGATAACTTGGTGATGCAACTTTTTGGATTAGTTAACACACTTTTGCTCGATGATCCTGAGTGTTTCAAGCGTCATTTGGACATTCAAAGATTTGCAGCCATTCCATTATCACCTAAAGTGGGATTATTAGGATGGGTACCTAACAGTGACACTTTCCACGTGTTGATTAGAGAGTACCGTGAATCAAGAAAGATCTTGCTTAACATCGAACACAGAATCATGTTACAAATGGCACCAGACTATGACAGCTTGACACTTTTACAGAAAGTAGAAGTATTCACAGGGGCATTGGACAACACCAGAGGCCAAGATCTTTATAAGGTTCTTTGGCTTAAATCTAAGTCGTCCGAAGCATGGTTGGATCGTCGTACTACTTACACGAGATCATTAGCTGTGATGTCTATGGTGGGATACATTTTGGGTTTGGGTGATCGTCACCCATCCAATTTGATGTTGGATAGAATTACCGGAAAAGTGGTACACATTGATTTTGGAGACTGTTTCGAGGCCGCCATTTTAAGAGAAAAGTATCCAGAAAAGGTGCCGTTCAGATTGACCAGAATGTTGAACTACGCCATGGAAGTCAGTGGAATCGAAGGTTCGTTCAGAATCACCTGCGAGCAGGTCATGAGAGTCTTGCGAGATAACAAAGAGTCATTGATGGCTATTTTGGAAGCATTTGCCTATGATCCGTTGATCAATTGGGGATTCGACTTCCCCACCAAGGCAGTAGCAGAAGCTACTGGTATAAGAGTTAACCAGGTGAATACGGGAGAATTGTTGAGAAGTGGCCAAATTGACGAAGAAGAAGCTGTAAGATTGAACAAACAAAACGAGGTGGAGATCAGAAATGCAAGAGCAGCTCTTGTGTTGAAGAGAATCACAGACAAGTTGACCGGGAACGATATAAAACGGTTAAAGGAACTAGATGTTCCAACCCAAGTAGACAAGCTTATACAGCAAGCCACCAGTGTGGAGAACTTGTGCCAACATTTCATTGGATGGTGTTCTTTCTGGTAGCTGTTATTTAGTCTGTCGGTACTTTGACCATTATTTATTAGTCTATTCAGCCATTAAAAGTATTATTATTGTTTCTAGTACCCATTCTCTATCCATGCATTATATATTCCTTAGGTTTAGGTTTAAGCAATCTTCTTGGAAGCATTGGTGAAGCCAACACCCTTTACAGACAACACAAACGCATCAGCCAGTTCATCGTCCTCTTTGAGAAAAGCCTCAGTTCCAAATACCGCCTTAAGGTCTCGGAGAATACACACCAACAGCTCATCAACCTGACTCCTATGGATCTTCATTCTCCCCACATCTTCTTTTCCAATGGTCATGAAACAAGCCACCATCATGAGCTGGTTTCTTCCAACCACACAACTGGTGCTTAATTCTTCCAAAAGCTGGTAAGCAACAGACTCTGCAAGGTCTTCTGGAAGACTTCCCGGCGTCCCCACACCATCAGTAAACACTCTCCAGCCACTTTTCAGCTCAGCCACAAGAGTAACCCCAAACCCTGGCGATTTCCCACTATTTTCTCCTCTCCACACATCAGCAGAAATATTCACTTCCACTCCAGTAGGCCGAAGGATGTCTCTGGCCCTATCGATGATTCTATTTACAGTGGAAGGAGATACTCGGGCACAGTGGGCAACTCCCCTTATTGCGGAAAACTTTACAGATTCCAATGCATGTATGGTCAATGGTTGTGGAATCAATGAGTTACAACGTAAATGGACCTCACCATCTCCCAAAGGAGGTGCACCCTTTTTCAAAATGTGAATGGATACTTCTCTGACACCGAACTTTTCCATCAACGGGATCATTCCCCATTTCAAACTATCGATTCCAACATCGTTCAGACCCAAACTCGTCAACCCTTTGAAAATGATGGAGAACTTCTTTTTGGAAAAAGGAGCAAGAAACAACATCGGTTCAAGATAGTATCCGATGGGTTTGCCATTAGGACAGTTATGTGTCAACTCACCCCCTGTTATGATCCCTGGCTTCACTATCACCGTTGTACCGGTGTAGGAAATCTCTATTTGTGTACCATTAGTAACCGCTTCAAGCAATCTCAAAAACGACACTTCGTGGTCTTTTAAACCGGGATTCATCTCCTCCGACCGGATTTTTGTGATCTTCACAGGTGCACCTGCTAGCGTTGCCAACACCAACCGGAACCTGAAGTTACGTATACCTTCAAATGTTATAATAGTTTGTTTCTTCGCTAATGACATGGTAACAATTTTCTGCTCATCTCAATATTGATTTTTTTAGTGAGACACTGCGACATTTTTTTGTGTTGAACAGTTCGCATTTTTAAACACTCGATATTATTTACAATTGGGTAGTTCGTTGGTACAACTGTGACAATGGATCAAACAAATGGAACCAAGCGGAGGGCTGGGTTCAACCAGGACCAGAAAATTGACCCTCACAAGAAAATTAAACTAGAACAGGACCCAGGTGCTGGAGGATTTGATAAAATTGACCTGATGCTCAGTCAGTCGATACATAGCACACTGAACCAAAAAGGGGTAATAGACAACGATGGGCTCGATTTCGACAATTTGCCAGACGACTTGCTTGATACCATCGATGCGTCTGTGGACACGCCAGATATAAGCCGAAGCGGCAGTCGTTCTTCCACTCCACAGGTGACGACAAATAATGACGATATGAAGAGGCAACTATTGAACCATAATACTAGAGCCTATTCCCTGCAGACAGACGCTCAATTAATGCTCCCTCGTGGTACCAGCTCTCTGGATTTGACCACCGAAAATGCCACTGTGTCACAGTCTACGCCCCAACAACTTCATAGTAATGACCCTTCTAAGTTGAATGATGCGTTGGCAGCTGCAGGGGTGGACATTCAACAAGAAGAGGAGCTCTTGTTGCAACAAAGGTCTCGAATGAACTTCAATCTGTACAACCAACCAAGCAAGAGGAATCCTGCTAATAACTTTTTGCATCCTTATCATGTATCAACATCAATGCAAAAATCTGCCAGAGAACATGGAGTCAATCAGAATTTTCTACAGGACCCGGAGATACTAGAGCTCATGTCGGTATCATGCGAAAAATGGCTATCAGATATAGTGCAGAAAACGTTAATTATGGCTAAACATCGTCAAAATTCTGCACCTATAGGTAAATCAAAAACCAGTAGTGGCAAGTCAGACCTTTACCAAGAACTTCGGGCATTGGCCAAAAAGCACAGAGAACAGGAAGAAAAGAGAGTGGAGAAGAGAATGCTTCTTGGACTCGAAAAGGGTGATGAAAACGGGAAGGATGAAAAAGCAGGAGGGTCAGAAGAAACATTACACAGAGCAGCTAATGCCACCGCTGCAATGATGACACTGAATCCCGGCAGAAAGAAGTATTCCTGGATGACTTCTGCCTCTGGTGGTGCTACAGGTGGCCCCACCAATGCTGCTGAAAAGGACAACAGTCGAAGAAGTCATTTACTTGCACTTCGTGGTGAAAACGGTATAAGACTCAATAACACTAGAATCACCCAAGCCATAACCATGAAAGACCTATTGTCGGCCATAGAAGATGAACGAATGGGGGTATCCACTGCTCTTATCAAAGGGTACTCCAAGTTGAGAGATTAAGTGAACTGTAACATTAGTAATATAATAAATACGAACCCTTTCCTTCGCGTTTCCTGGAAAAGGTCCGTAGTCATAAAGACACATCTTCGTGTCTGCCAGATGCACCCAAAATGCCCCGATTCCAGCTGATGTCGATCTAACACTTTTGCGAGCCCAGGGTGGATGTTTCCCGTGACTATATTCATCGAATGCTGTTTATGCATTGTTTGAGATTGAAAACTGTAAGCGTTTTTTAGTTTCAAATTCAACATTCTGATGATATTGATGAAGAGCGGAACCCAATACGCAAACTCAGACACTGTCTGTGATAAGTTGAGTATTTGTTTCGTTGTTTATATTCAATAACCCACTAGGAAACACTTGAAAGAAAGCAACGCTAAGCAAAGTGAAATTGGACCATATATACTAAGATTGAGCCTCTGTGAAACAATTTGGGCACTATTATGGTATTGGTTTGTTTGTAGCCATCCCCAAGAGAAAAACCATCTTGTCCTAAAACTGTATGTCCGAGGTTATTTCTGCCCCGGCTGCCCTCAACTGGTTCATTCTTGGAGTATCGTTATCATTTAGTGATTCATAGTAGAAATCACAAATCTCCTTGCATACTGAGATATCAACCCAGTGTGTTGTGGGTCTATGACCCGACCAAAAATGTATGTGCAAGCTCTTTAAACACCTCGGAAAACTTACCCGCCTACCATTGAACTTACACAGGCTCAAATTAAAATGCTGCAAATTAGTGGATTTAAAGTCGGCTGCAAAGTCACCCAAGTCACAGATAGTAAGGTCTATTTCTTTCATGTGTTTACCCACGTGACTGAACATTGACGAGCTTTCCACTTCCGCCTCCCGAATGTACAAACACTCGAGAAGATCGTTCAATACAATACATTTGCGATCAAAAGAGCACTTGACCACTTTAAGGTATTTCAATTGCTCAGGACATACCAAGGGAACCAGAAAGTCACAACACCGAAGACTCAAGCAATGCAATGAAGACGGCAACCCAGGTAACTTACATGGTCCCGGCTCCATAAATTCAAGCAGCAACACAACTAAGTTTTTCAAATTCAATGACAGTAGAGGTTCTGAGAATTGGCAGACGCTTAATTCCAAAGTATGCAAGTATTCACAACCTGATATTGTAGTATAACGGCCGTACTCCACCTTAAGTGTTCGCATAGATGGACTGACCACCAATTTCGATGGACTTTCTGGCTTTTCCGAGTAAGTACGAGCTAAGTATCTCAACTTCCTCAAGTGGTCCAAAGGGATGTAGTTATCAGAAGACCTAATTTCAAGAAACTCCAAATTTGGCGGCAAGTCCCAGGAATGCAAGATCTCCCAATCGTAAACCAACTTCGACAGCTTAATTAAGTGACTAAACTTAGTATTCCCCACGTCCACCTCGGTCAAACACAAAGTTCTCAAGTTTGCAGGTAACTTCAACGGGCAGATTTCATCAATTTCGGATATTTCGAGCACTTCAAGAGAATCTGGGAGCAGAAGCGACCTACATACCACTGAGTTAGGACGACCAGTCAATGATAATTCCGTAAGCCCAGAGGGAAACTGCATCCCGCTGATATCGTGAACTCCAGTACTCACTTCCAATTTTCTCAAAGCTTTTCCATCTTCTAACTTTAAGTTGGCGTCAGAGTACATACATACTCTTAGATGCGACAAGTTGTCCGGGAGACGGATACTGCAATCGTCTGAATATCCCACCGTATCATCTTCAAATAATGAAGTAATATCGACAAATCTTAATCTGGACAACAGTGATAAATCAGCAGACCCCTCTCCCACCGTAAAACTCTTTAATTTGGGGGTGTCTAACTCCAGTTCCTTGGAAATCTTTCCCAGCAGTCTCAAGATTTCTAAGTTGGGAAATACACTGAAGTCACCGTCAATGTTTTCTGACCCAAGGTCGAGGGATTTCACCGATGGCATCGACTTCAATGGGAAACTGCCGTAGAGCTCCAACTTCTCGACTGTATTTGGCCCTCCCAATGGGTCTGACGTGGAGAAAAACGTATGATCTAACAGTTTTATGGTGTCTAACCTCGCCTGATCTTTATGAAGATTCCAGCAAGTGAAGTGTTTGAACTTGTTCAAGAACCTCGGTTTGATGCGGTCTAGTTCTTCAAGTTCCAGTATGCGGCCGTAATGAAGGGTA
>JAKTSQ010000021.1:0-193652 GCA_030580295.1 Yamadazyma sp. yHKS699 | reverse complement strand
TCTCTACTTGGCCTCAACCCAGCAGCGGTTCTAATCACCCTTAAATCCTTCACCTCTGGCCCAAAAGGATTCTTAGAAAGCACTTCCGGCACCAACTCCGATACCCGGGTAATAATATCTTGCGTCTGTTCTGCATAAGTAGCACTGGTCCACCAATCTTTCTGCATAAACCCTCCAAGAATCAACTGGTCACCTGAATAAGGCCGTTTTATAAGATAAGTAGCATAGTCCTTACCCCATCTCATGGTGTTCTCCGTGATGTGGGGCGCACATATAACCAACACTTGTCCTCTGGTGGGAAACATTTTCTGGTCTTTGACTCCACCTAATTTAAAACTACCCAATCCACTGCAGTTAAAAACGGCCTTCGTGTCCGGAAAAAACGCCTCGTCGACGTGGGTCAACTTGCGCCGTTGGAACTGCACTCCCTGACTCTCCAAGTACGTCTTTAAGCTCTGGATAAATACAGGACAGTTGAAACTGAACGATTTGAACTGTATACCAAATGCCGCTCCTGCAGGCAACACCAGCTTGTCCATCACCTTATACTCCATCAAGTACGACGCCAACGAGTCGATTTTGGCCTGTGGGGGCACTTCGTCGAAATACTCCGTGGAATAGCAGAAATCCAATCCCTTTTCAGGACCACCAAGAACCGTGATTAACCGAGCCAAATTGGTGTATGTGTGTTTGTCAAACGCCAAAGTGACAGGGTCACTACCACTGATACAGCTGAAGTTTCCTCCAGCGTAGGGAGACGTGAAATCAACCGATTCATCTCCGGGCAAGAATTCTGCCATTACCAACACTTGGTGCCCGGCGTTGGTTTTTTCAACCAAATTAAGCGCTGTGTAAAGGCCAATGACCCCAGAACTGTTTTGTTAGTACCATGGCCTCGTCCAAGCACAGGTTTACATACCCTACTACCACGTATTTCATGAGTCACAGAAGAAAGATGTGTTAGGATGCGGAATAGATCTTGGGGTTGCCGGAGTGTATATAATCAGGCGATATACTATTGGGTATATGCAGACTGCAGACTGCTGGGTATATGCAGGAAAAGCACTTAACTACGAAAGAATATGAAGATACGCTATACTAGATTATAGGATGTGCAGTATTATGATGGCACCCGGTCCACGTCGCTGTTCAAGCTGATGCCCTCGTTCTCATCCAAAGCTCCATACTGGTCCAAAATCTTATACAAATTGTGAATCACATGGCTATTATTATCTGCTTTGACGTCCTCCATTCCATACTTGTAAATGGTGAAAAGACCATACAATGCCAAAACCGTGCACAACACCAACGCAACGTAACCCTTGGGGGTGAACCCAGGAGGAAGAGGTGCAAATTGCACTTTTTCACCCGTCAAATCCAACCATTCAACCTCTGTAGTCCCGTAGTTCCCTGCTGCGTTTCCCTTGCTTGGGATATCGTTGCCCAAACACGCATCGAAATGGTTCTGAGGAATCTCCTGCTTCTGAATCTCCAATGGCGACTCAATCAAAGTAATAGCCAATCCCTGCTCCAAATGCCAGTCAACATGGCAATGGAAGTACCATACTCCTGGATTATCGGCCTTGAATCTCAACACCACAAACCCGTTGGGGTTCACCACCACCGTATCTCTCATCAAGGGGTGCTCGGGGTACTTCTTGTGGTCCGGGTTGCTGGGATCATAAACAATAGGATTATCATCATCGTCTCCAGCCTCACTTCTTTTGACCACTTGAAATACATGCCCGTGCAAGTGGAACGGATGCTTACCGGGGTCCTGGTTGTTCAAGACGATTTCCACAATCTCATCGCTCTGCAAAACGAACCCGTTGGTGTTGGACCCGTAGATGCCTACTTTCTCGGCAAACTGTCCACTGCTCTTGACGGTATAAAGACTAGGCACTCTAGGGGTCGTGTACGTCAAATTGTTGAAGAAAGCGTAGTTCACCCCGTCACCCAAGTTATCCATGGTGAAATCCAACAGGATCTGGTAGTCTGGCTCGTTGTACAATTCCACATTTTCAAGTGGTTCGATGGGGAAGTCGTCAAATACGTCAAACGACTCCACCAACTTATCGTAGTTGGCTTCTCCCACAGGATAGTTTTCGGGTGTTTCAAAGTCGGAGCTGTACCGGAAGACGTTCGTTGACACGAGCTGCAAGTCCTCGGGCAACACGTCCAACATATCCTTGTCGATCACGTTCAAAAACCGGTAGTTCTTCTTAGCACTCTTTTTCGTCTTGATCAAAACCCCGTACCGCTGAGCAACTCCAATATATAACGTCGTCACTTCGTACGGCTTGACATACACCCCGTCCACCTCCACAATCGTGAACGTGTGGTCTTCCAAGTGTAAATACTGAGAAGTGAATAATCCCATGTTCACGATTCTCACAAAGTACGTGGTGTCTTCTTGCACGTCCCAAGTCACGTTTTTGGTGTCATTGAACAACGAGTTCTGCGGAATAGGCTCGGCTCCTGTAGGGTTGTACCGATTCAAGAATTTATGCATCAATTCAGGGCCTTCTTTGTGGTACCAGTCTCCTACTGTCAACGACAGTTCCTCGTCGTATTCAAATGGTTTGGACTCTCCTTTGGCCTCGTCAATGATAAATAAGCCCCTCAAACCATCCCCATATTGCGTTCCACTGTGGGAATGGTACCAGTACGTCCCGGTCTGGTCATCTACCGTGAAATTATACGTGAATTTATATCCGGGAGGAATGGGACACTGTGTCACCATTTCGGGCCCGTCCATGGCGTTCTGGCCCTTTTGGAATAACCCGTGGAAATGCAACGACGTGTTCTTGTCGGGTAACTGATTATCCACGTTTATAATCACTCTGTCGTTCTTGTGGACTCTAATCACAGGAACGGGCCATTGGTTGTTGATCCCAACGACACGTCTTTCTTGCACACCATCGGGGTTGGCGTTCACGTACGTCACGTTGAAGTCGTACGTGTGGGTTTGTGCATGCACTATTTGCAACCACAAAGCTGCTAGAGCAAAAATCCAAGTGGGTAACATTGACCTTTTTTTCTCTGGCTGAAGTTTTTTGTGAGAAAATTTTATCTTTTAAATCAGCATCTGTGGCCCGATGCGGATCGGGTTACGATTTCTAAGCCTTGGAAGTGCCGTACGGTTTTTGGGGTTGTGGTTTTTGATTTGTCGAGTGGTGTTGCCGTGCAGGTGTTGCCGTGCAAGTGTGGGACTGTAATGGTTATTGATTTGTAAGGATTGGTGGGATAAGGTTTGAGGAATTGATAGGGATAAGGTTTGCAGGGAATTGGGGATAAAGTTTGCAAGACTAAAAGGTAGTTCCAGAAGGTAATTCTAGAGGGTGTTGCAAAATCTTGTAGGAGATAAGCTATGAAGAATGTTTAAGCTATATATAAGGGATTGATAAGCTATAAAGAATGGTAAAGCAATATATAAGGAATTAAAGAGCTATAATGAGTTGATAAGCTATAAAGTATTGCATTAAACTTGCAAGCCTAGCCAAAAGTCTTCAACTGGATCTGTGAATCGTCTGCTCCCGTGTCTTCGTTGTCAACCTGTAATTTCACCAAATGCTCTGTGAGTTGACGCTGCTCTGCATTCAAATGGTCATTGACAATGGTCTTGAAGCCTTGCGGACTCAAATTGATAAGAATAAGCAATTTTTCATGCAAATAGTATTGATTGATCTTCTTGTTGCAACTGAGAACCAAGGGCACAAGTATCATGTAAAATTTAGTGATTATGGTCTCGTCAGTCTGGTTCTTCACGTACATCACCAATATTTCAAGTCCGGTCTTGCCGTCGATGGAATCATCCACAATCATTCTTATGATGTCCTTGACCAAAAGCTTCGAAATAAGTGTATTGCCAGGATGATTATGGAACTGCGTTAACGACTTGATACACTGAAATCCCAAGGAATTGGTCTCTGCGGCTGAAACCATTCTTATCAATGAGTCTTTCATGAAAATGCTGTTGGATTCATTTAGTTTCATATCGCCCATCGTCAATAAAATCATGTAGGTTAAAACTGACGAGTTGGAGGTGTCAATTGGATACTTTTCTTCAACTATGTCGTTGAAATCCTGGACTAGTTTGGGTTGGAGGTGTTTGGCATCCAGAACGATCTGCTTCAAGTACGGCAAGATGGCGGAAATCACTAATTCGTTCTTGAACTCATAGATCTTGGAGATGATGAACAAAACACACGAATATAAGTCGACTTTCACCACGTTTGGGAATCTCGGCATCATGCAAGCCAACTTGTTGAATACGGTTTTTATAATCACCAAGTTAGGACCAGAATCGGCTTTTTTAAGCATCAACTGAGTTTGCTTGTCTTCAGGATCATAATCGCTCTTCAAAAACGGCAATGAGTTGAACAAAGGAAGCATACAGAGTCTGATCAATTCAAATAGCTTGTCGAATCCTTCTGCCAACCCTTTATGGCTTTCAAAGTATGTCTGAAACAACGAGTCCACAATTTCAATCAATTTTATTTCGATTTCTGTTTCGTCGTCGACTAGAATATGTCTATCGAATAGGTCAATCACTTCACCGAAGATTTCATCGTGAAATAAAATATCCACCAATTCCTTATTCTTTACCAAACTGTTCAACGACACCAACACCTCAATGATATTCTTATTTTTGATTAACGATTCCACACATTGACTGAACAAAATGAAGAAAAACGTAGAAGCATCACCTCCCAAGTGTTCATCAACAAAAGAGTTATTCTCTTCCAATTCCAAACTCAACACACTGATAAAATTAATCCAGTAGTTGTGATAAATCTCTAATTCTTTGGAGGAGGAGTCGCTGTACTTCAAAGTACAGAATTCCTTCAACGAAACAATCCACAACGCAATCAACAACGTGGAGTACTTATTCAACGTATCCAATAGCTCAGTCTCAGGTTGGAAATCATCCTCCTCTTCGTCTCTGCCTTCAGCATTATCGCTGATGTTGTTCAACTTGCCGTTTTTAACATCTTCTGCGGTGGTGAGTCTTACCAAGGCCCAGCAGTTCAAAATGGCTACTTGAATGGCCTTTTTACTGTGTTCTGATAAAGTTTCAAGGAACCCAAACCTGATGAATTTGTTCGATGACAATTCCTCCAAAAAGTATATCAACGTCTTCAAGATTCTTTGTTTGGAATAGAACTTGATCCTTGGAAGGTTGATGAATTTCGAAGACACATTGACGGCATTAACAATCACCTCAGGCGTGCTGCCACTGCTGAAACAAGGAATAATAGCACTGATCACTTGCGCTTGTTGTTGTTCGAGAATGGATATTCCCGTGTACATAGAATCCTCCATATCACCAAACAATCCCAACACCTTATCCAAAAGACTCATTCCTTTCAACTTGATCCTGTTGATAGGAGAAGTTGAACCCAAGAAAGCAATTTTCACCAAATCACTGATTCTGTATTTCAACTTATCAAGCAAACTAGTATCTTTACTGGCCATAGACAACAACTCATTCAACAAATCGTATATGAATAACTTGAATTCCCATGTAATAGGCTCATTTTTGTCATCTTCTTCGCTGTTGTCGCCCACGATATTCTCAATCTCCTCGTCTTTGAAGTCAATCGTCTGGTCTGCCTTCTTTTTCTGCCTCTGTAGCAACGGCAAGAGTTTCTGTTGGAAGTTAACTTGGATGTATGGATGAGTTAACTTCTTGGATGATATTTTGAACAACGAGTTCAACGTGGCAAACCAGTTGATCTCGGGACTAGACTCCATCCAAAGTTCGATCAACTTTTTCAGCTCTTCACACGGTTTCATGTTCAACGATACCCAAATTAATTGAACAACCTCTTTACTTAAGATTTCGTTTCCGTACACCTTGACAAGCTCAGCAAAACAACCGTATCCCAACTTGTATAACTCAAAGCTGGAGTTAAATGGAAAAATGGAGTCGTAGTTCAATGAAGTAGCAGAACCCGTTGCTAAACCGATCTTTAAATTCTTCGATACTACCGAGATCAACATATTGGAGTAGAACCGGAGTTCGTCTGGAATTAACGTGGGGTCAAAAATAATCAATTCCTGTAACAATTGAAGAAGTTGTTTGAACACAAGGAGTCCATCGGCAATGGATGCCGTGCCGATACAATAACCCAACGAGACAATCAACGACCGCAACTCGTCTCTGTTATTCTCCGAAAGCGTTCTCAAATTCGGTCCTAAGTTGGTGATGAAGACCTTCAACACTTTGGTAACAACCCCTAGGCTACTGAGCTTATACTTGATGTTGACGAAATGTTTATCGACGACATCATAACCAAAAGAGTCGTCCAAATAAGTCGAAAAGATACTAGACAATAAAGGTGACATCCATGATGTGTTGGCCAAATTGTTGTCAAACAACAAGGCAGTGGCTTCTAGGCTGTAGTAGCGGACCACTGGGTTGGGATCATTCAATAATTGTGATACCACATTGAAGATATCATTGGCCCCAGCTCCCGTGAACGAGTAAATCTTTGCCATAGACAAAATAGCCTTTCCTCTTACTACCGGATCAGTATCTTTGACTATGGAGCTGACATATCCATCAATCTGGTCACTGATGTACTTTTTGGTGTCAATAAACGATGCCGCCAATCCAATGGAATCAGAATTGATGTTAATCAAATTAATGCTGGAAGTTTCCATCTTCTTCAAAATATCAATGAAAACACCAATGATTTCATTATCAAACACAAGGTTCTTGCCAGAAGCGTAGTTTAATGTTCCATGGATGGCCACAGCAACATTCACAGAAACCGCTTTGTATCTCAATGCACCGGTGCCTTTAGCTGTCAATGAGCTTCTGATCAGTTCAAGAAGAGACGACTGGATCTTCAGCGTCAAGTAAGGAAACACCACTTGAAACAATTCAATGGACGCATCAACAACAGAAGTTATAAGCCCCGGTGAAAATTCGTTTCTATGGGAATAGCAGTCGCCAATAAACACCATAGGATCGTAGTTGATGGAGTGAACGGCGGCTTCGTAGATGCTCCTTTCAAAGTAGTCGAACCACAGATTATAAGGCCGCTCAACATCCTTGCCGTTATTTTCAATGACACCTTTGAAAGAAGCAACGCTTTCAAAAGGGTCCTTGTAGAAAAGACCTTCATCTGGATCCAGCGTCTGCTTATTGGACACGAGCTCGTCAATGGAACTATCGAAGTCGCTGAATTTGCTCGTCACCCCGTAGTGATAACTCAAGTCGTCACTTAGAAGGATAACGTCCGGGTCCAAGTCACTCACTTTGTTGTTAATTGTCTTGGTTTTGCTCAGTTTGACTTTTTCCTTGGAATCGCTGGTGAAAAGCTGGGGATCGCTGAAGATCTTCAATAACAACACCACCATCGACGAATTGATGTCATTCTTTAAGTGAGACAGCAATTTCGAGTAGTTTCGGATGATAATTCTCTTACTGTATAGCATCGTAGAGACAATACTATCTCTGATCAGAAGCAGATCGTTATAGCCAAGATTACTGAACAATAAGTTACTCACACCTTCAAGATTGAACGATTCGCTGTTCATTTTGGCGTTGAAATTAGTGACTTCACTGATCAGGTCCACATTGCTCTCCAAGTATGTCAAGTAATTGAACGATTTAGTCAACAAAAACTGGATTTGCTTCAGTGATTCGGGAGTTAGTTCAACCGTATTGATATAGTTCAGCAAGCATACCAAACTAACATTTCTGAGCTTCAAGTTCTCCAAAATCTCCCTTTCCTGACTATCACTGGCTCCACTCATACCGGTGGGAGTGTATTGAGACGTCAATAAACTTTTCCAGTACACAAGAAACTGAGACGAGTTCAACTTGACAAACTCCGAGTCATTGTACAACGTGACCAAAGAGCTCAAGATGACCCAGCAGGTGATAGCCTTCAAGTTGTTGGCCCTGGAGAACGTCGTATTGTGTTTCAAGGTTTGGGTGCAAAAACTCAACACCTTAACAATGGTGGAGTTTTGAAGGTGGATTGACTGGGTTTGTTTAATCAACGACAGCAACAACAATGCATAGCTCATGAGTCTCACAGACACCAGGGAGTTTGTGTTTGTTTCGGAACTACTGACCACTTCAAGTTTCTTCGATTCCACCAAAGTTTGCAACTCCGTATTGAATAACTTGAAGCAAGAAAACACCAACAGATTGACTTCCACCACATTGATTTTGCCATAGATCAAGAGAGTTTGCACGGCATGGTTCCTGATATAGTCACTTTTGTTGACGGCCAACGTGAGAAGAAGTTCGACCAATTGTGATTTGGAAGGAGGTTCAAGTCTCTCAGACTCTTCAATCACATTCTCGGATTTCTTGTCTTTACCAGCAAACGAGTCAAAGTCTATACCAAACGGCAACAACTGGTTTATAATCGACAACAAAAGTGCACATTGGTATGAGTTATGGTACGAATCAATGTCGGTGGCGCTGCCTTTTGGGATTTTGGTACTTTTCAAGGAGAACAATGTACTTGTTTTCTTATCTTTCTGTAAAGTCGAAGCATTTTCTGTGTCCAACTGGTCTGTGTCGAATTTATCAAACAAGTAGGTCACGAGGATCTCGTAGCAGCTGGGACCCGACTCTTTAACGAGAAACTCAATCACCTTCTCCCAGTGTTGGTAGGTCTTTACCCATAGCGAGTTCTGCATATGGCCGTCTACTGAAGCATCCTGAAACTTGTTCAAAATCAACGTGAGGATCTCGGTAACAGTCGAAGACAAGTAATCGGCATTCTGGAACAGCTCCAATTGAATATAGAACACAATAGTCTCGAGAATTCCCACATCGAAGCAGTTGGTATCGATATTGGCCTGCAACATATCCTCGTGGTCTTGTGCACAGTAGTCTTTCGGATCAATAACCACATCTTCCTGCTTTAATCTCGTCAAATCGCCCGTCCAGGTATTTATATCTGGTAACCTGTATAAATTGACAAGATACTCAATGGCATTGAATTTGCCGGTGGGAATGAAGTTGATGAATATATGTGCCAACATCTCGGTGGTGGCCACTCTTACATCCTTATGGAAGTTCGAAAGCCCGTACACCAGCACCTTTTCAATCGATGCCAATAAAGTCATTTGCGACTGGTGTTGGTGAGACATGATGGACTCCGGTTTTATTTTCACGCCCCCAGAACTGGACGACGCCGATGATGCAAGCAACTGTTCATAAGAAGCATTGATAGACAAGATGCACAAGTTTCTTAACACCAATATGTAGTTTTTTTTCAAGGAAATTGTAGTGCCTTCCACTTTATCAGAATCTTTAGTTAGTCCCGACTTAACTGGCAACGTAGTGACATTCTTGGTGATGATTTTCACTAGCTTGCCCTGCAACTTTTCGTCGACGTCGGCGCGTGTGGAATACTTGGTCAACGAGTTCAACAAGGCAATTAGGTTGCTATTGATATTGGCATCTTTTTTCAAGATCTTGTAGATCTGGTTGACGGAGAAATTAATCAAGGACCCCAAGGAGTGGGGAAACGTCTCGTACAAGTCGATCAAGATGATGATACTCAATTGGCCCATGGAGCTCAACTGGTTGTCGGAAACCACCAAATGGTTTAGCAAATCGTTGGCCACGTCGTACACCTTTGTGGGGAGCTGATTGAAAACCAAAACTAGCGTTCGAGACAACAACCGGAAGAGGTTGGTGGACGCGTATGTCTCCACCGGCACTCGGGGCTCGTCTTTGGCATCCTTGGCCTTTTTTCCCGTGGTTATAGGTACCTTGAACTTATTTATGATCTCGGTTAACTGTCCGAGATACAAGTCGTAATTGACGGTGGATTGGCTGGATTTTTCGCCGCCTGACGATACATCACTTACCAAATCACAATGGACTTTGATCAACTCGTGATACACCTTCGTTTTGTCGAAGGCGTGCATCAAGTGGCTGAAGGTATTTGGGTCCATGTTTATTTTCGATTTTTCTGCGCATTTGCTATTTGCATCCATGGAGTGGCATTGAATTTGGAAGCCTTTACTAGACGAGGCATTGATTTGGAGAGCCTTTACGAGACAAGGCTTTGAATACTTGAAGATGCGTTGAACAGCCCCTGAACAGCCTTTGAACAGCCTTTGAACAGCCTTTGAACAGCCTTTGAAAGAGCCTATCGAGATCAAAGAGCTTGAAAGAGACTAAGAGACTAAGAGACTAAGAGACTAAGAGACTAAGAGACTAAAGTGTAAGCCAAGTGTAAAAAGTGTAGATTGATATAAACAAGAAGTGAACAAGCCGATGCAATTATATAAAAAAAGACGCCAATGGTAGTATCATCACCACCACGAATGGAATGGTTTTGGATGATGCATTTGCCCACTGATCGAGGGAGCCACTGTTGTATGCAATGACCGACACTTCAGGGGTAGCCGAGGCCGAAGATGCTGAAGACGAAGAAGACGAAGAAGACGACACAGTGGAAAGCGTGGTTGGCACGCTTGCAGAAGCCGCTGAAGTGGAAGTGGAAGTGGCCGTTGTGGTTGGAGCACTGGTTTCTGTTGCAGCATCTGTTTTAGACTCTTTTTCAGTGCTGGTGGCAGTTTGAGTCGGCGTCCACCATTGGGTCTCAGTAGAAGTCCACCATACAGTGGAAGTGTGCTTGGTCACTGTCTTTTCAGTTGAAGTTGTTGCTTTTGTGGTTGTTGAAGCTGAAGCTGTTGAAGTTGAAGCTGTTGAAGTTGAAGCTGTTGAAGTTGAAGCTGTTGAAGTGGTTGGCTTTGAAGTCGTCGTCTCTTTAGTGCTTTCAGTGGTGGTTTCAGTCTTGGAGCTGGTCTTTGACGTGGAACTGGAAGAACTGGAAGAAGTGCTCGAGGAAGCGGAAGAAGTGGAAGAAGTGCTCGAGGAAGCGGAAGAAGTGGAAGTACTCGTGCCAGAAACACTTTCCCCATCACTCAACTTTTCAAAGTCTGCTTGTGCTTGCTGGATTCTACCATTGACTTGACCATTAATCGCATCAATAGAACTCCAATCTCCAGACTTGTCCGAGTACTTATATTCCTCCCCAGTTGAATAATCCGTCACTATCAACGACTGGATATGCATGGTATATGTAGGACCGTAAGTGGTAGCACCTCCAGCCCATTCAATGGTTCCTGGAGCATTAGAAGAATCCCCTCCAGCCCAAATCCCTGCATAGATAGCCATGGGACTCTGGGGGTACCCTTGTGGATCATTTGCATACAAGGTTCTCACCACGGTTCCGTCAACCGACCACGATAATGAATCTTTGGTCCAGTCAAGCGTATAAGTGATAAAATTCTGGGTTGGATCACTGGGGGTATTATGATACCCACCTCTAGTATAAGTGGTGGTATTACCCTTTGAAAAGAAGTTGGACTGCACCTGCGTGGTGTCGGAACCAAACAACTCGATATCAATTTCGTCTAAATCATCACTTTGTAAGTAGAAAGATGAGATGATGCCCTGGCCTTCTGCCGCCTTCATCACCACTTCCACTTTCCCAAACATCATATAGAAGTTGGATTTGATCGAAGGGTTGTCGAACCGTTCTTTCAACGCAAGCGATAGCCCGTCGTCGCCGTATGTAAGACCTTTCGACACCAACTCATCGAAGTATTTGGATTTGGCTGCAAAGTCTTCTTTGAAAGACGCAGCCAATGCCGGGTTGGCGACACAGTCATCTGTCGTTAAAGGGTTGCAAGGAGCAGCAAAGGCCCAGCTTGTCAAAGCAGCTATGGAAGTCAAAGTGGTAAATTTCATTAGTAATTTTCAAGGTTTGGGAATTCATGGGGTTTATATGTAAAAACACCAGTGACGAAAACGATTCATGATCCAAATCGCCAAGACGCCTTGATTACTAAATTTAGCGATGATTTGGATCATCCGTTGCCAAATCAAGAGGCTTTTAGGAATATTATCTCAGTAGTAAATTAATAAACTCTATATTTAACAGCCAAAGCGTTATCGTCAGAGGATTTTACCGAAAATATCGATTTTGTGTCATTTTTTGGTGGCTGGTAATATCAATGAGGAATCGGGGGCCAGCTTATTTTTAAATAAAGTTTATTATTGCAAAATTTGCATTTTTTCGCTGGTTCTGTTACTGATTTGAGGCATGGTGAGATGACAACGGAGTGTACGGCAAAGAGAATGTATTTTGGCAACGTCTTTTGCACAATGTGGCAGTTGAAACGAATGGACACCAACTAGACTTTTCACAGGTCAATTTTTGGCGTAGTGTAACGTCAAACACCTCAAACACTTGAACTGCTGTCTCACCCTTCTCGCTTATCTGCGCTGCTTAAAATCATTTCATCATCACTTCTACCTGCTGCAAAAAGGCAAGGCTCACACAGCCAGTACCATCCACCCGTATCTGCTCTGCATCACAGTCCCACTCTCCCCCCGTGCCTTCTTAGAAGGACTCCTTTATCGCTCTGTCCCTTTATCATTCTCCACCACACGACCATCATGAAATCCTCATAAAAACTAATCACTCATTGCCATTTATTCTATCCATGCTGGTTTTCAAATGGGTACCCGCCGTGGCAGCGATGTGCTTGCTCCACAAAACGACCGCCGAAACAGCCCAAACGTGGCGCTTGAAAATGGACCAAGACGTCCTTGACTATAGAAATGGCTACGATAGCATAGGCAGACCCGACACCACAAATGACCCCGGATTCGATGTATCGCTTGTGTTGGCGATCGTTTTCAGCTCCTGCTTCGTGTTGATCGTGGTGGTGTCGGTGGTTTCGATGGTGGTGTTGGCCATAAGAAGAAAACTAACGTTATCTGAAGCAGATTTGTTAAGAAAGGAGGAAAATCAGGTATACTTGGAGTTGGACGGAGAAGAACAAGAGTTGTACTTCCAGTCCAGAGACTATTTGGCAGAAAATCCTTACCTCCGGAACGAGTTGACGTTGTCCCAGAACCTCTTGATCCAAGAAAAGGGGATTGGTGCATGGGAATTTGTCAAAGATGCTATGCTAACAAATTATGAACTTTTGATCTTGAACAAATACGAGTTGAATTTCTTCAAGAAGATGGAATGTTCCACCCAGACAAACCAGCCCATACCAATGAAGAACGACGTGTACTATTTCGAGACTAAAATCTACAGCTTGCCAAATGCCGATTCTACTAAGATAAGTATTGGTATAGGGGTAAAACCGTATCCGTGGTTCAGATTACCCGGCAGACACGCCCATTCGGTGAGTTACGATAGTGATGGGTACAGAAGGCATAATCAGCCGTTCCAGTTCACGAATGAGCCCCCTTTTCCTCGGTTGATTGAAGGTGATGTTGTGGGGGTTGGATATAGAGTTAGAAGTGGTACGATTTTCTTTACCAGGAACGGCAAGAAGGTGAGTGAGTCCAAGTTGGGGGGCCATATAAAGCACTTCAAAGTGCCGAACGAAGGACAGATCTTTCCTATAATAGGAGCCAACAATTTGTGCTCAATCCATGTGAATCTTGGGCAGATGGGATTCGTTTTTATAGAGGCTCAGGTGAAGAAATGGGGGTTTGCACCTATAGAAGGTTCAGGGCCTGCTCCCCCTGCTTACAACAAGTTCAATTCAGACATTTTACTTGAAAGGTCTGAGATTGAAGATAATGACTTGAGTGAACGAGATAGTGACTTTCCGCCGGATTTTTGGCAAGCCCAGTCGGAGGATGAAAATGACAACGAGTTTGATTTGAATGAGAATGACAAGTTCAGCTACAATGCGGAAGCAGATGTTCATTCGGAGGCTGAAAGGATTACGATGAACAGTCTTTTTCCGCCAATAACGCCTCCGTCGTATGAGCCCAATGAAGACTATGATTCCGACGCTGATGATGAGGGGGATGAGACTGAGGGCAGGGTTGATCCAGGCACGGATCCGGTTGATCAGACAGACACAGATCCAGAACAGATAGGCCCTGATTCGAAACCGAAAGGCCCTGATCCAGAACAGATAGGCCCTGATTCAACGGGATCTGAAATTCTAGGACAAGATGGAAACGAACTGAATGTAAACGAGCTGAATGTAAACGAACTGAACGAAAACGAACTGAACGGCCACGTACCTGAGGAACGGAACCGCCAAGAAAGCCAGGAACTCCAGCAAGACCTCAACAAACGCAGCGAAAACCCCGTCGAAGAAAATCCCGGGTTCGTGGGGACATCAGACAACGAAACTTCACACACCCCATGATGCAGTCCTGAACTTCCCGGCCTCGACGTCTTGTTCACTTTTGAGTATTCTGTAGTCTTGGTTCCAGTCTTTGTTCTGTAGTCTTTGAGCTCCTCCTGTCGGCCCTTGCGTCGAACCCTACCTGTATAGTAGTGATGATTAATAGATATAGTGTAATGAACAATTATGGGCCGAAAATATGGCGTCTGGTGGCCGATGAGCCTATTGTTTTTTGTGGGGTCAAACTTAATTTTTCACTCTATCGAGCAACCACAAGCGACAAAGGGTGGTTATGACAGCACAAATCTCCCAACACAACCGATTTTGTCCTGTTGCGGGCGTTTCCCATACGTAATGCAGTCATCCACACATTTCCCCATACACATATCGCGACATTTCCCCATACGTCTGGTGGTGCTGGTGACAGTTTCCCCATAAGTGTTTTAGCAAAATCCGAAAATTCAAGGAAACTCCACATATTTATACACCACCCCTACTCCGCTTTTGCTGGTATAAATACCTTATCAAAAACCAATAAAATCACTAGAACTTATCAGAAATTTCAAAACCCCATGATTCAAAGATATACTTGCATTCCCACTTTCAAATACGAGATCCTCGTATTGACCAATGGATCCATTTCCCAGGTGGAAAATAAGTTACAAGATATCAGTTCCCCATTAGGAAACGCCGTGCCCACCGATTACAAACTCGTGCATCTCCAAAGTTTCCAAGAATTGACCAACTACTTGCGTGCTTATAGTTGCAACCAAACTTACCAATACAACGGGAAAATCTTTTTCATGTTCTTCAACGGGTTGAAGTTCATTCAGGATTTGATAAGCGATGCCATTGACTACAACCACCAGTGTATTTGGACGAAATCCCACGACGACGTTAAAACTATGTTCAATTTAGAGTACACCATCGTGGATCACCGATTACACCATACTCTCAATAACTGCTACTTTTACTTCGACAGCTCGATTTTCGATGTTGATGAAATTGATTTCGATAGTAGCTTCAACTACTTGGTGACCATAGTCAGTGATGTGTTGAAGAAATTCACGTTTATGTTGGGCAATATTAAAGGAGTGGTTATCGACGACTTTCATCTTAAGGGAGAAAAGCTGTTTCCTATCCACTGTTTGCTTAGAAGCCACCCCCGAATAGAACGGCTTGAGCTTTCCAGCCACTGCCCGCTTTCCTTGCTGCACATCGTTACTTAAGCAGTACTAGTGGTACCCCGTTAGGCATGGCCATGGCCATGTTCGTGTCCTGCATATAACATGGCGTGTTTTCGCAGCCGCCCCGTTGTTTGACACCGGCAATCCTATTCCGTACGCAAGATAACAATTCCGTGCATTTAAATACGCTTTTATAGCCATTATATTTTACAGTATATGTTGCTTCTTTTCTTAGCTGCCGTGGCCGTGGCTGCCTTCGGCTTGTACCAGTACTTGTACAAAAGTCCTAAAGTGGCCCCCGGGATCATTGCAGATGTTAAACCGGTGGACTCCAATTTTGACTGGAAAACTACTCTTCCAGATAAAGTCCGACCATTTGTGGGTAAAAAAGACTTTCGTCCCAACATGGCCATCAAGAACTTGCGTTCCGTGCCGGAAGAATGGTTGTTGCTTGAAAATACCTACCTTGACGTGACCAATAAGAAACAACACATCACAGAGACCAAAACTGCTAAAACCATCCAGGTGCACGATAGCCCTCGATCTGTTTTGGCTGCTAGGGAATATTACGACCTGGTGGTCAACTTTATGGTCATGCGGTACCCCCAGTACTTCATTCGTAAGGGCAATATGGTCTACAATAAGATCCGGGATGAGATGATCCCCGGATCTCTGGCAAATGAACCTCCTATGAAATTGTATCTTATTATTGCCAGAACTATTGAAGAAGACGTGGTTGTTTTCTTGAAAGACGACCCTTCTAATGAGCAAGAAGAGTACTGCTTACGGAGCAGTATCACCGGGTTCCCTGCGGGCTTCGATCCGTCTCACAACCACAATAAGGTGATTTCAGAGATCCATGAAGTTGTTCCTCAATATAAAGAGAGATTGAAGCTATCTATGGGCAGATTTTTCAACCGTCTCCAGCCAACAGATCTTTGGGTTAGACACAACTGGTCTATTCAAACACACGACGAGCATCATAGTCTTGATCTCAACCATGGCCGGGAAGGTGAAGAAATTAAGCAGTTGGCAGTGGACGACATTGATTTTGAAAATAAGTGCTTTTTGAGATGCGAAAGACAGGTGTTGACGAGATTGCCTAAGCTGAGAGCCAATATCATGACCGTGAGAACCTACTTGACTCCAATACCCAGAGTCAAACTGGAGGGCTTGGGAGAGGACCTTTGTGTGGCTATTGACGGAATGCCTGAAGATTTGGCTTATTATAAGAAGAGACCAGCTTGGGGAGAAGCTGTCAAGGAGTACTTACGTAGTTAGACTCTCGTGACAAGTACGTTGGTGCTCATAGAACTTCCGTGCTTATATAACTCATAGTTATTATATTTATACTTTTAAAACAATACTAATCAGATAACTTGACGTAGTTGGCAGGGAAAACACCCACAGCTCCTGAGGCCTCATGTTTACCGGACCACCAGTCTTCATCCACAAATTCAATGTCCACAATAACGTCACCTTCTTCGAATCCTATTTCGTTTGGTTCGTCCTTTTCGTATGCATATTCTGCAACTGCCTTGGGTTTGGTAGGTTCGGGGGTCTTGTCTCTTGCAGGTAAAGAGGGTGGTGGGGTTGCTTTTGCTGGTTCACTGTCTGTTTGCAAGATCACATAAGACGATGGGAAGAGTCCGGTTTCTCCAGTTTTAGAGTGTTTTCCAGACCACCAGTCGTCGTCCACGAATTCGATTTCAACAATCAAGTCACCTTCTTCAAAGGCTATTTCGTTGTCTTCGTCTTTTTCGTAGGCGTAATCAGCAATGGCAGAAGGCTTGGGTTCGGCGGATTGCACCGGTTCTGGTTCTGCCACGGGTTCGGGTTCTTGTTCCGGCTCGGGGGTGGCCTCCCTAGCTGGAGGTGGAGGAACGGCACGGGCCCTGGTTGGTGGGGGTGCGAAGCTGGAAACCGGTTTTATGATAGGTGGTTCAGCCTTGACCGGTTCTTCTTCTGGTTCCTCTTCTTCTGGTTCTGATTGTTCTGGTTCTGGTTGTTCTTCTTCTGGTTGTTCTGGCTCTTTTTCCGAAACCCCAGCCTTGCTGAAGTCATCAGCCAACTCGGACACGGGCTCGTCTTCCCTGGCCACAGTCTTGTATTTTCCTCTCTTTTCAGCCCAGATCTGCGCAGGAGTCTTACCATTCTCAGAACCAAAGTCCCTGTCTACAGTAACCAACTGGTCCTTTTTGTCCACCACTGGAGCACCAAACGAAGGTTTAGATCCGAAAGTTGCACCCGAGGCAGCTGGCGTGAATCTCGAAGCAACACTATTGTTAACCTTAGGTTTTGGCAAAGATGTGAGTCTGCCATTGGTAGACACGCCATTGTTCTCATATGCCTGCTTTCTGTCCTTCAAAGACTCCAATTGCGGCTCATCGGCCTTTGGCTCCACAACACTGGCCTTGGGAGTGGACGAAATCGTATCTGATTTCTGTTTCCTCAAGCTGTCGATATCGACCTTGGTTGGCTTATATGCCGAAGGAACGTCTTCCAATGGCTTTTTAGCAAAGTCCCGTTCTTCGATTTCCTTTTCACCGGCCCAATCGTCGTCGTCGTCGGCCAATGGCTTAGCAGCTTTGAATGGGGCAGCCGGCTTTGGCTTGATAATAGGAGTAGATGCCCCCACAACAATGGGGTTACCAGTGGATCTAGGAACAAACGAAGGCTTGGCTCCTGTTGCCGGAGGACTGGGCTTCTTAGCAGCAGGTTTAACCGGCTCAGCAGGCTTAATCACTTCCACTGGCTTTGGCGTTGGTTTAGCCACTGGTTTGGCAATTGGTTTGGCAATTGGCTTAGCCGAAGACGTCAAGCTCTGAATAGAGTACCGGGCACCGGCAGCAGCGCTCACACGTGACAAGAAATCGTCCACGTCCAAATCGTCTTGGTCTCTAGCGGTGATCTGGACATGGTATCCCACCAACACATTGGCAATATCGGCAAAATTACTAGCAAACGATAACCGGCCCTTGGCGGGGGCATTATCGGGACACCATCCCAACAACAAGTTCTTGAACACGTCAGATCCCGGCACCGTGACCCTGGCCAAGCCGAATTGCACATGTCCGTCGTCGAAGTGGTCTACAAATTCGTGTAGATCACCGTGGCCGGTGGCGGTGACGCTGACGGTGGTCAGTTTGTCGACCGTCAACACAAGGTAGTTGATGCCGTCGTTTCTGACGACTTTGGAGTATGCCAGCTCGATATCTTTGGAGTTGGAGGACAAGTCGATTTTTTCCATGTTGTATAGGTTTGATATTTTTGGACGAGCGCGAGCCAAGAAGATAGGAGTTGTTTAAGAGTGGGATAGAAGATCTGTGTGGATCTGTGAGTAAGAATCTGTGAAGAAGAACTGTGAAGAAGAACTGTGAAGAAGAACTGTGGTATAAGCAATACTACACTTTATGATACAGAAGGGATATGTAATGAAAGACTTCTATAGATAATGGAAAGATCTATGGTTGGCAGTATGTGGGCTTAGATTGTTCATCTAATCTTCGATCTTTGATCTCCTTGTTCTAGTTGATCTGTTATCGCTTTCTTCTATGGTGTGTTTCTTCTGTGTTGTGAGGAGGTATACATCTTCTCCACTTCTCCCTTCCCCCACTTGTGGCCTCGTTCTTTCTCATTCTGACGTCTCTCCTCTCTTTCTGCCTCCTTGCCTCCTTGCCTCCTACTTCACCAACGCATACACCATGCACCACATCATCACGTACCCCGCCACGTTCCCCAGAACTCCCTCCAAGAACACCTCCTGAAACGGGCTCCGAAAATACCCCAGCGGATGCCCTCCACAGCACACCACAACGAATCCCACATTCGTCAAAGTGATCCCCACCACATAGAACAAAAACCCATATACCGACTCCAAAGAAAGCGTGCCCGCCACAACCCCGAGACTCAAACACATCACATCATGCACATACTGAAGCCGCCTCTTATTGGCCTCCACGCTTGGCCCGTAGTATATGATCTCTTTATCAGACATTGTCACTTTACAAAAAATGTGTCGCACTTAATTTTACATCTTATATACTTGGATTGTGCCATCTTTCGCCACTTTTCGCCACCATGACCGATTCCTCCGCCAATAACAGGGAGTTGAAGAGGTTCTTGTACACGTTGCCGGCGAGAAGCAATTTCAAGTTCCTGGCAGACATCCGCAAACAAATCAGAGCCCAATTATTCAAGTCCATCTCCAATCAGTGCAAATACATCAATTGGTTCTTTCCCAAGGCTTTTGGCGATGAAGACCTCCACCAAGACCCAGAACTCATGCAGGCGGCGGTCATGAAGAAACTCGACTCCTTGTTTGACTTCAGTTACGACAAATACTACAAAACAACCGTGCACAACAGGCAGACCAAATACAATTCTCATGATCATCATGCGTTCCACTCAGGGGTGCCATGCTCCCGTATTTTCCGGAAGGGAGAGCCGATTTACAGATGTTTGACCTGTGGCTACGATGATACCTGTGCTTTGTGCTCCCATTGCTTCCAGACCGAGTTCCACGCAGGCCATAATGTCCATATATCCATATGTTCCAGAGAAAATGGAGGTGTTTGTGATTGTGGAGATCCCGAAGCCTGGATAAACGAATTCTACTGTCCGTTTGCCACACGAGACGAGAACTCTCTCCGGTTTGCTGCTATACCCATGCCGCCTGATTTGGCTGATGCTTATTTGTCCACAATTGGAACCTTACTTGACTATGTAATTGACGTCATGACCCACTCAGACCTTCAATATTCCAACCCTGGCGAAGTCACCGGCAACTTCATTGAAAACTACTCCAAAAACAGTTCTTTGGAAAGCGTTCGGTATGGCTTTGATGAAAATGAGCAGGTGGAAGATATTAATACCGAGGAGTTCTCGTTGATGGTGTATAATGATCAGAACAGACACTACCGAGAGGCGGTTCAACGAATAAGGCTTGCCAGTCGGAAAGTGTACGAATTTGCTGTGATGGTAACGGAAAAGGCCCAAGAATACGGGAAGGCCAAGGTAATCAGCTCTCTGGATATCGAATTGTTACAGGAACGACAGAAAGTGCTAGCAGCCACTGGTTTAGCCACTTCGATTCGAAGCAATAGAGATATTTTCAGAGAAGATATGTGTGACGAAATACTACTTTGGATCAATTGCTTGACCGAAAGTGAAATGTTTAAGATTTCTAACGTTGCCAAAAACTTGTTCTGTCGGGCCTTTTGCTGCAGATGGCAGAAAGGGTTGACAGACCAGCCGAATATCCATAGATTATTGCTTTATGATACGGGATGTTTGGATTTCCACTACAAGATTCCCAAGAAAGTTCCCAAGGTACCGTCCGGGAGCCCCGACGGTCAAAGTGTACCTCTCCATTGGCAATTCCAACCGAAATTGTGGAACCTTGAGGCGGACATATGTAATCAATGTGATTACAATTTATCAGAAAACGATTATGACCCGCAAAAAAACCATCACGGCTCCAGGTTCCAGTACATGGTGTATTTGGATACACGGTTTTGGAAATCCATTCGGTTCGTGCTTCATAATATGATGTCTACGTCACTTATTGTGAATCTTAATTACAAGAAGATCATTTCCTGCCAATACGTTGATATATATCCAGCAGTGACGGGCATATACCTTCAAAAAGATCGAGAACCCGAGCTTAATATCATGGCCACGCTATCCACCCAACTATTCACGTGCCCTTCAAATTCCACCTCCATCATGGAACATGGGGACTTATCACGAATCTTTGCTTCTATCTATGGCTTTTTCACAGATAACCAGGTCAAAACACCAGAAAACGTCGAGATTAACCACCTGATCTCTATGAAAAGTCTAAGAAATCGGAGATGGGGCCAGATTTTTTTCGATATTGGTTATATCTTGAGCAGAAGCAGATACTCGGAGATTGTTCTTTCCCCGGAAATCATTGCCATGGCCTGCGATATCTTGGGACTATTCCATGGCCGTCCAGTTTTGAAAAGAGAGAGCAAGAACCATGTGGAATTTGAAAACCCCGAGTATAGCTCGTTCTTCCAATCGGCTCTGATGATTCACCAATTTGCCGAATCCACTGCCCACTGCCTCAACAATACAAAGAAAACTCCCAACGAGGAAACGCAGGCTTTATCTCACCAGGCCATTGCTTATGTTTTCCGGTTTCTTCTCGATTTGGAAAACAACAGGTACCCCGGATTGACTGAAACCAATATAGACGTTGACTTAGGACAACCAAATACTGAAACAGGAGAGCTAGTTCCACCACAGAAGTTCAAAATCGATTCGGGCAAAGTAAGTTTTCTTCATCCCATTCATTCGTTTATTTCGTGGTTGTTAGAGTCTTCCAGCTTCACATCTATTCAACAAGTGGTGACACTTCTAGACAGCTGTGTTGATGATTATACCAAGACCGTAGGAATTCCAGGGAGTCCGATGGTCTTGTTTGAGTACCCCATTAGAACGATTGTGCTAATGTCTCAAATCAAATCAGGTTTTTGGGTAAGAAACGGTTACGGGGTTCGGTCCCAACTTCAGCTTTATAAAAACACCAGCTTACGTGAAAGTGGTTATATGAGAGATTTATTTTTGATTCAGCTATTTTCGAACTTGTACGCACCAGATTTGGTGTGTTTCACGATTCTTGATCGGTGGTTGCTTTTAGAGGGTTGGGTCCAGCACGTGATTGAAGGCGATGGTGTTCCTCGAGACAAGATGAAGTCGCTTATCGACCGCACTCAAGAAAACACCCTGGAAGGCTCAACGTTAGCGTACGATCTTAAGACCCTTTCCTACATGATTGAAGAGTGTCTGAATTTCTTCATCCACTTGATGACGGAAGATTTGTATCTCCGTGGTCTCCCTGGTGACGTGATTGGCAGAATCCGTGTTGAAACAGAAATCATCCAAAACCTTTGTTTTGGACCCATGAGCTATACCAAATTGTGTTCTCAAATCCCCGACCATATAGTGGCAGAAAAACGGTTTGATATCATTTTAGATGAATTGACCATCTTCACACCCCCCAACACCAATAAGGATTTCGGTTCTTATAGGTTAAAGGATGTTTACTTCTGCCGGGTTAATCCTTACTTCTTCAATTACACAACTAACACAAGAGACGATGCTATTGAGTTAATGAAAGAAAAGGCTTCCGCTCATAAAGCCGTCAAGACGTCTGATTTTGTCATCAGTCCCGAGTTGAGGGATGCTGCAGAGCTTGGGATATACAAGTATGTGGGTAACTTCTCCATATCTAGTTACTTTTGCAAGTTTCTTGTTACAAGCTTATTATATGTGGAGGTTATGGGGGTAGAAAAAACCGATTCCCTTTTGGAGGTGCTACTCCATTTGATCCATATTTGTTCTTTCGAGAATAGGCTTGATGTCGAAAAGCATGGATCCTTCTTTGACGTTTTCACAAACAGTAACAACGACTCGTGCATGTTAAAAACATCTATTGGGGAGCTATTGTACAAATTTTTATTGGAAGACACTTACAAAACCCATCATGCTAAGATCAAAGCAATTTTTTCCAAATTGAGTGAAAAATACGACGTGGTGTCTGTCATGTCTGTCAAAGTGGACAAGTTTGATTTCAATAAGGTGGCATCTCGTGATGATATTGCACAGGCAGAAAGTGAAATCGAAAGAAAGAAACGGCTTGCTAAAGATAGGCAAGCCAAACTTATGGCCAAATTTAAAAAGCAGCAGTCGCTGTTCTTAAAGAACAATGACATGTCCCACGTTGAAGAAGATGACATAGAAATGGCTGATACAGAAGATGAAGGCTGGACATTTCCGGAATCTCATTGTATTCTTTGCCAGGACGAGCAGAATAATGGGCCATTTGGTATCATAGGGTATGTTAGTAGGTCCTCCGAGTTCTGGTCTGTACCATTTGATGACAAGTATTGGTTTCTTAAGTCGTTTTCTGATGGTGTGAATCTCGATGAAGACGAAATGGAAGAAGGTGACAACGAATATACCAAGAACTGGATGAATTACATGAAAAAGATAAAGCAGGATAATGTGATTGGACCCGGATTTACCTTCCACGAGAATGTGAATCGTAAACTTGTATCCCTGAGCTGTGGGCATGGAATGCATTTCAACTGCTATCTCAACTTCTTGAACAACAGGAGCAAACAAAACCAAATAACCCGAAATTCTCCAGACAATTTCGAACACAAGGAATTTTTGTGTCCATTATGCAAAGCCATCAATAATCTGTTTGTTCCTATAATGTGGAAAAACAATAAGAGACAGTTGAAACAGATGTTACACAAACACCCGGACGCACTGGATCTTACAGAAGTGTTTGATACTTTATACGATTACTTAAAGTCCAAGGAGACATGGTTTAAATTCTTCCGCTCCGCTGTCACTCGGGAGGTGGAAGATTCGTGCATTATTACACCAGCATCAAAGGAAATGATCCTAGCCCCCGTTTCAGGTGACAATTTGAGTCCCCATCAACGCTCGTTCCGTACGTTGTTGGCACATTCAGTGCAGAATATGCAAAGCTTCTGCTTTCCTACTCCATTCAGGGCAGACTCGTCTGAATTGTTGGCCAACACAATCAAATCCACTGAGATTGCATTGAGAGGTGAATCGTCGAAAGGCGGGTTGGTTATCAATCAATTGAACAACAATTCATTGATAAACCTCAGAACCCTTGCTGAGTTTCGCAACGCCGCCGTATACATGAATTTGAAGTTGTCAGACAAATTTGCTTCTGATGTTGTTGTAAAACAACTTGCCTGTCTACAATCGTTGAACGAACCGTCCAAGTTCAACAAGAGAGTCCTTGAGCAAGACTTTTTCGATCTTCTTGTGGACATGTTGCCGGTCCCCGGAGTTGGATTCCTGTTCAACGTCATATTATCAGCTATATTTATCGGCCACTTGATCCAGAACATTCACATTCTTGTGAAAAATATTCTTTCTCATGACCTTTACAAGAGCTCAGATTACTCTATTCTTGACGTTCCTATCATCTCATCCTTGGATGACACCAAAGCTGAACTTGCTACTCGGTTGTTCCAGAAAGTAAGAGGATTTATTGCAGTAGATGCTGATGAGTTAGTGACTGTGAATGATCCAAAATTCGGTTACGTTTTCTACTCCATGTTGGTCAAAGCCACCACTCCGTTTTTGAGAAGAGCCGCTATTTTTGCGTTTGTGTTGTGTCCTGATACATCGGATATGTACTGTAAGACCATCAACTCCGTTCCCTTAGAGGCAGACCGGTTATGTAAGTTTTTGAATTTGGAAAGCTTGCATTCCACGTTGCACAAATTCGTTGGTGGCACCGATTGCTTTGAACTGGTTAAGTTTACTAGATTCTTCTTGCACATGGAACGCACCGTTCATAATGAAGAACTTGCATACCAGTTAGAGTACCCCGGTTTGATCCAGTTGATAAACTTACCAGAGAGACTTGACTACTTCTTTTCCAATTACTACTATTCCGACATGTACGATAAGCCACATCTTACAATAGAGAACCCGGCAGTGTGTTTATTCTGTGCAGAAGTAGTGGATATTCAAAAATGTGCTATAGGTACCCCATTAGGATCTTGTACCACCCATGTGTTGAAAGAGTGCCCTAATAACATTGGAATATTCTTACTTCCAAAGGACAAGACCATACTTGTGCTCCATAAGAACGGAGGGTCTTTCATGGAAGCCCCATACCTCGACCTGCATGGTGAACTTGCTGTGGAAAGCAAACGAAATAATACCCTTCATTTGATGAAGCCACGGTATAGCGGATTAGTCAAAAATGTCTGGTTAGGTCACAATATCCCCAATTACATTGCTAGAAAACTAGACCACGTGATCGACGCTGGCGGATGGGACACCTTATAGAGACATAAGTAGGTATCATACATGATCTATATACTAAATTAAAAGTCGTGACATTATGGTTGAAACTGGTCAAATGCCTCTTCCAAGCTCTTCATCGTCGCTGAGTAGATCTTCGGCATCAGGTGCCGCAAACGTATTGGCTTGGGTACGCTGCCTTGACCCATACAAGTTTCTTGTGATGAACGCATAAAGCGATTGATTCAACCACAGTTTTGTTAACTCCTGATAACGGAACTTGCTTAACAGAGCGTTCCCGCTGTTCTTGGCCTTCTTCACCTCACCATGAGCCGTAAGGTAGGGACCTGGCATCAATAAACTCACGGGCTCAGAACTTATATGGCTAATTATTCTGATAGTGTTCTTGGCTGGATGGAAAAAGATCCCAGTGTTACTTGAGCACTTGGCCATATGCTCGTAGTACATCTCAGGAATCTTGGACCCACAGATGAGACAAATCAAGTTGTCATAAACACCACTATGAGATTTGTTGAGATCCGTCAAGCAGTCTCTGTAGTCCTCTGGTAAATCAATTAATTTGACAACCCCTGGAAAATCTAGCGCCAATACTCCGTTATCATAGTATTTGGGAATCTTTGCTTTCGAAACAACATCGAAAATTTTGAATTCAAAACTACTCTCGTCTCTTATATCAACGAGGAGATCTTTCAATCTGGGTAATTGTAAAAGATCACATAAAGCATCAGAAGAATCAAGTCTACTTTGGCTTTTAACAACATTCGAAAGGTTTTGCATCTCTGGCAAACTGGTGTGTTTGTTACTGCCTTCGTTGGTCGACGTTAAAATGTCTTTGAACATCACTAACTGCTTCAAAAACGGTAACATGCATTTTTCAACCGCAACGAAAACCTTTGGAAGATGGTCTGCTAATTGTTCGGGCACATCGACATCTGGGGCTCCAAAACAGAAAATAGAAGTCAACGCTTCTTGTGTTCCTTCTGATATGGTTCCTGTAAGGTCTCTGATTTGCATGAAGAAGTCGGTGCTAACATTGCATCTAAACATGATTGAGTAGAAGCACAACGTAAACATCTTGATCATTCCAACGTGGGCCAAGGTCCTAAAGGACTCGTCAGTTTGGAAGAAGAGCATCACAACTTCGGTAAATGTGTCTTGCACCAAGTAGTCTGATTGCCAAAACCTGGTGATTTCTGGTGATAAATCAGTCGTACGCCCTAACAACTTAGGCAGCTCTCTGAGTTCATACAACATGGCCCTTATTTGAATCAACGACTTCAACAACGTCTTGGTAGAGCCTGTGGTAACGTCCAAGAAGTTGGTGTATCCTTCAACGCCGTTGATTCTGGAAGCTATTTCGTTCATTCTTATTGTGTCGGCAATTAATAAGGAAACGTTTTGCAAAAGGTTGAAGTACTTTACCTTTGGAGTAGTTCCCTTTATGAAAGCAATGTTCTTCAACTTAAGGTTGAAATCTAAATAGAACACTTCCAAGTCCCTTTTGAGTGCCCGGAATGGGTGTTCATTCAATTCTTCATCGAACATATGCTTGATCAATGCCTTGGACTTATACAATCCACTAGAGTGCAATATTTTCGTGTAAGTATCGAGAACCGGAGGCGAGTCTAAAAGATCCTTTGGCAATCCTCCACCGTTGGAAGGGGGTAGGAAGCTAGGAATGAAGATGTTATGCATGGTGTGACACAAATGACAAGAATAATGACTGGCTCTTCTGGTAGATCTCCTGTAACAACTGTGGTGCATACCATGGCTGCAGGAACTTGCAACAAACGCATCAAACTCCGAACTGTCCTTGGGAATGAGTCCCTTGACAAGTGGATCGTGGACTTTGGCATAGTTGTTGTATCTGTAACCTACTCCATAACCCGGAGAAGGGACATGTTCGTCATATTGCTGGAAAGTAGCCTCAAACATATTAGAATTATCAACAGGGACTTTCCATAAGATCGATGGAGTTAAGGTACTTCCCAATAGTCCAAATACTTCGTTTGTTGACTCTGGTTCTCCACAAAGCACACAGTTCCTTCGTTCAATGTTGGACACAACTTCGTTTGGTTCTGATATTTCAAACTCAGAGTTCTTGTCAAGAAATTTCTTTCTCTGCTTTGCAAACTTCTTCATGACCTTTGCAGTTCGTTGGGAAGCCAATCTCTTCTTCTTTTCAGACTCCGACTCAAAGGTTCCGAGTTTCCGTTTCATGTAATCATCGATATGCTTCTCACCAAAACAGTCAATAAGCGAATCCATAACTCGTTTATCTCTTGAAATGAACTGGTTCAAAAGGAAGTCTGCCTTGTTCACGATTGTCTTGGACATGGTTGATTCTGTGATGTTCAAAAACAAATCTCCAATAGGAATATTCACCAAACTATCGGGTATATGGTCTTTTCCGTTAATCATTTCTTCATCCAACAACACTGCATGCACTAAATGAAGTAATGGACTCAAATAAGTCTCTTCCCCGGTGGTAATAGCTACCTGCAACAACTTATAGATCAACTTGGCAAAATAGGTGGTTTTCGTGAAAGATGCAATATGACGATTGATATGCTCATGATGAGCACGAATGATTTGAGGAAATACAATCACTTCTGTCTCCTTTATCTTCTGTGCTTTGGCAGTGGCTTGTGTTATGGATTCCAACACTTCTTGGGAGTAACTGGAATCCAAATAAAGGCTGTAAGGATCCAATTGTTGTATCATTTCAGGCTTAAGCCTATACATTCCTGAATCCATCATGCCACTGGGTGGTTGATAGTCGGCACACTCTCCAAGCCACAAATCGAAATTCGGATTATCACCGATATCAACATCAATGTGGTCCTTGATTGTAGTGTAAGCTTTAGGACCTCCGCTTAGCGAATACATGATAAGCTTTCTGGCCACGAAAGATTTTCTGTCGTCCTTTGACATGGTGACGAACGCAGACCTGTCAGCGATAAGGTTGTAAAGAAACAACACGAATCTCTCCACTAGAGCACCGAACCGGTCCTCATAAATAGTACCATTATATGGAACTTCGCCCACAAACCAATCAAACAAGTCCCAACGATCAAGGAAGTTGTATAGGGTGGACCGGGGGTCGTCGAAAATTGCAGCCACTTGGTTCAAATGCATATCTCTACGGTAACCAGTATCAGCCATAACACTGTCGAGGTACATGGACGCTTGTCGTGACACAGATATACCGTTTCTGATCCAGAACCCCACCTTCACTTGTGATGCAAGTACTATACTTCTCAAGGAGATATCTGAAATATTCATAAATGGTTTGTTGAGGTCTTTCAAAATGTCAATAGACAATTGGGCATCATTACTTTGGATCAAATACGACAAAAGGGTGTTGATAGGATGCACAAAAGACACCGGTTCTTTACCCACTTTGAAGTTGGCAATTCCGGGTGCTTTTTGGTCAATAGGACGCAAGAATAAGTAGCTGATAAGTAGCTTCATCACAACTTTTGTTGTGTCATCAGAATGAACGTAAGCTTCTCCTACCTGCTTGGCTATCGTCAACACAGGAGCCGAGTATCTTAGGTGGACCACAAAATCAAGAAGTTCTCGTTCAACGTGATCACCATACTTTCTTTTCACTGGCCAATAGTCCTGGAAGTTTCTTAAAAATAGTAAAACCAATCCCATTGTATGCTTGTTCATAACGTCCGAGAGAGAGTGGGCTGCAAATACAGCATCTGTCAAGTATGTCGCATCATGTATACCTCTGGCAATAGCATCATAAAGAGATTTATTTCGGTCGACATACCCTAACGTCAGTTCGGTGAAATTGGGGTACCCAGAATCATAATTCCATTTCCCTGCATGTTCTTCTATGATCTGAGCCAATGGTCCCAATACATTACCAAGCATCTGGCAATCCAACATCGTCCGTACGCTAGTTGGACAAGTCATGATCTGACTACTGACATCACTGATCAAACTCAAATGCTCCTCTCTATCCGACAACGCCAAGATAGTTAGAAGCTGAGGGTAAATCTGCATGTAATGATGGGCGAAATTCAGCTTTATAAAGAGATCCGCCACAACCGGAGGAATCAACACCTGCGATAGTACTCGTCTGACAGAAGCTTTGAATCTTATTGAAAAGACCATTAAAAATTGGAGCCTGGAGTCAAAAAGCTCGTATTTGGGCGCCTCAAGTACTTGACTTATGGGCTTCAACAAATCTCTAGCTCTGAAATCGTCTTTTAATTGGCACAATCCATAGTTGACCATTTTACCGTTGAGCAATAGTCCATTTTCGAAGCATCTTCTGGGAACATTGATAGACAATCCTTCAACCAAGCTACTGGGCAATATTCTGTGAAACAGATAGTGGGTATCCAATAAAAGGTCTGCCAACGAAGCCCTAAAAAAGGCCCTGAACTCCGAATGCGATGTGAAGTTGAGCAACTCGTGCAACCATGTCACCATATGGTGAATAATCTCTTCTCTGAAGTAATCTCTGGCACTCATAATAGAAGCGGTCAATCCACCAGCTTCCACTGCATCTAAAGACAGAAACAACTCTTCCGGAGAAGATGCCGTCTTTAAAATGCACCTCCCGTCGTTGTTGACTTCCGAAGCCAATTCATCGGCCTTCATGTGCTCCACACCCGTGGCATTGATGATACCTTCCGTGGCCTCATTGAAATTATGGAACTCGTCATTCCATAGCACAAGCATCCATTTATCGTCCAGATTGACGTCTTCCGTGCCGTATATATTAGCCGGCAACGACAGCAACTCGGAGATCCTCCTAGACGTCAAAAGACTATGGGATTTGTTGATATTATCGTGCACAAACGGCAAGGTGGTGATGGAGAAATTGGCCACATCCAATATATAAGTAATCACGATCCTCGTAGTCACCAAGATAGCATTTTTGAATGCCGGCAGAAGCTCTTCCGATACCGGCTCAAACTTCTGGCACTGGCAGTTCAAATCACCCTCAAATGCCTCGGGATCACCACAATCACAAATCCCATTACTCAGCTCTGACAGGATGTACATCTGCACATTATGGCCCACATGAGCCTCTTCGTTGAAGCAACACACACAAAGCACACACAGTGAGTCGAACCCACACTCCTCACAGCGGTATACCGGCTCTCCTTTCTTCAATGGACGAGCACACACACTGCCTTTTGGATGGCTATAATTATCGTCATTTAGGCTCAAATAAAAAGGCACGTTATCTTCTTTATCCAAAAACTGGTAGTCCTGCAATTCCATCATCTCCACATGGGAGATCTGGGGAAACAACTGTTCTAAAAACTCTCCATCGTTCGTCAAAGCGTAGTAAAACCCTTTATAAAGGTCTCGTTTCAAAAACGGTGTGGTTTCATACTGGGACTGCCGGGGAAGGTTCACAAGGAACCGTTTGAACAAGTCCTGTTTCATGCGTCACAAATGTATGCGCAGCAGCCGTGTAATTGGTACAAAAGGCCTTTTGTGTAAACAGAAGGACCGTAGTTGGATATAACCGATCACTAATACAAGAAGATTCCAGAATTCCGGCACATTGCCATTTGGCGCGATTTCGGGGTTTTATCTTCAGAAAAATTTTCAACTTTAACTATGACACAAACTGCTACTGACAAGTACGAATTGATCACCAAGGGGCTTCAGGAGGTGTTGAACGCCGACATCATCAAGAGCATTTTGGAGAAGGACGAGCGGCCCTTGAAAATCTACTGGGGAACCGCCCCCACCGGAAAACCCCACTGTGGATACTTTGTACCAATGATCAAGTTGGCGCATTTCTTGAAGGCTGGGTGCCAGGTGAAGGTGTTATTGGCAGATCTCCATGCGTACTTGGATAACATGAAGGCGCCTTTGGAAGTGGTGAACTTCCGGGCGGCATATTACGGGTTTGTGGTGAAGGCTATTTTGAAGTCCATTAATGTGCCAGTGGACAAGTTGGAGTTTATTTACGGGTCCTCTTACCAATTACAGGAGAAGTACACCATGGACATCTTCAGAATTTCCAACACCGTCAGTCAGAATGATGCTAAAAGGGCCGGAGCCGATGTGGTCAAGCAAGTGGCCAATCCGTTATTGTCTGGTTTAATTTACCCGTTAATGCAGGCATTGGATGAGGAACATTTGGATGTCGATGTGCAATTCGGAGGCGTGGACCAGAGGAAGATTTTCGTGTTGGCCGAAGAAAACTTGCCCGGTCTTGGATACAAGAAAAGAGCTCATTTAATGAACAGAATGGTTCCTGGGTTAGCACAAGGTGGTAAAATGAGTGCCTCTGATCCAAATTCCAAGATTGACATTTTGGAGACCGACAAGAACATAAAGAAGAAGATCGGTAGTGCTTACTGTGCTCCTGGAGATATAGCGGACAACGGGTTGATCTCTTTCTTGGAGTACGTTGTGCAGCCAATTCAGGAATTGAAGAATGACAAGGACGGATACTTCAATTTATACATAGACAGACCAGAGCAATACGGAGGACCAATCACCTACGACTCGGTGGCAGCCTTGAAGGAAGATTTTGCTGCCAATAAATTGTCTCCTGTGGACCTTAAAGCTGGTGTTAGTGCTCAAATTATCGAATTGGTGACGCCAATAAGAAAAGAATTTGAAGCTAACAAAGAATTCCAGGATGCTGAAGCTAAGGGGTACCCTGTGGCGGCACCAAAGGAAAAGAAGGTGAAGAAGGTGAAGAATAAGGGTTCGTTTTACCCTGGTGCTGGTAATGGTAAAGAGGTTGATGAGGCAGCTAAGAAGTTAGAGGAAACGGAGATCAATTAGAATAAATAGGTCGTGTGATTAGACGTGCAGATGTGCAGATGTGCAGACGTGCAGACGTGCAGACGTGCAGACGTGCAGACATACAGACGTGCAGACGTGCAGATGTGTGTGTCTGTCTGTGTCTCTTTTACTCTTCTCTTTTTCGCAGCCTATTATTTACAACCAATCAGCGCCTTTTAATATATTGTGCGAATTTATAGTAATCAACAATTTTTTCACTTTTCGATACTCTTCAATACATAGAAATGGTATGTACTAACAAAACAGAAATATAGAGGCCTTGTGTGTGGACGCTGGGTCCGTGGAAACCTTTGAAAGAGATGGTGTATTTTGAACGTGAGAGTACCGCAGAGTACCGCCAATCTGACGTATATGGCACAAATTGAACTCGTACGATCTGAGGCTTTGGTCCTTATATATTGTGCTTCCCCTGCACAGTTTCTGGTTATGCTGTGTATTTGTGCATCTTGTGTTAGAGTTGTACCGTTCTTCTGCTTCATGCTTGTGTTCTAATTTGAACATTCAAGGCTTTAAGACCATCACAGTCAATTCTTAAACATTTGGAAACTTCGACATTATTACATTGTTCAACTATTTCACTGTTCAACTATTCCACTGTTCAACCATTCCACTGTTCAACCATTCCACTGTTCAACACTACTCCACTGTTCAACTATTCCACTGCTCCTATACACCATTCAGATTCTACTAGTCAAATACTCCTGGCCGACTACTATCTCACATACTAACACCTCTAGTTGGCCGCTTTATTCCAAAGAAACTCCGTTTACGTCGCTACCATCTTGGGTGGAGCTTTCGCCTTTGAGAGTTTGTTTGACACCGGACTCACCAAATGGTACGAAAACCACAACAAAGGCAAATTATGGAAAGACGTTAAAGGTAAATTCCTCGAAGGTGCAGATGAAGAAGACGATGATGAGTAGATGCCCACCCCATAAATAGAATACTATATTTAATGCATAAATTTGAACACAAGACATGGACATCATCAGGAGTTAAATCCACTGCTTGCTGCTGCCTTACCCAGACTCTACTTCACTGCTGCTTTGCCCAACTCCTCTCTTTACTGATCCTTCATGTATCTTATTTTCTCAGCGTAACCTTTAATAAGAGCCAGATTATCCGCTGGATGTCCCACATACTCACACATAGACAAGCCGACATAGAATAGCTTATCGTGTTTAGTCCGTAATCGAATGGTGTTCATCCCAAAGCTTTTGTAAACGATTCCAATTTGTCCCATCTTGTGCAATTGTCGAATACCATCTTCAACTGCTTTTCGGGTTAAATTCTTGTACGACTTGAAATCACTGAAAGGATAAGGGCCATCTAGGGACCCATCGGGCATAATGACGTCACCAATGTCGTCCTGAACGAGGAAACCCCCATTCAAGACGAGTCCATGATCATTGCGTGTCAATGCAAGATGTCCTATACCATGTAGAATTGGAACACGGATCTTCTCCGATTCAGGCACTCCTCTATTATACTCCATGATCTTTACATAGCACTCCACTTCGCTTAACAACCATTTACGGTAATTTTGATGTACATGTTCAAAGTCGGTAAAAGTGTATCTTCGTAAATGCATGAAATCGTACATTCGAAGCATAAGCTTCAGGTGACCTTTTGGCGGGATTGGAATAGTGGGAAACATCTTTGTAAACTCACTCCGGTCAATGGAATACAACATATCGGCATGACTGTAATCACGTCGTGCCTCGTCCGGTACTAGCTTGAAACTATCGAAATTGGAACAATGTCCGATGTGCTTGGTATAGAAGGAAGGAAACCTTCTAATGGTGACATCCGATATTGCGTCCCCCCGATACCTTGTGTATCGTGTCTCTTTAGTTTTATCATAGCTTCCAAGATCACGCTTCAAGGCCACCTCATCTAGCACTAACATGGCTTCCAAGATACTGGCGGCCCTGGATTGTTTTATTTTCTCGGCTGCAGTAAGATGGAGTTGTCTATAGAGCACTGACGCATACACCGCTTGAAATGTTAGCCCTACGTCTTCTCCCATAATCACCTTCGACTTGATAGGGACACATTTAGTCTTGTTCGGCAAATCCTTCCACTTTTGACTATCAAAATCCAACTGGATCAAAATTGTTGTCCTATGATCAGTCACTAAACCCACGTCGATTTTCAACAACACAAAGTACATGTACATCTCAAGTAGAAGTGTTCTGAACTTTTGCCATAACTCCACTGACATATCCTCCTGCTTCATCAAGCGTCCGTTCCTCACAAAATAATGCAATCCAAAAACCGTGGTTTGTACAGCGAGCCGGCTTTCATCATGCTGAATTGATGTGCCGGGACTGAACGATCTCCCATGCCACTCCTTTTTTGTCAAATCATTTACATGGAACTTGCAAGCTTGGAAAATCTCCTCAAAAAGATGAAAAAGAGGCAGGGTCCCCGAATAGTAGCCCCAATTGCCCTTGTAGGAGTCGCCTAGCACCGGAAATTCCCACAGGGACCTCACATTAGCTTCAGTTATGACATAATCAACAAACCCCTTTCTGCGGGATTCCTGTGATTCGTATGACGATGGCTTCGCTAAGCTCAACAAATCTCTTGGTTTAGACTTGTCTAGTTCCAAAAATGCTTTCAACACATTGCCTATTTCCACAAGGGGCTCGTGCAACCAGTTGTCTGTTACTTCATCCGTGTGCATGAAGTCCAACGGTTGGGTATTTTTGATTGCGTCAGGGATATCTCCTTCGGGGATCTCATGCCTTTTTAATCTCCGGTACACCAACGGTTCTCGGTGAAAATAGGGAGCGTGAAGTATGCTGTGTACCAGCAGAACGAAATCTCCGGGCCCAACTCTGTCCGGTACTTTTCATCCTTTAGACATCGACTCACAAGCTTCTGGAAATAGGTTGCGAAATATGCTCTGAATTCGATATTTTTGCAGCCTTGTACGAAGGTGCTGTTCCCATGGACTATAACGCTGCTGCTGTTTTTGATTTCTTGGTAGCACGTCTGCCTTATATCAGGAGAAGGCGCCATTGATAATTGAACTTTTCTAGACTGGAAGGACAAAATTGTCTGTCGTAGGAAGCTGCAAGAGTAATGCAACGTCATGCACAGGAAGGCATCTGCATTGCTTTCCCAGGAGGGTGCAGGAATTGTAATTACGTTCGATTCCTGTGATATCGTCCTATATCGCCATCTGATCTTTTTCACTTTTTGCAGCCATTGTTGCTGCATTATTGCTGCATTATTGCTGCAGTAGCTACACTATTCTGGCTATTTAAATCCGATGAGATCTCACGAAAAAACTAATACAAAATGGCAGTGATAAACCAGCCAGGGACGCAAATCAAACTCACCAATGTGTCGATGGTCCGAATGAAGAAGGGCAAGAAGCGGTTCGAAATCGCCTGTTACCAGAACAAAGTGCAGGATTGGCGGCTCGGAGTTGAAAAAGATTTGGATGAAGTTCTCCAGATTCCACAAGTATTTATAAATGTTTCTAAAGGACAAGCCGCCAACAACGAAGACTTACTACTCGGTTTCGGCACCACCGATCAAGACACCATCATTGCAGAGATTCTTGACAAGGGGGAGATCCAATTGAACGAAAAAGAAAGAACTGCTAATTTACGTCAGAAACAAAACGAGTTTCTTAACATCATTTCCACAAAATGCATAAATCCCCGGTCCAAAAAGAGATATCCTCCCAGTATGATCCAGAAGGCGTTGAATGAGTTGAAATTTCATCTTAACCCTAGCAAATCCGCCAAACTCCAGGCCCTTGAGGCCATCAAGCTTTTAGTAGCAAAACAGATATTTCCTATTGTAAGAGCACAAATGAAGATCAAGGTGATTCTAGTGAACCGGGTCAAGGACCAGGTCTACGATGCCTATATAAAACCGTTGTTGGACTCTATTGAAGGAGAGTCCCAGTCTGAAAAGGTGTTTGAGGTGATTAGCATTATTGATCCTACGAACTACAGGGTAATAGTGGAAATTCTTCAGGGAGAGACGGCCAAGATCAAGAGAGGGGAAGGGACGGTGGAGGTTTTGGATATGGCGGTGGTCAAGGACACATAGGTGTTTTGTGATTGGTTGAGCAGCTGAAGCTGACAGAGAAAGGAAAAAGGGTTGTTAGAGGTTGAAATGGAGAGAAGTGGAAGGAAGTCAAAAGAAGTGGGAGGAGTGGAAGGATGCTGCTCCTGCGACCGGTGCTCAAGCCTGGGACTGAAGGCAGGCCTGAAAACGTGAAAATTTGGTGAACATTAGCTAACGGAGTACTTTACTCACCCAAATGGTTAAAGGGCTCTTTGGAGAGAACTGATAGGAGAGTCTTGGAGAGCCGCTTATACACCTGCGATCTGCTTGTTCCTGAACCTGCCAGAGTTTCCTATTCAGATCAGATGATAGTCAATTCATAGTCAATTCACACTAACTTCATAGTATCTTCATAGTCAATTCATCTTCCACTCTCCCCGTCACGTGACCTTTGCTACTAATAAATTTTTCACCGCATCTCGAAAATCATCACCATGTCTATTGTTTTACCATCAGGCTCCGAAGCCTCTGCCGTCAAGGCCCCATTATCCACCCCCGTCCGTCGTCCAATCGAACCTGTTGGCCGCTACTTCTTGGCCCATGCCACCAGAAACTTGAGGGGACACACCTGGTCCGAATACGAGAAATTGGAAGCGGAAAAGAACGTCAAAGCCGTTGAAGAAAACGAAGACGAAGATATCGGTGACGAAGAACAAGACGAAGAGTTGTTGGCCCACGACCCCAGAGACTGGAAAACAGCCGACTTGTACGCCGTTTTGGGATTATCCAAGTTGAGATGGAGAGCCACTGAAGATCAAATCAGAAGAGCTCACAGAAAACAAGTGTTGAGACACCACCCTGATAAAAAGTCTGCTACCGGAGGATTGGACCAAGATGGGTTCTTCAAGATCATTCAAAAAGCCTTTGAGGTGATGTTGGACTCCACCAAGAGAAAGCAATTTGACTCTGTTGATGATTTTGCTGACGTTAAGCCTCCAGCAGCTAAAGCCAAATACGATTTCTTTGAAGCTTGGGGACCTGTGTTTGAAAGCGAATCTAGATTCTCCAAGATTCAGCCAGTTCCCCTGTTGGGAGATGTCAACAGTTCTAAAGAAGAAGTTGACAAATTCTATGGATTTTACGGTAAATTCGATTCTTGGAAGACTTTTGAGTTCAAGGACGAAGATGTTCCAGATGACACTGCTAACAGAGACCACAAACGTTACATTGAAAGAAAGAATGTTTCGAACAGAAAGAAGTTGAAGCAGGAAGACAACAAGAGAGTCATTGACTTGGTTGAAAGAGCATACTCCGAAGATCCAAGAATCAAGATGTTCAAGGACGCTGCTAAGAAAGAAAAGGAAAGAAAGAAATGGGAGAGAGAAGCCGGATCCAGAAAGGCTGCTGAAGAAGCTGCTGCTAAGAAGGCCGCTGAAGAAGAAGCTGCCAAGAAAGCTGCTGAAGAGGCTGCTTCTTCCAAGGCTACTGGTAAAAAGGCCAAAGAAGCTGCTAAGGCTGCTAAGAAGAAGCAAAAGAGAGCTATTAGAGGTTGCGGTAAAGAAGCTGGTTACTTTGGAGATGATTCCAAGGCTGCAGATGTTGATGCTGATCTTGAATTGATCACCGACAAATTGGACGATGTTCAATTGGCATCTGTTGCTGCCAAAGTTACTGGAGATGCTTCTTCTATTAAGGCCGCCATTGATGAGATTGCTGCTGAATTGTCTGGAGCCGGTAAGCTCACCCAGGCCCACTTGAAGTATTTCAGTGCCTGATGTAGATTTAGTATAAATATCCTTCAGTTTTCTTGAACTTTCTCTCTTTTCTTTAATTTGGTCTTTAGTCTCTTTTCTTAAACTTCTTTTCTTCTCCTGCCTCCTTCTGCACGACCCTTACCCTACTCCTCGTCGTCCAGAACCTCGATCTTCTTGCCCAAGGCAGAACCCTTCATGTGGTAATGAGCCTTCCTCATCTCCTCAAACTTCTTATGTCTTTCCAGAGCTGACAATGGCTTCTCAACTTCCTCCTCTTCCTCCTCCTCTTCCTCATTCCGAATCACCTCGCTCCCCCCAAGCGACTGAGACCCCTCTTCCTCCTGCACAGCGGCCTGCCCCAAATTAAAATCGGGAATCTCCTCCTCGTCGTCATCCTGATAATACTCCCCCGTAGGATCAAATCCCCGTTCATACGGGGTCTTGGGCTCGTCTATCTTCATAGTGGCAGACCGCTCCTGCTCCGTCTTATATAAATTCACCTCATCCCATGCAATATGGTCCGGATATACCGGTTCTCCTCCTTTCAGTTTGGCTTCAGCAATTTTAGCCCTAATTATATCACCTCTTGATTCCAGTTGCTGCGCCAATTGCGCATTGAGTCTTGTGTTCTTAATCACCTCTTTCCGATCTAACTTATCCCCGGTATGAGTAGGAGAGTCTCCCTCTGCTTTGTTTCTTAATATACCCCTTGGATCAGACATATTTTGTTCAATAAAAATAGTTCCACATGACTAAAGTGCGCGATGTTTAGAATAAATCCACATTTGCCAACGGAAGTATTTCCATTCGCTTATTAATTTAATCATCGTCTTACTCTTGTGGACAAAACAGTTGCAGAGCATCAAACATGGGGCAAACTTTCAGCTTCACCAATATATTTGGCAAGCTTTTCGGGGCACAAAAAGAAATCCGGATCTTGATCTTGGGGTTGGACGGAGCTGGTAAAACTACTATTTTGTATCGATTACAAATGGGAGAAGTGGTGACGACCAAGCCAACTATTGGCTTCAATGTGGAGACGTTGACGTATAAGAATTTGACGTTGAATATATGGGATTTGGGTGGACAAACTTCTATAAGACCATACTGGAGGTGCTATTACAATAATACTGCTGCTGTGATATTTGTGGTTGATTCCACCGATAAAGATAGAATTGACATTGCCAGTAAAGAGTTACATTTGATGTTGAAAGAAGAAGAGTTGTTGGACAGTTCATTGTTGGTGTTTGCTAATAAGCAAGATCAACCAGGAGCGTTAACGGCTGCGGAAGTATCTCAAGCATTAAACTTGACTGAATTGAAAGATAGGAGTTGGAGTATAGTTGCATCGAGTGCCTTGAAGGGGGAGGGGTTGACTGAGGGTCTAGATTGGCTAATGGATGTTATAAAAGATGAGCAATTATAGATACATAGTCATGTAGATACATAGTCGAATTAATGCAATTATGCTAATCAACTGCTGATTTTCGACTGCTGGTTTTCGACTGCTGGTTTTCGACTGCTAATATTCAACTGCTAATATGTAACTGCTGATTTTCATTATGCTAATGCTGGCTAACTATTCAACTCTGCCAATTTCAACTCTGCTAACTCTCGGTATCATGTACCCTCGCCAAAATGATCTTGATCATCTCGTTTCCTACGGCATTGGCTTCCTTCAATTTAGGAGCAAAGAACTCCTGTACTTCTTCGAATTTTATCCGGTATAAATCATAGTTGCCGTACACCACCAAATCCGCCCATTGTCTAGCAGCAATAACAAACTCAAGATCATCGCTTCGGAACGTGGGATCACTACATGCCACCTCTATCGACTCCTCGAGAAGACCAGGGGTGCAGAACAAATATTCTGTCACTCCCAAGAATATTCTGTATAATGGAGTAGAACAAATAATGTGATCATAAGGCACCAGTCCCAACGATAACCATGTATCTGCTATGGCCAAAAGCGATAGGTGGGAATTGGGTTGTCTGCCGCCCGGAGGAACCTTGCCCAAGGAGTACTTTTGTAGCAAGTTATCACTCAATAACAACTCCTTCTGGTTTACATGTTTGAATAGGGTTCTAGCTCTGAATAACCGTTCAGTTAATTCGTCTTTCTTGCCCTGAATCATCAAATTGAATAACTCTGATGCAGACTTGGCGTACTGCAAGATCTGCGTATGTGCGGCCGGATTGGTAATGGCCAACCCGGCGTAAACATGCCATTTATTGGAGTAGATTCTCATGGAGATGTTCATTTTAGCATTCTCAAGACCTCCAGCCCATTTGGGCGTTTCCCACGGGTACTGGTTGACCTGTTTCCAAGCGGTTCCCATCGACAAGAACGCCGCATGTGTTACTGCTTGAGTATCGGCGGTTATTTGGTCATGACGCTCCGCCGATAAGTGTACATGTTTGGACTTCAAACACGACAATACCGACTCCACGAAATCGAAATCTGCATCTTCTGCCCTATGTTTGATTATCACCAACGGCTGGCCCTGTGTGTTAACGGTTGGCCCGTGCAAAGAGTGGACTGTGACAATCTTTGTGTCTGGAGGAGCCCATTTTTCAAACGCTTCAACTTCCGGCACTTTACAGGACGTCTGGCCTCCAAGAATAGAGCCAAATTTCGTCGACGGCGAATACATCGATATCACCTTCCCAATTAGCTTGGCTTCCACGCTGTAGATGATATAGTCACTGACACGTGACACGTAATGGCCGTTCCTAAGCACCTGTACCTGTGACTCTTTAAATTTAGCGACCATCGCGTCATATTGGTCTTCTGTGTCGCTTCCCACAACCTTCCACCCCGCTTCGCTGAACCGACGAGCATAGAGCGTGCCCATGTCCCCTAGGCCAATTATCCCGATGGTTTTTGTGGCTTTTAACTGCTGCAATTGGTCTCCCTGTAACACAACCATTATTTGTGAGAAAAACTTTTGTTTTGTTAATTTCTCACCATGTCTCAAACTAAAGCGTTCAGCTCTCCTGGCAAAGCGTTGATTGCCGGCGGTTACTTGGTGTTGGAGCCGCAGTACGATGCCTATGTCACGGCATTGTCGTCACGGACACACGCGGTGGTCAAATCCGTGGTTCCAGAGACAATTACAACCCACAGAATCAGGATCAGATCTCCCCAGTTTGAAGACGGTGAATGGGTGTATGAAGAGGACAAGGAGATTCACGACCGGTCCAATCCGTTTTTACAGTCGGCAGTGGAAGCAGTGCTCAAGTATGTGAGCCCACGAGACCCATACCATATCCAGGTGACGATATTTTCAGATGCTGGGTTCCACACTCAAAAGAACACCGAGAAAAGAAGTGGCACTAATGGCGCCAAACAATTCTTGTTCCACTCCAGTCCAATCACCCAAGTTGCCAAGACGGGCTTGGGATCGTCGGCGTCGTTGACATCGGTGGTGGTGGCGGCGCTCATGGCCGAATTTGTGCCCTCTTTGCTGGACAAGAACATATTGCATAATCTCGCACAAGTTGCCCACTGCAGGGCCCAGGGTAAGATCGGGTCGGGGTTCGACGTGGCGGCAGCTATTTACGGGTCTATCAAGTACCGTCGGTTCGAGCCTCTGTTGATAGCACAGTACGTGAACCACCCTGACGACGGTCTTATCAAACCGCTTGCCGACAGCCATTGGCCGTTCACCCACGACCCGTGCACCTTGCCGCCTCGTATAAAGCTTTTAATGGGAGACATTGAGGGTGGGTCCGAGACCCCGAAACTCGTGGCGACGGTGTTGAACTGGAAGAAGGCAAATGTGTCTGAGAGTCTGAAGGTGTACAGCGACTTGAATAATGCGAATTTGAGTCTTATAAAAGCGTTAAATGAGTTGCATGAATCTTACGCCGCAGATACGCGGGCTTACAATCAGCACATTGACCAGTTTCTTGCCACGGGTCAGGCCTCAGGGGCACTTTTGCATCTTCAAGACGCCATTGCTCAGATCCGGCGGTACTTGAAACAATTGACCATCAGTTCCACGGCCGACATAGAACCGGACTCCCAGACCGAACTTCTTGATGCGTGTACTGCAATATCTGGGTGTTTGGGTGGTGTTGTGCCGGGAGCAGGGGGCTACGATGCCATTTGTGTTCTCGTGGTTGAAGACGCCATTGAGTCTATAGTGAGCACCGGATTTGAGAAAGTCACGTGGCTCAACTTGCATGAGGAGAGTAACGGGTTAGTAGAAGAGAACCCTGACGACTACGAGTTCTGCTAAGCAGCAGAAGTCAATCTAGGTCTCTCTAGGTCTCTCAATCCAGGTCTCTCAATCTAGGTCTGCAAATTACGTCTTTGGCGCCTATCTTTGGTGCCTCTTTAGCTATATAATAAATACGCATCCTGCATCTGTCGCTAACCGATCATGAACCTATTGGCCGTCAGTCGAAACACGTCCACCGACGACTTCTACAAGCTATCCAGTGTAGGCCCTAACACCAGCGACCACACAAGCGACCATACAAGCAACCACACCACCAACCCTAGTGTCTTTGAACCAGACACCCCGCAAAACTTATCTGAAATTGAAACACAAGAACAAGATAGAGACGGCGATTATACATCCCCAGACTACAAACACTACGTTGTAAGGGCCCGGGTATTCTTCGGCATCTCCGTGGTGTCAGCACTACTACTTATTACGCTCCAAGGGTACATTTATGCCGTGATCAATATCCATAAACATGATATTGGAGATGGCGCCAAATACCAGGAAATCTCCATCTATTTGGCGTTATTTATCTTTGCCGCCGTGTTCCAAGTAGGAATTACGGCCGTCGGGTTGGCGAGCCGGAACTTATTGCTTTTGTTTGTGTTGTGCTGCTTCTATGCCTGCATGTTGGTGTACGCCGGTATTCAGTACCACGAAATCAATAAATTTGTGGGCCATGTTCTCCAAGGGGCGTGGAAAACCGCCACAAATGCCACCAGCATTGCCACCATATGCATTCTAGCCGCCACTTTGATGTGCCAGCTGGTGCTTATCTTTGCAAATCTCCGGAAATACGTCAGCTGGTTCAAGTATAAGAATATTGGGGCCGATTTGAGAATAAAGAGGTACTACAATATCTTTCAAATCCACCGGTCCTTGCTCATGTTCTCGTTCTTCTTCTTCTTGGGGTTCACCATCCAGTTCATCATCATCATGGTGCAAGACAAGCAGTCGACCGAGTTTATTTTAACGGTTTGTGTGATTCCCATTACGATTTTGGTGCTCATAGCTAGTGATTTGGCCATTGCCAAAGAATGGATGTGGCTTGCGGTGCCGTGTGTCTTGGTGTATTTGGGAGGCATAGCCTACGTGTTGTTCAAGATTATCCGGCTATACACCAAGTACACATCGGCGTACCAGCTCTCGTTGCGTCCGGGAGACTATTTTCCAGGCCGAAGCTCGTTGATTACGTTTGGCGTCATCACCATGGTGTTTCTCGTGGGGATAATAGGCACTGAGGTGGTGTTGATGGTGAACTTCCGTAAGGGGTTGCAGGAGATCGTGGGGGTCCGGTATTGGCCTGGAAAACGGGACGAAGACGCCAAAGACACCTTGAGTATTGGTTAGTATTGACGATAGTTGAGCTGGGCACTACAACTGGGTATTACATAACTGGGCACTGAACAACTAGGCACTGAACAACTGGGCACTACAACTGGGTACTAAACAAATTTAAAAGAATATTCTCAAAGGCATACTCGGCTACTAAGCCTTCGGAACAAATACCACAATCTTACCTGCAGGTTATGCTGTTGAATTTATCCATGCCCCCTCGGAGTCCTGTGTCCGACGATCATCTGACCAAAAATCAGATGTTGCATTCGTGCACCGTATGATCCACGCACAAACATTTCCGATTTTGGACGCCCATCATCCGATGCGCATACGCTATATACAATATGCGATTAGCCATAGCGGTGCCAACAGATATAAATAGGGCTTCCCCCGGTACCTTGTCTATCAGATTAATTTAATCATTCAAATAACATGGCTGAAATAACTTTAGGAAGATACCTTTTCGAAAGGATGAAACAATTGGAGGTAATGACAATCTTCGGATTGCCTGGTGACTTTAACTTGTCGTTGTTGGACAAGATCTACGAAGTCGACGGTATGAGATGGGCTGGAAACGCCAATGAATTGAATGCCGCTTATGCTGCTGATGGGTACAGTAGAATCAAGAGGTTGGCATGTTTGGTGACGACTTTTGGTGTGGGTGAGTTGTCTGCCTTGAACGGGGTGGGGGGTGCCTACGCCGAACATGTGGGTTTGGTGCATGTGGTGGGAGTTCCTTCCATCTCGTCCCAAGCCAAACAATTGTTGTTGCACCATACTTTGGGTAACGGAGACTTTACCGTGTTCCACAGAATGAGCAACAATATCAGTCAGACATCGGCTTTCATTTCCGATATCAACTCGGCTCCTGGTGAATTGGACAGATGTATCAGAGATGCTTTTGTGTACCAAAGACCTGTTTATGTGGGATTACCTGCTAATTTGGTGGACTTGAAAGTGCCTGCTAGCTTATTGGATACGCCCATCGATTTGTCCTTGAGACCAAACGATCCTGATGCAGAAGAAGAGGTCATTGAAACAGTGTTGTCGTTAGTGAAGGCCGCTAAGAACCCAGTGATTTTGGTGGACGCTTGTGCTTCTAGACACGACTGTAAAGGAGAAGTCAAGAGATTAGTGGAAATCACTCAATTCCCAGTGTTTACTACCCCTATGGGTAAAGGTAGTATTGATGAAGGTGGAATTAGTGGAGAATTGGTCGATAACGATCCAAACTTGATCAAGAAAATGAATGCCAAGTTGAACGGTGGTAATTCCGTTGCTGCAAGATTCGGTGGGGTTTATGTGGGTACTTTGAGTGATCCACAAGTCAAAGAGGCTGTTGAAGATTCGGATTTGATCTTGTCTGTGGGAGCTTTGTTATCTGACTTCAATACTGGATCATTTTCTTACTCTTACAGGACCAAGAATGTGGTTGAATTCCATTCTGACTACACCAAGATCAAGCAAGCCACATTCCCAGGTGTGCAGATGAAAGAGTGCTTGAACCACTTGTTGAGAAGAATCGCCGAAGCTTGTGTCAACTACACCCCATTGCCAGTGCCCAAGATCAAATTGGTCAACACTCCTGCTGCAAGAGACGCTAAATTGACCCAGGAATGGTTATGGACCAGAGTCTCTTCTTGGTTCAGAGAAGGTGATATCATCATCACCGAAACCGGAACTTCGGCCTTTGGAATTGTCCAAAGTAAGTTCCCAAACAACACCGTTGGTATCTCCCAAGTGTTGTGGGGATCTATTGGATTCACAGTGGGTGCTACTCTTGGAGCTGTGATGGCCGCTGAAGAAATTGACCCTAACAAGAGAGTCATTTTGTTCGTGGGAGATGGTTCTTTGCAATTAACCGTGCAAGAGATCAGTACCATGGTGAGATGGAACACCAAGCCATACCTTTTCGTTTTGAACAATGATGGGTACACCATTGAAAGATTGATCCATGGTGAGAACGCCAGCTATAATGACATTCAACCTTGGAACAACTTGGCACTTTTACCATTATTCAATGCCAAAAACTACGAGACCGTCAGAGTGTCCACTATTGGTGAAGCAGAAGATTTGTTCACCAGTAAGAAATTTGCAACCAATGACAAGATCAGAATGATTGAGGTGATGTTGCCTAGATTGGATGCCAGTAACAATTTGGTGTTGCAGGCCCAATATTCTGCCCAAGCCAACGCTGAAAGCTGAGCAGCCGTATGTTGATGAGTATAAGACTTCAATACATGAGTTAAGTAATTCCCTTTTGACAACGATCAAGTAAATCCCTTTTTGACAATGATCAAGTAAATCCCTTTTTGACAACGATCTCGTTACCCGGATTCGCGCTATTATAAATTAGTAGCCGATCCACAGTATAAATACCGAATTCCATTCCCATTATTTTATAATTTCAATTAACTCAAACTGATTCTTTAAAATGGCTTCTAATCCTCCAGGCGCTTGTTGTGTTGACAAATCATTCCACGAAGGAACCCCTGTTGGCTCCTTTGTTACCATCGGCGGCCTCGACACCTATACCACCGGCGAAGGCAAAAACATCATTGTGATTGCCACCGATATCTATGGCCACGATTTCAACAATGTCAACTTGATTGCCGACCAATTTGCTAAGCAAGGGTATCGGGTGCTTATCCCAGACATCTTGAAAGGCGACCCTATTGCCGAAGAATTCTCCACTTGGATGCCCAAACACGGTCCTGAAATTACTGCCCCAATTTTTGACGGGTTCTTGAAGACAGTCCGGGAAGAATTGAAACCAACCTTTTTGGGAGGTATTGGATACTGCTTCGGTGCCAAGTATGTTGTTCAAAACTTGAGCAAAGACGGTTTGTTGGATGCTGGTGCCGGAGCCCACCCTTCGTTTGTTTCGGTGGAAGAGGTCGAGGCCTTGGCCAAGCCTTTCATCATCTCTGCTAGTCAAGAGGACAGTATTTTCACGGTCGAATTAAGACACAAGACCGAAGAGATCTTGTCGAAAAAGGAAGGCCTCAAATGGGAAATCCACCTCTATTCTGGTGTTTCTCACGGTTACAGTGTCAGAGGAGACATCAAAAACCCTCAAGTCAAGTACGCCATGGAGAAGACCATCGACGACCAGCTCGCATTCTTTGCCCACGTCAAGTAACCGTAGCTCTTCAAATAGACCGCCTAGTGCAATCGCCTAGTGCAATAGACCGCTAATCAGGTGTAGTTTTTCCGAACCCTTATCGCCTGTAATGCCCGAGCAGATAACAAAAGTATAAGTACGGCTCCAAATCTCCATTTGTTCAATATCTCATGTCTGAAAAGGTTGTTTTGCCATTGTCCTCCCCTCGTCCTGCACCAGCTGGTAACTGGCGTCGGAAAGTCGGTTCTGTGGCCCTTGGGTTACTTGGAGCATATTACGTTTGCAGCCCATTTTCATTAAACATCACCACCTCAAAAGAATCGTCTACAGAACAATTCTGTCCTATAGTCGAGAAACTAGACCCCACAGGGGTTCTCTACAACAACGACACGTTGAACATGTTGTTGCACGATGAGAATTTCAAGCTCCAATCGGCCCAGAAGCTCTCCAAAGCCATTCAAATTCCCACAGAAGTGTACGATAACATGATCAACCCCAATGTCACCAGCTCCATGGACGAATTGTACAAGTTGGAGCCATTATGGAAGAATTTCGAGGTGTTCTACGACTTTTTAGAAGAAACGTTCCCGTTGGTGCACAAGAACTTGAAGGTGGACAAGGTTAACAAATTCTCCCTTGTGTACACCTGGGAAGGCACCAACAAGGCCAAGAAGCCGTTGATGTTGACTGCCCATCAAGACGTGGTGCCGGTGCAGAAAGAAACTGTCAATCAGTGGGATTATCCGCCATTTAGTGGTGAGATTGCAAATGGGTATGTTCACGGCAGAGGTGCGTCTGATTGCAAAAACCTCTTGATTGGGTTAATGGAAACCGTTGAATTGTTGCTCTCGGAAGCGGTATTCACTCCAGAACGGACTGTGATTTTGGCGTTTGGTTACGACGAAGAATCTGAAGGCACTGGTGCCTGGGAAATCAGACAATTCTTGTTGAACAAGTACGGTCCCGACTCCATCTACCAAATCGTCGATGAGGGCAACGGAGGGTTCACTTCTGAAGGTGGTGTCAACTATATCAACCCCGCCACGGGAGAAAAGGGCCATTTGGACTCGGTTATTGAACTTTTCACTCCAGGAGGCCACTCTTCGGTTCCTCCTGCTCATACGGCCATTGGAATTTTATCTGAGTTTATAAGCTTGGTGGAAAAGACCCCTTTTGAAAGCATCATCACACCCAGTAATCCGGTGCTCCATCAACTCCAGTGTATTGCTGAGCACTCTGATATCGACAGCTCGTTGAAATCCACCATTCTCAAGGCTCATGTGGACTCTAAAGCCAACACCAAGCTTTTGCAGCATCTTGGGCAGAATTTGGCATCGAAGTACTTGGTGACCACGTCCCAGGCAACCGACATTATCAGCGGTGGTGCCAAGTCCAACGCGTTGCCAGAACACGCCCAGGTGTTGATCAACCACAGAATTGCCGTGGAAGAAACCATCAAGTCCACCTACGAGAAAGTGTTGAACAATCTCAAGGTCATTGCCAAAAGATTCGATTTGGGCTTGCTGTTTGAGGGAGACGAGATATTCAAGCCCACTGCTCATGGGTACTTTAATTACACCTTATACGGCATTTTGGAACCAGCTCCCGTGACCCCCACCTACACTGATGTCTGGAACCGGTATGGAGGGCTGTTGAGGTACTTGTATGAAGACCTTCTTTTTCCCAACGACAACACCACCTTTGTGTTTGCACCATTCTTGTCTACCGGAAACACCGATACAAAACACTATTGGGACTTGAGTCCTCACATTTTCAGGTATATTCCTCTGTTGCCAAGTTCAGACAGACATGTCCACTCAGTCAATGAGTTTGTGCCCATTAAGTCACATTCTGCTATTATTGCTTTCTACTACTACTACATCCAGGTGGTAGACAAATACGATTGATTTTGTTATATCCAATAAAACCTTTTTATCACTCTTTCTGTGCTACTCGCTTTTTTGCAGTACTTTTTTGCAATACTTTTTTTGTAGTAGTTTTTTGCAACTTTCACAATTGTGTTCGCGATGATCTTCTTAAATATTCCATATAAAAATTTTTAAACCGTTTACCATGCCTACAGAGTTAGAAGAGTTGGTAGAGTTTTTGCACTCTCCACAACCCGCCGTCATGCAGATAGCATTGGACAACTTGGTGGGGTACTCCAAAGGTCCCCAGCAGAGCATTTTTTCATACAACGACTATGAATCCATTGGCGATTTAAAGACTTTGGCCCAACATGAAGGTAAAACCACAGTGAGTCAATCTGTGACCATTTTAGCCAATTTGTGTGAAGACTTGAAGGCCCGAGACTTGATTGTCAACGACACCAAGTTTTTGGAATTTTTAGTCAATTCTATCATCACAGTTACAAACACTAATGCTGATTTGATGTGCATCTTATTAATCAACTTGGCCAAGAACGATTCTATAACAAAGATATTTGATTTTGAAATCAAGCACAACGAAGCACAACTGAAAATCTTCAAGTCCAACAAGGCCATGGACTGTTTGATGGACTGCTTTGTCAAGGGGTTCGACAGATCATTGAATAGGTACGCTGATTACGACTATTTATCATACCTTTTCGCAGACCTTTCTAGGTTCAAACAAGGAAGAGAATATTTTGTCACCGAACAGAAATACGATCAGGTGGTGCCCATTTCGAAGTTGTTGGTGTTCACGGAAAAGTATGATTCCAAAATCAGAAGAGAAGGAGTGGCTTCCACCATCAAAAACTCTCTTTTTGATTCCACCAGTCATGAAGAGTTATTGACCAATGAGAAAATCAACTTGCTTCCGTATATCTTGTTGCCTATTGCTGGCCCAGAGGATATAGACGAAGACTACGCTTTTGATTTGCCTGAGGAATTGCAATTGTTGCCTAGTGATAAACAAAGAGACCCATTAAAAGGACTTATTTGCATCCATCTTGAATCGTTATTGTTATTATGCACAACTAAAACATCCAGAGAGTACTTGAGAAAGAAATCAGTGTACGCCATCGTTCGTGAAGTGTATAAGGTTTACGAGCTGGAGGAAGAGATCAACTCGTTATGTGATAGACTTGTGCAGATGTTAATGAGAGACGATGCTCAAGAGGGTGAAGATGACATGGAGGTGGAAGAAGTAGAAGACGAAGAAAGTGATGATGACAACATAGTAGAAATCTTATAATGACTGTATATTTACATTTTTTTTTGTATGTAGTAAGGTTTTATGCACGTATTTATTTAATGGTCTATTCTCTCAAAACTAACTTACCATCGTCCAATTTCAAGTACTTCTTCACAATACCAATCACTCTCTGTTTATTTTCCTTCCTGGCATTGATTCGGGTCCTAAGTTTCATAAGAAGTTCCTTGGTGGTCACAGGGTTGCCTCTCACGAGATCCAAGACTTCATTTATTGTCACAAGGGAGCCGTCTGGACCTGCATCTTCTAAATCGAAATTCGGGGCCACGGGACCGTCTGCTGGCGCCCCAGGCGCTCCAGGTGATCCAGGTGCTGCTTGAGTCGGTGAAGGGGAAGCGGTGGGTTCTCTGGGTTCATTAAGCTTAACCTTTTTCTGAGGTGATTCAGGTGGGAACGATTGTGGTCTTTTACGCCCACTTGGGAGCCATTCACCTTTTGGAAACCCACTCAAGAACAGAAGTGGTGCCTTTATGATCACAAACCCGTCACCATAATTCTGTGCTGAGAATTGTCTTAGTGCTGGCTTGAGTTGGCTGGCAAGGGTACCATCGTCCTCTTGCTCCTGTTTGACCCGTATATCAGACTCACTTTCGTCATCACTTTCCAAATCAGACCTTGATAAATATGGATTGGCCTGGTCATCATCATCATCGCTGTCATAAACACCTCCTTCGGTTTTATTCAACACTTTCCTCAACTTCTTTCCTTCTTTATCGATTTTTCTTGACTTTTCGGTTTCAAATAAATCGTCCAAATCATCGTCTACCTCGGCATCTGAGCCTCCATCAAGATGGGCTGCTTTCAACATTTCCTTCTTGATCTTTTGCTCCGATAACTTATTTTCCTCCTCGTCTCCATCCATGATTGGCGCCTCTTCATCATCTGCAAACTCTTCATCAAAATCAAGATCGTCGTGATCAGAGTCTCGGTCATTGAAAGAAGATGCACCACTAACCGTTCTCATCCTCTCCTTTTTGACGTTTGTAGGATTCCGGGGATTGATGTCTCTATTACCACCGGGCCCGTTGTTTCTGAATCTGTAGTCTTTCTCCCCTTCATTCTCTCCCATATGCTTCATCAACCATCTGGGCACCGCCGATTTCTTCTCCATCTTAGCTTCTGCTTCCTCCAAAGTCAAGGTGGCATATTTGTTTCTCGGATTGAACCGGTAAACTTTCTCAGCGGGGATCATTTTAAAACCATTGCCATCTGTCACCAACAATACATGGGTAGCCTCAGAAGCACCAGCTTCATAGTTACCCACAAACACATTTTTCCCATCGTAATCCTCCATGACCCATGGATAAAACTCCTCGTACCGCAACTTCCGCTTTTCATCAGCCATAAGATTGATCTGTCTCGTCTTTCGCTTGAACATATTCCGCCTGAAGTTTCTAGCTCCTCCTTCTGGTGCCACTTGCGAAACATCGAAATCTGACTTTCCATTCCCAGAATCACCAAACCCCTGTGAATCTGCACCTGGAGTCCCTTCGAGTTCCGTGTCACTTTCATCATCACCCTCTACCGGTATTCCTGCCAACCGCTGCTGTTTTCTCTTGGCCTTCTCAGCAGCTCTTTGCCTCTCCTCTCTCTTTTTGATATCTATTTCACGCCTCGACAAATGGAACTGGATGTTCCGGGGATCCTTCCTGTGCAATCTCACGGGTCTGCTGAAGTCCTGCACAATATCCACGGGGTTCTTATTGATGAATCGGGCTATGTGGTACCGTTTGTCCTTGATGTCGTCTTCTGTGTAGCATTTCAAAGGAAACTCTTGCCATTCACCGCCAGACAATCGGGAGCTGGTTCCGGAGCTGGTGGGCGATGGAAGCACCCCCGGGCTGCCGGTGTATTCTCGTTTCACCTGAACATCCTTTGGAGATGATTGGGAGCTCATACTGTGATGTATCAACTTGAAAGAAAGGTCTTTAGTTTCCTTTAAAAAAGTATCTCCGCGACTTGAAGGAAATGGAGAAAATGATTGCAAAATGATTGCAAATTGATGAATGCAAAATTGTCGGGACTAGGTCACAAGGAATGGCATTTCTGGTGAAAGTAACCCCGTTGGAGTGATACTTGAACCTACATAGCGGTAGTAGTTTATTTCACCTCCAGTCAAAATGGTTCTGCCTATACCGGCATTTTAACGGCCCGCACTCTGAAAAATTCATCAACCATGTCAGTAGCAGTTCTGGACGAAGAAGACAGGCTTTTGAACGAACTAGCAAACGAGGACGCGTCCGTGTCGCCGCCTCCCAAGTATGTCGGGTTTGTGGCAGGTATGTTTTCCGGTGTCACAAAGAACGCCGTGGGCCACCCGTTCGATACCATCAAAGTAAGATTACAAACAGCACCCAGTGGACGGTTCAGGGGCCCCATGGACTGTGTGTTGCAAACGATCAGAAACGAGGGCTTGAGAGGATTCTATAAGGGGTTTACTCCCCCCTTGGTCGGATGGGTTCTCATGGACTCGGTGATGTTGGGTTCTTTGCATATGTACAGAAGATACGTGCATGAATATGTGTTTCCAGAAGAAAAGAGACTCCCGTTGTTGGGGCATGTTATAGCTGGTTTGGGTAGTGGGTTGACGGTGTCGTTTGTGGCCGCACCCATTGAGCAGTTCAAAGCAAGGCTCCAGGTGCAATATGATGCTAAATCGAAGGTCTACAATGGCCCTTTGGATGTGGTGCAGAAGTTGTACAAAGTCAGTGGTATTAGGGGTATTTATAGTGGTCTTCTATCGACGATGATCTTCCGGACCAATTTCGTGTGGTGGTGGGGTTCGTACGAGGTGTTTACCCAGTATTTCGAGAACAACACCAATCTTTCCAAACCATCTATTAACTTCTGGTCTGGTGGATTATCAGCCACTGTGTTCTGGATATTTGCGTATCCTTCCGATGTTGTGAAACAAACCATCATGACAGATAGTCCTATCCGGGCGGAGAAGAAGTTTCCCCGGTGGATTGACGCAGTCAAGTATATTTATAAAGAAAACGGTATAAAAGGGTTCACCAAGGGATTTGGTCCGTCGATTCTCCGGTCGTTTCCTGCCAACGCCGCTGCTTTGGCGGCGTTTGAGGCCGTTATGAGGGTCATGCACTGAGTGCTTAGATAGACACCATAGATATTGTTTGACACCATAAAATAGACATCAGATACACCCTGTTGGGTTGAATTAGACTGTTCCAAGTGCCACATTTGCCTCTCTGTCATTACTCGTTACTCTTGTTTTTGTCTTTAGCTCTGTTCCTCTGACATCAACTCTGTTCCCATGGCTTCACTCGAGGTTTGGCTGTCGACTGGCTACTCTTCTCCGAAAGCACCGTATCTGGAATATGCTTGATCCCCGGAACCGGTTTCCCCGACATGATAAGTTCCACCAAGTTCTGATAATTAGAGGAATAAGGAGGCTCTTCAGATTTATCCTCTACTGGTGCTATCTGCTTAGTGTCCTCTACTTGTTCGATTTGCTTGCTCTTCAAGTACTTGTCGCCGTTGGCAATCTTCCAGGCATTGAAGTCGTCCAAATTCAAGATGTTCCCCGTGTGAGAGCAATAAAAGAAACTCTTTGCCTGCTCTATCAATTGTTGCTTGTCTAACGCCGGAATAGCAGTAACGGAAGCATCTTGCTCATTTAAATTGTCCAAATAGTTGTCCAAGATCTGCTTTATCCCATCTTGAAACTCATCGAACGAGTCCCAGTCGTAATTGAGATATTCTATGTAAACGTCTTGCTGTGATGTCATTATTCCTTTTTAGCATGTATTTGATTCGTTTTGGGAGTTTTTCTCGCCATTTTAAATATTTTAAACTGCTTTATTCGTTTTTGGAACAACCGCATACGAAAACATTTGTTTAAAAAATACACGAAAGTTCAACGCTTTTAACTTACCATGAATATTCCCATATCATTGGTGGTACTGCTATCCATAGCTCTACGTGTGGGTTTCTTTGCATTCGGATTGTACCAAGACACGTACATGACCGTCAAGTATACCGATATTGACTACTTGGTATTTACGGATGCCTCAAATTATGTGTTCCAAGGCCTGTCGCCTTATGACCGTGAAACTTACAGATACACCCCATTACTCGCGTGGCTTTTGTTGCCCACGGCCTACGGAGGTTGGTGGTACCATTTCGGCAAATTTTTGTTCATGTTTAGTGATTTAATCACCGGGGTTATTATCATGGGCCTTTTACGCCTAAAAACTACTGCCAACAACAAAATCGCCATACTATCGTCCATATGGCTATTGAACCCCATGGTCATCACCATCAGCACCAGGGGGTCCAGTGAAAGTGTTTTGACGGTGGTCATCATGGCATTTATCTATTTCTTGACCAAAAAATCGTTCAAGATATCTGCTGTATGGATGGGGTTGGCAATCCACTTGAAAATATATCCTATTATATACTTGCCCAGTGTGTTGTTGCACTTGACGAAATTCGGGCCTCCGTTGATCAATTGGCCGGTGTTGAAGCTTCTAAACCGCCAAAATATCACGTACCTTGTGATAACAGTAGCGACATTGGCGGGTTTAAACGGCATAATGTACTCCATTTATGGCTTTGAGTTCTTGGAACACTCCTACATATACCATATCACCAGATTGGACCACAGACACAACTTTTCCGTGTATAACGTGATGTTATACTATAAATCAAGCATGGAAAATGGAACTTTCAATATCGAACAATACGCATTTATCCCTCAACTATTGTTATCAGCAGTAGTGTTGCCACTTCAGTTTGCTACGCGAGACTTGATCTCCACGTTTTTCCTCCAAACGTTTGCATTTGTCACCTTAAATAAGGTCATAACGTCTCAATACTTCATCTGGTTCTTGATCTTTTTACCGCATTATTTGTGTCTGTCGAGCTACATCGGCTCCCGCTACAAGAAGGGAGTGTTTATGTTAGTTTTGTGGGTGGCTACCCAGGGCTTATGGCTTTATTTTGCCTATAGATTGGAGTTCCTTGGAGAAAATACCTTTGACACTGGTCTCTTGGGATCCAGCTGTATTTTCTTCATTTCCAATTGCTGGCTTCTTGGATGTTTTATCGAGGATGTCAATGGGTTCTGCTAATGCCCTGTAACGATTTTGTATGAATAGTATAATAACGACCTTTCTTTTTGCAGTAACTAACCTCAAAATTTCGCATCTCAAGAAAATAAAAATAACCAAGATGCCTAGATTGGAATTATATTCTCCCGAAGGGCTAAGAGTAGACGGAAGAAGATGGAACGAGTTCCGTCGGTTCGAGTGTAAGATCAACACGCACCCCAACTCCTCTGACGGCTCATCATATGTCGAACAGGGGAACTCCAAAATCATGTGTATGGTGCAAGGACCCATGGAACCAAAATTACGGTCACAAGTGGATGTTAACAGAGCCAACATCGAAGTGAACATTTCCATTGCCAACTTTGCCACTTTACACAGAAAGAAAAGACTGAAGAACGAAAAAAGGATTGTGGAGTTGAAAACAGCCCTTGAAAACACTTTTGAGCAGAGCATTATCAGTAAATTATATCCACGAACAGTGATACAAATTAATATCCAGGTGTTAGCACAAGATGGAGGGTTGTTGGCGGGGATGACGAATGCCGCCACTCTAGCACTTATAGATGCAGGAATATCGATGTACGACTATGTGTCGTCGATTTCTGCTGGATTGTATGACCAGTACCCATTGCTTGATTTAAATACGTTGGAAGAAAATGATATGAGTTATTTGACTATTGGAGTGATAGGGAACTCGGAGAAGTTGGCGTTGTTGATGTTGGAGAACAAGATGCCTTTGGACCATTTGCAATCGGTCTTAAAGCTTGCTATAGAAGGAGGACATAAAATAAGAAACTTGATGGACGAGCAAGTGCGGTTGCAGGGAAAGCACCGATTATCGAGGTTGAAGTAGATGTATTAGATAAATTCAGAGAGAATAATGAAAGCGTAGATGTGAAAGCGTAGTTAAAGCGTAGTTAAAGCGTAGTTATACAGTAGTGATAAATTTGTGAAGCCAGAGCACCTATGCTGTGAGTAGGTAGTAGCTATCCAGCATCTGTTCAGTACCTTGGTTTCAATTCTCATATCTCAGTACTTCTGAGTCTACTTGATTACCATGTCTTTTCCTCTGTCATTTCTTTTTCTTGACTCCTACTTTGTTTCTCTCAGTCCACTTCCTCTCCACATTTTTCACAAGCCTTTAAAATATTTTTGCAACCAGTGAAATTCACAAAATAATTCAAAAAAATCACTACAAAGAATTTCACAGTGCTATCTCAGCACTGACCCTAACATGTACACTCCACATTACCGCACAAGGAAAACACTGAAATTTCTTTGGTATAGAAAATGAAGTGGTAGGGTATTGTTCACCGCAACAAAATCACCGGCGTGTCAAATTTGAGCCTCTTGGAAAAATAAATAACACATATTCTGATCTCAATTTCGACCAAAAAATATTTCCAAAACCCTGCGTTTCAAGACAAGGATATCACACAAAACACTAGAAATCTAGTAGCTCTTAAGTCACACAAGCACGCCTAATGTCCTACAGAGGTCCAAATCAGTTTAATAGGCAATTTAACAACCCAAATCCTCCAATTGGGTCAGCGCCTCCCGTAGTGCCAAATCATCTGGGATCCAGTTCGTCTCCTTCGTTCCTCGACAATTTTGAAGCATTTTCCAAGAAGACCGAAGACTTGATTGATGACTACACAAGACCTTTAAGACCTTACGTTGTTAGTATTGGAAGATTTTTCATTGTTGCTACCTTTTACGAAGACTCGCTTCGGATATTTACTCAGTGGAGTGAACAAGTGTACTACTTACACAACTACAAGCACATCTGGAAATGGTTAACTGTGTTGTTCTTGATTGTCAACATCATTTTAATGGTGGGGGCCTCCACTTTATTGATTTTGAGGAAGAAGAATGAAGCTGCCACTATATCTTTGATAGCGGTTGTGGTTTTACAAGGGATCTTTTACGGATTGATATTTGATGGTCTGTTTATCTTGAGAAACTTGTCGGTTATGGGAGGGTTGATTTTGGCGTTTTCCGACTCGTTGGTGAGAGATAAAAGGTCCCTTAATGTGCCAGGGTTACCAATGATTGAGAATCAAGATAATAAAAAGTACTTTCTTTTAGCCGGAAGATTATTGTTGGTGTTATTGTTCTTGGGATTTGTGTTCTCGTCATCCTTTTCATTCTCCAAGGTCATGGTGATCATTGGAGGCTTTATCACTTGTGCTTCCATTATTGTGGGTTATAAGACCAAGTTTGCTGCTTTCATTTTGACGGTTTTGTTGTTCACATACAACGTTTTTGCCAACCAATTTTGGAAGTACGGCACCTACGACTCTTCCAGGGACTTCCTTAAGTACGAATTCTTCCAGACCTTATCGATTGTTGGAGGGTTATTGATTATTGTCAACGCCGGTGCCGGGGAATTGTCGTTTGATGAGAAGAAGAAAATCTACTGAGAAATGTCATCATGTCTGTTTGCAAGAGAGCAGTAACCAAGAACTCAGGAGTTGAACAACCATAACCGTTCTGTAACTATTCTATAGTAAATGCAAATCGAACTCTACTCGTTAGGACATGGTAAAAACTCGAAACCTCTATTTGATTATATAATCGTGATGGGAAGTTTTACCACAGTTCGCGCTAGCTTTCATTCAAGCTATATGTCACCAACCAGAATATAAATGAGCCTGCTCAAATTCCTGGGTAGCACTAAAGAGAAATGCTTACAGGAGATCCAGGACTGTAGCAGTTTGGTACTACTGGACGGTACGGTCCTCCAGGAAGTGGCTATAACTCGTCCGAGGAACCATGGAAAGAATTCAGGGATAACTTGGTATGTTATATTTCCGAATGTTTAGCAAAACATCGGAGTCTGTGTCGTGTGGATGATGCGGGTGACACAGACTTGGTGGTCGATAAGTTGCTCCTCTCTTGGTACAGGGTTTACTTTACACTTCCTTTGAATTTAGATCCACCACAAGTACGTGAGGAACTAGAGGTAACTGAAATCCCCGAAGGTTTTGTCAGCCCCGCTATAATGTACACGGAGAAATTGGGCTTTGTTGCAGAAGATGTATCAGAGGACTGGTTGCAAACGCTTCTCGACGAGCTCGATATTGGCTTGAAGTCTCGTTTGACTAATCCTACCGCTAGTTTGCTAAACAGTTGGACCAACGCAGCTCGATATGGAACTATCGACTTTTACTCATGTATGAGCGGTATTAGCCGGGGAAAAGCAGGGTGCGTTCGTATGAACTTCATGAATTGTATTGCGATGCCAGTATCTCAATTGTTTAAACTGGTAGATTTGGAGATGGACTCTCGCATAGGTGTGCCGATCGGGAGAACGGATGATATTCGTGTAGTTTATCATCCTGATCTTCAAGTTTGGTCTAGTTGGCCGAATGGCGCCTGCAGATTCTTTGTGCAGCTGATGGATCCTGGATTACATTACTTTGTCAGGGATGGGAAATTAATGCGGTCAGACGACATGCAGGAAGAGGTACGGGAGAAGTTTCGGACCATGTTGCTCCAGGCATATTCAGGCCTTATCAATTTTAAGATAGACATCTGCATGATTACTGACCTCGTTACTACGATATTGATCAAATTGGACTTTGAGAATGAAACATGGAGGAACTCCCCAAGTAAACACAAATGGGTTCCCCTCAGATCGAAAGTAATCAACGTGGAAGATAGTGGCAAGACTGTGCAAGCATTATTTGGTGCGGTGTCATATCGGCAACTCAACTTGACACCAGAGGATGAAAAGAAACAGGAGAAGGCAAGTAAGATTTTGGGCGAAATGCTTGTGGTTGATGAGGCGGCTTTAATGGATCACAAAGAAGAATTCGATCCAGAGCACACTACAAAACATATAGCAGACTGCAGAAATATGGATGAATTCGAAGTACTACAACGCGATGACGAAATCCTGGCAATAATCTTGAGTATTGAACAAGGGGACTTCGTTAAACAGTTTCCCACCATCACCACCAAGACTACCGATCCACAACAGAAGCTTGTTCTCAAAGTGTTTGACTATACCCAGCTAAAAATATACCGGTTAAATGCACCATTTGAGATGAAAGGAGAAACGTATCAGGAGTTCTTTGATTTTTTTTATGAACTGATGTTGAAAGAGATTGAGTGCTACAAAAGGATATGGGAGTATAATGTCAAGGCACTCGCAGAAGACAGGATCCGTGTTCCAGTTCTACACAATTATGGAAATCTAGCTTTGACCCGGGATCACCATAGGATCTTGTTGGATGGGTTTTTCATACTTATGGATTATGCTGGTGAGAAGGCTGACTTTATTACGGCGGAGCAGCTTGAAGATGGTATCCGACAACTACGAATAATGGGAGAGATTGGAGTGAAATATGATGATGTGGCGGCCAGAAACTTACGGGTGAATGACGGGAAGCTCGTTTTCATTGACTTCAACCATGGAAGTGTTGGGGAACCTGTTAGTAATGAAGAAGCCATCACTGCGTTGAAAATTTTGGCATATAAGTTAACCGATTCGAGTGATGAGGAAAGTTTGGAAGAGACAGATGAATCAAGTGTGATGGACACAGATGAGTCCAACCTCACGGGTACAAATGCGTCTTCAGGAGAAACGGGGAATGAACCAAGAACAAAGGCAGAAGAGGCAGAATGGGCCCAGGAGAGACTTCGGAAGGCCAAAGAAAGATATCTAAAGTCGAAACAAAGAGCTGAAAAGTTGAACCGAAGAGCAGAAAAGGCCATAGAAAGAGATCTTATGCTGAAACAAGAAGCTGGAAAGGGTAAAGTGACAGATGGGCCAAGTCTGATGGACATGGATGAGTTGCGCTTGACGGTCACAGATGAGTCAAACTTGATGGAGTCGAAGCTGCGTAATTTGAATGTCCAAAGAGCTGAGGAGTCAGTTGCAAATGCGTCTAATGTGGTTGTAACAGGAGAAAAGGGCAATAAAGCAAGAACAAAGGTTGAGGTAGCAGAACGGGCCAAGACCACCAAAGAAGCTGAAGATCCCTCCAAAACAGAAGAGACAGCGACTACTACAGGGAGCGGTAAAAGTGGTACACAAAAAAGGGAAGCAATAGGTACTTTGACAAGAGTGGGAAAAAGGTTATGGGGCTATTTTGAAGGATAAAGTGAGGAGCTAAAGAGTACTCCATGTTACGAAAAAGTTCTATAGGGCGGAGCTGGACTCCGTTCTACGTTAGCTGGGAGCTTGTCATGTTGCCTGTTGATAGCAAATCACGAGCATATTTGTTCATTCAATTAAACCAAGCTATTTGGTGTTGGTTTATAAACATGTTTGAATCACGGCTTTACTTAATTTTAATACAGCATGTCTGCTCGAAAAATGTATTCTTGCTTAAGCTCTAGGAGGCACTACGCTGCTCTAGGAGGCACTACGCTTCCCCAGTAGCATATCTATCAGCTCGGAATATGAAATGCTATCCCTATAGGAGGGACGCACGAACGCCCATTGTGGTTTGTCTACAATACAAAGGTACCTCTTATTCAAGAGAAATCGTAGCTTAAAGTATGACCTTTACACAGACTTCTTCCTCATATGCCACATTCTCCGTATAAAGCGCCATTGTAATGCAAAGTCTGTACCAAATCAGTCACCCGGCTCTTGAGTTGTAAAGTATCTCGTTTGAGAACGATTGTGAATCACACAGATTGAACTCTAATTTACTGGTGCGAGATTTTTAATTGTTCCATCACCATTTTTGTGATGAGTAAAGACGAAGATCAACCAAAATGCCCCGTAGACCTTAGCAGCAGGCCCAAATGGACCCTGTTATTATGGGCGAGCAAAGCGGCTCCAGATCCCGAATCGGCGGTGGCTGAAGTGGGCGCAGATCAGCCCAAATGCCCTGTTGACCATAACACCAGAAGTGATTGGCTAAAAAAGGTCAGTGTTTCTACTCAAGTGCCACACGAAGCAGTGGAGATGACACCCGGTGAATCATGTACTTCAGATGCATTGGAGAAGGCGGCTGCTCTGTCGGACGTGGATTTGCCCACTGACAGAAGTATCAGTTCCATTCCAAGAACCACCAGTGATTCCAATTGGATATACCCATCAGAAAAGCAGTTTTTTGATGCCATGAAGAGAAAGAATTGGGACCCTCACGCAGAGGATATGAAGGCTGTGGTGCCCATCCACAACATGGTGAACGAAAGAACATGGAGCCATATTTTGAACTGGGAAAGTAGTCATTACCACGATTCAATCCAGAAATGTGGAGGCATAAAATTGACGAGTTTCAAAGGTAATCCTACCAAACTAACGCCTCGAGCTTGGATCAGGACGAACATTTTGGGGTTGGAAAGACCTTTCGATAGACACGACTGGGTCGTCGATAGATGTGGAAAAGAAATCGAATACGTCATAGATTTCTACCCTAGTACGGGGGACGATCCTAATGTGTTTTTAGACGTAAGGCCCAAGCTCAACACCTGGGAAGGCATAAAGCTTAGAGTGGGCAGAGCAGCCGGCTGGGCTTGAATATAGCATGTAAATAGATTCTAACGGAAATATAATGAAAAGTATGTACAGATTATGTTAAGATAATTATAACAAGAGCCTTGAAGTTACCTTCTACCCATAAATTGACCAGATTGTCCCATCTTTTGCATGTGTTCACCGACCTGGACGTTGGTTTCAAAGTATTTAGCAACACATCTGTCTAAACAGAGAGCTTCTTGTTTATTGATATCTGATTCCGAGTACGATTTATTGATACATTTGGCGTGGCATTGTTCCACCAATTGGTTGAACATACCAGTCACCATGTCCAACTCTGCCTCAGCGGCTTGTAACTTTTGTTGCGACGAAACTTGAGGGGCACCACCTAATCCGAACATTATATAATTTGATTATAGCAAGTTTTTGGACTTTAAATTGATGATTTTTTGTCGCTCTGAAAAATTTTCGAGGCATGTGCTTACATAAGTATCTCGTCAGCATTTTATCTTACAAGGCAGGGAAACTTATCTGAAGATGGCAGCCAAATAACGCCGAATTGAACGGGTAGAGTTCATCAACAGCTTTGACATCGGCCTTTTTCTCTGCCACCGGGGTTACTAAGCCGTGGAAAATCGTGATCACCTTACCGTTCAAAGAGATTCCACAACCATGATGGTACATGTTGGAATTGATAAGAGCAGGGATCAGCTTCAACGTTTGGATGGTCTGGTCAGCTATGTTTTTCCGCAAGTCGTACTGGAACTTGTAAAAGCCCCATGTTTGAGTTTTGATGTTGTACACAAGCATTCTGCATACTTCTGGATTGGTAGTGATGAACTTGCACCTAGCGAGCCGGGACACGTCGAAGTTGTCACTTTTGTAGACCTGGTCGTCGTGGTTGCGAAGATAGTGGTTCGAAAACCCTCCAATGAAAAACACCAACTCTCTTCCAAGTTTGTTGTAGTATAAGGCTGTGTGGTGGCTAGCTCTGAATTCTGCTTCTACCAAGTCAGGTTTGGCAATGGCATTTTCCGGCGTAAGGTCCTCACACTTGTCATCATCGTAGGGGTCGATTGGTTTGTTAAAATAGTCATAACAGTAGCTACTAGTCTCTTCCCACTCTCCGGTGGAGAATCTGAAAAAGAACATGTTGGCAAACGTTTCATTGGCTTCATTGCACCCTCCATGCACCATCAATGCCATTTTCTCGAAAAACTCTTCTGGTGTTTTGATTCGGACAGAATGGGGGTGTCGACTATTGGAAGTGGGGACTGACGACACACTGGACTCCTCATCGAATATTGATGATGGGGAGAATGGCCGCGTACAGTTATTCCAGTCGCAGAATTCTTCGTCATCAGTGTTATACTCCACCAACGTGGACGCAAAGTATCCTCTGGGGCTTGGCGCCAAAGAATTACCAGGTGTGTTGATTCGGTACACATAGGCCTCGTGTTTGATGTTCAGAACATAGAAGTCTCCTTCACACACAAGGTCAATTCTTAAGAAGTCATTGGTGGCTTTAAATGTCTGAATTCCGTCTTTAACCACTTCCGTGAACCCACCAAAGATGAAAATACTCGATAAGGCATGTTCAGGTCGAACCATGGTATTTCCAAACAAATCAGAAGGAGACCGGGTGGCTTTTTCCAGTTTGGAACAATAATCGCATAAACTCTTGCCGTCTGATATTTCATGACAGGAGCATTTGGCTTCTATTTCGTCATCCAAAGTAACTGATTCCATTATTTCTGCAGTCTTGCTGGTGTCATCTCTGGTAAGCAGTATGGGTTTTGGGGCCAAAATAGGATGCTGCGCAATGGGAGAAGCGGGCCGACTATTAATAGACCCAGAATTAGACCGATGCTGCTTGACTTGGTTAGAATATGACGACTGCAAGTTCATTGGTAGATTGAGGGCATCAGAAAGTAATGGACTGGGGCCCCTCTGGCTAATTTGTGTTGGAGAAACTGGACTCGTGGCCCCGTCACTGGAGTGACTGTGAATCTTATCCATCACCTGATTGAGGGTGCTGTTGGCCTTTTTCTTGATGTCTTTCTTGACTTCATTGGTATTGAACGATTGGGTCTTTTTGGACTTTCGTGTTTCACTAGAGGAGCTCGAGTTGCTTTTGTTGATAGTCCGGAAGTACCCATTGCCTCCTGAGCTTGACGGTGTTGCTGGCTCGGAGCTAAGGTGCGGCTTGGTGTTAATAACAGTTTTGTTCAAGTGGTTGTTTGTGGAATTTCCCCCAGACTTCGTCTTAAAAAGGTTGCTGGAATTACTTTGTTTGTTGTGGCTACTACTACTGCTGCTGCCTGCATTTGAAGGAATGTAAGGACTGAAATGAGACGAGTCCACGTAATTGGAAGGAGTGGGTACTCTGAAATTGGAACTTGAATCTCCAAACACAGATTTCTCATAGGCGTTAGCAATTATGGAGTTTCCCAATCTCCCTATGCTGAAGTCGGCACCTTCTTCACCAGAGCACTTAGTCAACTTAATCTCGGTGAAATTGAACGTTACAGTGTCCAAAATAAACCCTGATTCATTCAAGGTGAACTGTTTCTCTATAATCCACCTATCGAGCGCTTCAACATACCGAACCGACTTATTTGTCAAGTAAAAACCACCAAACAAGAACACATGCCCCGATGAAAGCTTTGTGTACGACAACGAGTGGAGGTCTCGGGGGTAGTTTGTGATCAATGAGTCCAAGACAGTGATTGTACCTCTGTGGGGATTATAAAGCTGGAAATGATAGTTCAGCTCCAAGTAAGGATCCATCAACACATTTCTATCAATATGGGGTGGGAGGTCCACCGGTAGGTACACCGAGATCTTTGTCGGATCAGTGTCGTCGGGGATGCCAAAGTCGCTGAATTTAAATGTCTTATTGAAACATAAGCCTCCAAATATATAGGCATAATCGTCCAACGAAACGTAGTTCTGATAAACGTGCCCCGAAATATCATTTTGTAGAATTGAGTGGTGGGAAGTCCTCGAAGACTGTGACGGAGCATTCAATGTCACCTTGGGAAGCGAATAGTAACCTGAAAGCGCCAGTACGTTCTCATCAGTGGGCGAAGATCTTAATAGATTGTCAAAAGCGTCTGGTTTGTCATTTTCCACGGCGTCTGACGATTCTTGTGCCGTATCGGGGAAACTTTGATGACTCACTGGTTCAAGACAAGCAATGGGTTTGAAGAAGTACCCCAGGCTCTCTCTTAGATGTATTCGGTTTGTTAATTTCTTACTAGGATAATATTTGACTAGGGTGTGAGGCGACTCTAACCCATGGGCCCAATACTGATTGGTGGCTTTTAGAAAGTCCTGCTCACGTGTGATGCCCTGTAAGAAAATCAGTAACTCATTGTCTTGTGTCATTATGGGCTAAATATTATAAGGATTTAAGAAGAGATAAACTATTCTATTCGCACTATTTTTGCTGATATCGTTATATGTCGTACATAAGGTGAGAGTATTTGAGCTCTGGTGTATGGATGTTTAAACATTGGGGCTTAACATATCGGACTTGACAAGTATGTTAATATCTTGAACAGACGCATGAATAAACTGTCTTACTTCAAGGGCCAACCACACCTTAATCATATTCATAGAATCTTCATTCCGAAGCATCTCTCTTCCTTCTTTCAGCACTCCCAATTCTCTCAACACTGGCAATGAACTATGTTGGTTAGTATTCTATTGGTCTATATCAAAGTCAAAAATAAATGCGTATACGAACCTTGCAAATAAGTCTAAGTTTGGATCTAATTGTCTTCCTATTCCTTCTAGTAAAAGTATTGCTACCACAATACTAATAAAATCTCCTTCCATTCTAACATGATGTTTTCTGACCATGGATAGCATTTGCTCTAGCAAATCTCCTATGCTCAAGTTTCCTAATGCAAATGTCCTCTGTTTCATTCTGTCCACCAATTTCTCCACTTTGAACGCAAACAATTCGGTGTCAATGGCCGAACTGGGGGTTCGGGACCGTTCTATCATTAATTCTCCTGCCTTGTATCCATTGAACTCAGATAACGCCTTAAACAAGTCAATAAAGTTTATCCGGTCCTCCTTGTTCAATTCTGTCACAATCCCCACGTCCAAGAAGCATATTTCCGCATGATAACCACTGTGATATAACTCTTTTAATTTCTCACACCATACGTCTTGATCGTCGGGTAAATTCATCAACTCCTTGGTGATTTGGTTGGTTTCCTCGTCATTCGTGGTTTTGATGATCTTGTACTCCTTTTCGTGCTGGTAAAGCTTGTTCTTGTAGAATCTGATCATCATATTTCCGGGGTGTAAATCCGCATGAATAAAGTTATCCAAAATCAACATCTTCAAAAACGAGTCCAACCCTTTATCACTGATTTCCTTGGACAAGTTCTTACCGTAGTTCTTATCGATGCTCAAGATCTTCTCCAATGGAATGGCATTCATGTACTCTTCAACAAGCACTTGTCGGGTGGAAAATGACAAATAAGGTCTGGGAAAATGGATATCTGGATGGTCCTTGAAATTGTACCTGAATTTGGCCAAATTAAGCCCTTCTATACGTAAGTCTAGTTGCAACTTCATCAACACCGAGAACTGATCAACTTCGTCTGGCAAAGAAAGCCACTCCATTGTGGGGATGACGTTGATGGCATTGGCAAAGAATCTCATTAATTTTAAGTCTCTGTTGATTTTTATTTCCACCCGAGGATGGAGCACCTTTATAGCCACGCGCTGGTTACTATTCAATGGTTCGCTGGACACCACAAAGTTTTCAATTATCGATTTGTACCGTCTTTTGTTTTTTGTGGGGTGCTTATCCAATTGTAGCTTCAGAACAATCTTCTCATCATCTTCATTGATTTGTTGAATGAAATTCTGGTTGATTTTGGCCAAATACACCTGTGCAATGGCCCCCACTCCCACGGGAGTTTCATCAAACTCTTCAAAGATATCATCGAAATTCAGGGTTCCAAAGCTCTGGCAAATAATCTTTTTCGTGGCATGTAGGCTGTGGGCCTTTGCATTGGAATGTAAGTGGTTCAACTCTTCACACAACTCCTTTGGCAAAATGTCTGTTCTGGTAGCGGCCCATTGACCTAATTTGATGAACGAAGCCCCTGCCATCTCCGCAGTCCATCTGATATACCGGTACCATATCTTAGACCCTGTTTGGTGTTTCCGCCCATAAATACAGACCGGGTAACTCAATATCACCGGCACAAACATGCACATCAATTCCACAAACCGGGTAAATGTGATCAACGGGTCTATCACGTAGTTCTGTATTTTGAACCCGAGATAATACCATATTCGCTTAATTACTCCCGAAGATAGCTTCTCTTTACGGTACAATTCTTCCTCTTGCCGCTCTTCTTGTTGTGAGGCCTCATATAGCCCCATTTCAAACGTTTCTGCTTCTGTATTCACCGGCAAGTCATGTTTAGCATCAAATTCACTTCGAACGTCATTTATCACAGGAGAACCACCAACTATTTGCCAGCAAGTAATTCCCACAATTGCCAATTTCACAGGGTTGGAAAATCGGAATTGTGCCACTGGCGTCGACGGCTTGGTGTGGAATGGTCTTATAGCCTTGAACGGCCTTATATGTATTCTTTGGGCCACTCGTGGAAGAAACATGATAAATAGCAATTTCTCAGTTGAAATTTATTTGTTGCTATCGAGAGCTATCGAGAATTTAATAGGGAATTAGAGTGAGGAATTGTGTTATTTGAGGAGGATTGTGTAGAGGTGGGTATTAGAGACTCATTGGAGCGTGTTCAACATTTAATGTAATGTGCTGAAAAATTACTGGAGTGTGTTGAAAAATTCCTTTACGGCGTACTCTATTTATATATCTATCATTCCAGCACTGGAATACTCAAATGCTGTCTCAAAATTGAAGTCCACAACGCAATGGTGGCCGTGCCCTTGGGGTTCGTTTTTGGTCCTCTTCTTGCAATGATCCCATCATGGGCATTCCAAGCATCTAGGTACACGGGAATTTTGATCCAATTTAACGTGTTTAGGTTGTCTATAATAAACCGCTTCTCTTTCCCAATAGGAAGCCTGTTTTCCTTAACAAAAAGTGGATAGTTTTCATATTCAATGGACCCCAACTGGTCCAAGTGGCTGTCTATGGCCTTGTCGTTAAGATGTGGGTCCAATTCAAAGAGTTTCTTCTTCCGGCTGAGCATCAAGTTCAAATGCTTCACAGGAGTGATATTCTCATTAGTGGAAGTGTACTCGTCGTAATCACTATCGGAATCACTTTTAAAGTTGAACGTCAAATCGCCCTGGAGCCCCGTAGTGCTGTTGGAACGGCTCGTGCTGCGGAATTCCTGGTCCCCTTGTTCGTCATCTTCAACCACTCTATTTTCGTCTCCCAAATACTTATCTTCCACATAAAGCATCCTTTCCATGGCACTTTCAGTCAACACCGAAGTGTCACCTTTGAAAGACTCATGGCTTTGCATGGTCTTACGCTGATCTCGTTTCTGGGACCCAATCTTCAAATCCTGCTCGTTGATGGGCTTGGTTCCGTACACACCTTCCTTAACTCTTATCCAGTGGTCCTTGAATTCCGGATATTTCAACACCCGAATCTTCACCATACTGTAAATGGAGCCAAAGAAACTGATGGTCAAAATCGTGGGGACCCAGATGGGAAGGAAGAACAATGATCCGAATAAAATAATGCCAATTCGATAGATCCGGTTCTGCCGAGTAATACTTGTATGTTCCTGGGCATTCCTGTCTTTCAATTGGTTAGTGGTATAGTCGAAAGTCGACTTGGTCAAATCCACAAACTTTCCCCTGACATAAACGTCGCCAATTCTCATTGATGGTAGCTTCTGTAGATATTCCACCTTGACGACGCCAAACTTATCAAAAGGGGAGTAGTCGGTGATAAAGGAAGTGAAAAAAGCCACGGTTCTGTCGTTCTTGATGTTGGATAACAAGATCTTTTTCTCGAACCGAGCCAATCCCTTGAAGTATTTCAGTGACGGGTCAGCCATTTGCACCAATAGCTTATCATTATCGGCCATAAACAACTCCCGGCCACTCTTTCCAAATAAGAACTTTCCAAGCTGGTTGGAAGTCTTATCGAAAAAGCTGTTGTTGAAGAATTCAATGCCTACATGAGGCGTAGCAAACGTGGTGAAGAAAACCGGCTTAACATACTGGAAGAAGCCAATCTCCTCCAAGATCCCCACCAAGTACCGGCTGATCAAACCCCCTAGCGAGTAACCGATGATACTGATTTCTGTGACCTTCATATGGTTCTTTTTCAACGTTTCGATCTCGTAAAACATGTCAAATAAGACCCGTTCAGCACATATTTTAATACCATCGTAAGTTTTCCAGAACCGGAAACTGGAGGGCCTTAAAATGGCGATTTTTTTGGTACCATGATGGTCTAATAGTTCCCGAAGACACTTTTCAATTGTCAACATGTGATTAGGACCACCCCATAATCCGTGAACTAACACGAAAAGATGGCATTCGTCTTCTTCATCATCTGATTCGTACTTTTTGATCTTTTTGCTGATGTCTCCTTGTGGATTCATATACCCGTTAGTTGTTAACGTAGATAAACTGTGATCAATTGTAGAATTCTTGCTACAGGATCCAAAAGTAACAAATTATAAAGTTGAATTTTCGTTGGCCAAAATTCTATTCTTATATATCCGAAACTGAGACATAGATAAGGGTGTGCTATATGCACACCACACCATAAGTCCACGCCACAAATGGCTGATCACGTGCGCGGATCCTTGGCACCGTCTAGATCCCAGAGCCAAGGCCGGGGTGCTGTACGTATTGTGTCGGGTTATGTGTCAGATCTCTGGCGCTCTTACTAGACAGTACAGTTCCGCTAGTGGCTGGTTAACACGTCACGCGCACGACGAAGAAAAAAGGCTCGTTAATTTTTTCACTAAGATGGGATTATTTGGATCATCCACCCCGGCCAGTGCCCCCGAGTCCGAGGTCAAGAAGCAGATACAAGCGCAGATAGCACAGGAACTTGCGGTGGTGAACGCAACAGAACTTGTGAACAGAATCACCGAAAACTGTTTCGAAAAGTGCATTGAGTACCCCGAGAACCATATCACCCCCCAGCAAGACGGGTGCATCAACCAGTGCTTGCAGAAGTACATGCGGTCGTGGAACGTGATCTCGAAGGCGTATGTGCACCGGATCCAGAACGAGAAGGTGTAAATAGAATAAAGGATATCACGGGCACAGACCCAGAGACCCAGAAAACCACGGAACTGCACCAGAACTGCATCAGAACTACGGTAGCACAACTGTACCTTAAGTAAAAACGTCACTAAGACACATCACCCAGAAACTCACATCCCATGGTGCCCCCATTCAATGCTTTAACTCTCTGCCTCTCATTTTGTGTTATTTATCCACCTATTTGCATTTCTCATTCTCGCACTGAAAATAATCAGTGGCGACAACATGAATACAACAGTTGCATCAGAGTATTCGGCAGAAACCCATTCGGTGCCCATTGAACACAGATTCAACCCATACTCCGACAATGGAGGAACCGTGTTGGGAATTGCTGGGAAAGATTTCGCCGTCTTGGCCGGCGATACTAGACATGTGGAAGGCTATAGTATAAACTCCAGATATGAACCCAAAATATTCAATGTTGGAGATGATATTGCCATGACTGCCAACGGGTTTGCCGCAGATGGTAGAGCGTTGATCGAACGTTTCAAAACACAATTACAATGGTACAAATTTGACCACAATGGCAAAAGAATGTCGATTCAAAGTGCTGCTAGGTACACCCGTCATTTATTATACGGTAAGAGATTTTTCCCGTATTATGTGAGTACCGTGTTGGCCGGGTTGGACGACGAAGGAAAGGGGTGCATCTACTCCTTTGATCCAGTGGGATCGTATGAACGTGAGCAATGTAAGGCTGGAGGTGGTGCTGCCAGTTTAATTATCCCATTCTTGGATAATCAAGTCAATTTCAAAAATCAATACGTGCCAGGATCAGATGGGAAAGAGAAAAGACCATTAGAGTACTTGGAATTAGACGAGGTGTTGCAATTGGTTAAAGATGCATTCACATCTGCTACTGAAAGACATATCCAAGTGGGTGATGGATTGGAAATCTTTATAGTCACTAAAGAAGGCACCAGAGTGGAATATTATCCTTTGAAGAGGGATTAGTTACGAATATACATTTTGCCAGTAAAGTCTAATAAGCTTTGTATCTATAATCTAATACGTTCAAAACACCTTTATACTGGCAACGAGAACTTTTTGCCGTGTAAAACTTTGGTGTAGTAAATGTAAAAGAAATCGGAGTAAATTGCAGTTTGCACCAACCCTGCCAATATACTAATATAATCAAATTTGTTTTCAGCAAAATATCTGTAGAACCAATTGGGGATATATAAAGCTCTGTATAATCCCAAGGCAAAAATGTAATGAGTGGTGATATTTTCCGCTTCACCTGTTCGTTGGAGAATGAATAATTGGGGCAAGATGGCCACACTTTCTAACCACAACGAAAATGACCATACCACTTCGCCAAAACTGTACTTGTTGGTGAAAATTAATGACATCAAAAATGAGCCCCCTACTAAGTATTTTACAGGAAAAGTGTCGAGATCTTCCTTGATGGTCTTCTTATACTTGGCGATCATGATATACACCGTGTAAACCGAGGACCCAATGAAAAATAACTTCATCAATGTGTTGTAGAAGGAAATGTATTTTGACAACACGTCCAAATATCTCGTGACGAAAACTAAACAGTATAACGCCTGAGTTTTGATGGATAACCCATTGATGGATCTATTGTGCTCGATGGACGCCAACAAGAGTAACGAGCTGGCTATGTGAGATAAGTCACCAAAGAATCTGAAGATATTCATGTTTGATGTGGAAATATGTTGAAATGAAAAATCGCGATTGCCAGCTATATTCATACTACAAAACCATTTAAGCTTACAATATGCTTTTCACCAATTTCGACGGGAAAGGCACCTGTGGATTCTTGAGGTCATCTGGAGATTTGAATTATATATTTTTATTTAGATATCGGTACTAGCCGTGCTACATGCTGTGACTGGGCCAGAAGCATACTAGACATAGAAGCAAACTAGACCCAGAAGCATACTTGATAGGTGTTAGAAGCCCTTACATTTGGAAGACGCCTCTTGGGATACTTGATCACCCTTTTGTCTTATTGTCCAAGCCACTGTTAAAGCATTGAGATTGACCATAGAGCCCAGTATATTTGTGCAGCTTGCCTTTATTCTTCGAGGGTATCACTGCTCAGTTGTATCTATCAAGTTCGACTAAGCTGTATCTCATTCATCTGTGCTCACCAGGTCTTCTTCCTCACTGGGATTGCTCAACTTGTACGCCACACTCTCCAACACATTGATTGCTACTTCATTAGTGATAGGCTCTCCAACACTTCCATGGTTGAAGTCAATGAAAACGAGCTTCCCGTCATTCACCCGTAAGTTTCTGGCCGCCACATCATCATATTTCACGCCAATCTCTCCCATTTTTCGAAGCTGCCGAACACCATAATCAAGCTGCTCTGGAGTAATAACCTCAACCTTCTCACCATCATAATCCATAAGTATGAAAAAGCCATCCAACAAGATCCTATGATGATCACGGGTCAAAGCTAGATTTCCGTTATTGTGTAGAACTGGAACACGGATCCTGTCCTCAACGGGTGCCTTCTCGTTATACTCCCATATCCTTTTGTAGCACTCAATCTCTTTCAATAACAGCTCATGAAAAAAATGAACAACTTCTTTGTATGTTCCTTCTCGAGATCGACTGTGAGCTGCGTGGTGTGCCTGTAGCTGGGTATAATCATACATCTTGAGAACAAGCCTCCGGTGTGGATCACTTGTGTTGGTGGTGATGCTGGGGAAATGATCCTTAAATGCCCCTCGTTCAATGCTGTAGATTATTGACGGCAAGTAGTCATGCTGCTGTAGAAGGTCAAAGTCATCCATATTTTTGCAATCTGCCATATGTTTCGTGCAATGACCAGAGTCAAATGTTTCTTTGTGATCCATTAAAGCCGTCTCATCAACAACAAGCATTTTGCCCAACATCTCACTTGCCTCCTCCTGTTTCTTTTCGTCTTCTGATGTTAACTTGAGCTGTCGATATGATATGGCTGCAAATAATGCCTGTACTGGCTTGCCACTGTCTTCGATGTTGATTACCTTGGATCTGATTGGAACCCATTTCTGCTTATTTGGAGAGTTTTTCCATGTTTTATTGTCAAAGTCCAATTGGATCGAAATTGTGGTAGTGAGGTCACTAATCATGCAGATATCTATCTTCAACACAATCAAGCACGCATACGACTGAAGGAGGATGGTCCTGAACTTCTCCCGTACTTCTTCCTCCATGTCTTCCGATCTCATCAATTTTCCATCTCTCACAAAATAATGCAATCCATGATCCATCAGTTCCATAAAGAATCTGCATATACCGTCCGGCCAACTAGACCATACTTGAGGATCAGGAGGGTACAGTATACGAATATCATCCCTTCCCCCAATCAGCTGACCCCTCACATAACTCATTTCCAAACCTAGCAGATTAAACATTTGTTCAACTGGTTGTGCTATACAGTTTACAAAGTCCAGGGAAACGGCTCCTCCATCCACCCATGTATTACGCAAGAAGCGTGCCCTAGTTCCAAGCAGACAAGCTATGAGCCACTTCTCTATCAAATCAGCAGTCGGATGTTCTAACCGAGATTTCAAGCCAATATCGAGCTCATCAAGAAGTGTTTGCAACCAGTCCTCTGACACGTCTTCCGCAATAAAGTCCAACTTCTTCGTGTATTTTAAGGCCGAGCTGAGCCTACCTTTAGGTATTTCAGTTATCTTTAGTTCGTTACGCACAGGTTGTGGAGATAAGCTCAAAGGAAGGGTAAAGTATATTCTGTACCAAAAGAGAACAAGCTTGTCAATCAGCACATCCCCTTTATCATCCTTGACCTTCTTCTCATTATTCTCCTCCTTGTTTTCCTCGTCACCCACAGGATTGTCTGCCAAGTCACGCCGAGGCCTTTTATGAGCTCGGTAATTATGGGCGACATCATATACCAACTCTTCTCTGAACCATTTTTTCCATCGGCTTTCAAACCACTTATCAGCAACCTGCAGGAGCACCGTGTCTCCCAGTTATACCAAAGAATTGCAATCCTTGATTTCCTGTATGCATCTCTTCTTGTCTTCACCCAGAAAGACTCGCTCATCCATTATTTCCTGATGTGTAATTTGACCGCGAGCTATGGTAAAGTGCGACCCTTACACACGCTTTTGGCACGAACGCTGGCTTTCCGGGGTATAGTCAGAACATGCCCGTTGTACACAGGTCACCTTGGAGCGCAAAACTCGGTCGTCTCCAAAGGGGAACGTAACTCGCATGATCTGGAATCAGGTTGCAGCACGGCAACTACCCAGTTCACACAACGCCTCCTGTTGGATGATATCACGACTCATCTGTGTCAGTCAGACTTGTCTCATCTGCGTTCGCCAGGCCTTCCTCCACAGGTGCTGAACGTATATGCCTAGCTCTCCAAAGCATCCATGGCAGCCTAATTAGTAACAGGTTCCCAATATTTCCGTAGTTGAAGTCGATGAAAACGAGCGACCATCGACTCGTAAGTTCCTGGCTGCCACATTATCTTTTTCGTTAGCAGTTCTGTAGTGAATGAAAGTCAAATAGTATACTCTGTACCAGCAGGGCTACAAATCCATGTCAATCTTGACAAGCGTGGTAGGTAGTCCCTTCGACCAGTCTTCACAACTTTTCTGTGCTGACATTTCCACGAGATACGGTATTTAGTCTTTTTAAATAACATTTTAGGTTCTTCCTCAAACAACTTAGTAGCGACTTGTAGGATCCTTCTGCAATACCAAACTAGATCCTTCATTTCTTGTAAGCTTCCATCTGTGGTAATTGCAAGGTTGAACATCTCATACCTTCATAACCACTTTCATTTTGCTGCAATAGGGTGTATAACACGAACAAAATTTAAGCGCGGTAAAGTGGGACCTTATACATTGAACTTGTGCGTGTGCGACACAATTTGTCCTAAGCTACGACTGCCCTAGGTTACACTAATGGCTGCTCTGGAGGACTGCCATTATCTGCAGAGTACGCCAGGCGGCTTTAGGTTACGTTGGCCAATTTGAGTCACCGCTCAGGTGAAGCATTTTGAAGAGAAGGCAGACTTTTTTCTTTAACAGAAAGCTGTGAATTTCACATAAATATTGATTTTTATTGATACTTTCTTTTAATAGAGTTTAAGTACTTCATATTACAGTAGTGCCAATTTGTAGTACTTTATATTATTTTGTAGTGCTAGTTTGTATATTACCTTGTACTGCTATGTGTCAATATTCAGTAAGCCCTCCTTTGTATTACTGTGCTTATTACCCTTGTCTTCTAGATCAGCAACTTGTTGACCATTTCTACATAGTCGGCATCCTCGTCTTCTCCTTCCTGCACTCCAACCTGTCTGTAATTAAACCCCTTGTGTGTGTCGCCCAGAAACTCGTACTGCTGATGCTCTATGTACTCCTGTAGTTCTGCAGGGCTGAACCAACGGCCAAATTGCTGATCAGGATCATCATTCAAATACGTTAAAAAGTTGACGAAATCGAGTTCCGATAGCTTATCATTGTATACATGCCTGTCACTGGTGGTCTTATATGCCTTGAACTTGTCTGGGTTCGTGAAGTATATCACAGAAGGGTAATTACTTACACGGAATTTTTCCAATATGGAATTGTCTGGTAGTTGGTCTACCAACACGATGTTGAATTTGTAATTATACTCATACGACTTTTGTTGCATGAAATGAGTGGGAAATTCAAACTCTTCCCATGTTTTTGCATCACTCAAGGTGAACACCACCACGTCCTGTTTAAGACTCAACTGATCTAGGCTGGTAATCACGTTAATATTAGACTCAAGCTCGCTGTTGATGGCATCGGTGTTATCGTTAATAAAGTTGACCAAACTCAAAAGGTTCCGCTTCGCCTCAAACTTCTTGACCTTGTTCAGCTGGAGATGGTATAAGTAGACGGTGGGGTAGGCCCTGACGCCGAATTTCATCTTAGTCTGGGGGTTCCTGGTGCTGTCGACCTTCAAAATCTGCAAGTGGTTATCGTTATCATAATAGTTTTCCAACTGGTCGAAAATGGGCCCAAAGATATTGCAATACTTGCAGTTATCTTTACCGAAGTAGATCAAGGCGAAATCACTGTTTTGTAGAATTTCATGGTTATTGTCGTTCAAGTTGACGATTTGCCCATACACGCCAAAAAACAATAGTAGACTGATGCAAATTTGTGACAACATCAGATCGGCTTGCCAAACAGTACCCTGTGCAAAGCCCTTACAATGAAGTTAATTTTAGAATCAAATCAACGTCCCAATCTAGTAATGGGTAGTTGAGTGCCGATGAAATTAAATTTGGGAACTAAATAAATTTAGGGTGCGAAAAAAACTTACATGCAGGAATGGCTGGCTATTTTGCAGCATTGCCAGCTTTGCGCTGGGCTTGGAGGCCCGATTTAGAAACTGGAATGATTCAGCAGCTGTTTCACGTCTATTTGGAGCGTTTGATGCGGGAAATACGCTTTCATGTATGGTTAGGCAGCGCCGATGGCTTGCTTACAATGAATCATTGATCCAAAACAGCAATGTAGTCCAGCTTTGCCGTTTTGTTGGTTGAGTATAAATTAAACCCATTCCCACTTGAATAAAGATTTACAAACAATTTATAAGACTTTCAGAAAAAGTTTAACTAGAGAACTTACATTCAGAAAAGAACATACCAACGTTACAAAAGAACAAACCAACGTTATAAAAGAACACACCAACGTTACAAAATAAAGATGCATTTTTTAGCTACCTTATCGCTCATATCCGCTGCCCTTGCTGCTTCATCTGAGTTGCCAACTTACAGTTCCACCATTGTGTCTAGTTCCTGCGACGACTCTGCGTGTGAGAGTGCCACATCAGTGCAATTAGTCCCAACTTCTTTCGCCTACTCCAACGACACCGTTGGCAGAGTTCCAGTGGTGTCTTCTTCCGCTGCTGATGACAGACCCACAATTTACGAATACGAAACTGTTTCCACTGACGACATCTACGAAGTTGTCCAGACCGTCTGTGATATCTACAGCAATTGCTACGCTACCACCGAATTGGAAAGTTTCACCACCTACACCACCACTGTCGATGGAATCTTGACAGTCGTCACATCTGGTATTCCATACGTGAGCCAGGCCGGAGAAACCGTTGACCCCGAATCCACCACCACTGAAATCACCACCACTTTAGCTGCTACCATAACTGCCACAATCACCAGCTGCGATAACGGGTGCTACACCACCACTGAAGAACAAGTTTTAACTACTGCCACTTCTACTGTTAACGGAGTCGAAACTGTCTACACCACTTACTGTCCATTATCAGACGCAGCCACCGAAACTCACATTTCTGAAACTGTTGTCACCATCACCTCGTGTCACGAGAACAAATGTGCCAAGGTTGCTGTTACCACTGGTGTGACTACTGTCACTGATGATAACACTGTGTACACTACTTACTGTCCTTTGACTACTGAGAAGACCACGGAATCCACCAAAACCACTGAAATAACCACTGAAATAACCACTCCAGCTGAATACACTTCCACTGTTACCCATGACTCCACCACCGTTATCACCATCACTTCTTGTAAAGACAACAAGTGTTCTGAGGTCCCAGTCACTACGGGTGTCACCACCGTCACGGAAGACAACACTGTTTACACCACTTACTGCCCAATAAGCAGTTCTACCACCACAACAGCACCAGCTCCAATCACATCTGCTGTCAAGACCGTGGATGTGATAACCAACAACATTGTCACATTGACTCCTGTGGAAACTCCAACCACCATTCAATATTCTGCCACTTCTCAAGTGACTATTCCAACTGCATCTGTGTACACCGGTGCCGGAGCTGTGGCCCAAACCGGAGCCTTGGCAATTGCTTTCTCCTTATTTTTCTCATTCATCTAGACGATTTGATCTTCGGTATCATGTTTTATATGTATAAATAGCTTTCGGTAATGAACTAACGTTAATTTTATGTCTTCACTTTATTTTTTGGAGTCGTGACTCTGCTGGATACTTGGTATCAGTAAAATGGCCTTGGGATAGTATGGCGAGATTTCAAGTACACAATTATCATATTTGTCATCTTCAAATCAGCTGCAAAATTCACAGCTTTTGGAACATAATTCTTCTACCGCTGCAATTGAGCACAAATGGTCCACACAAAAAGTATTCACCGTGCCTCAAGCTACATTTTTGTGCCATTTGCACACCTACTTTGCCAACTTATATAATAAACACATCTAATGTGAATATCTCTTTTCTCGGTAAACCAAATGTCTCTCCCTCATAAACGAATGGAGGCCGGCTCCGCTGCGATAGAGTTTGGCACATCTCATTCCTCGTAACTAACGGATGTCGGAAAATGGCACCAGACTTACAAAACCGGGGTCGATAAATCCAATGCCGCTGTAATTAGAGACGTGGGAATACGGTAATTCCGATCTAGTCCCCATTCCACCAGCCAAAACGCCAAAATCCACACATTTTACGGCAATCGTCGGGACTTTCACGCCAAAAAGGGCCATTGCACCAACACCCCACTAATTTAGAGGTGCACAGCTGTAAACCCCGTTTTCAACCCTCTCCCAATCCCCAAAATTGTCTAGTATATTCCCCTACTCTCTCTTAACTGTGCGATGATATTTTTTTTGTGTAATTTTTCAACAACAGTTATTTACTATGGAGGCATATCAGGAGCTAATTGAGCCGTCGAAGATCTCCCAGTGTCTTGGGTGCAACTTGATCTCTCCGACCACAAAACACTTGATTGTGGGGAAAACGTCGATTCTTCAGGTGTACGAAGTCATCAAGCACCAGAAATCATACAAATTAAACTTGGTGAACCAGTTCAAGTTATTTGGCGTAATCACCGATTTGAAGGCCATAAGAACGATTGAGAATCCTCAGCTCGACTACTTGTTGGTGTCGACGAAGTTTGCTAAGATCTCCTTGGTCAAATGGAACCATAAACTCAACACCATCCAAACAGTGTCATTGCATTATTATGAGAATATCATTCAGAATTCCACTTTCGATAAGATGTCATCATCCAGCTTGATCGTGGACCCCAGCTGTCTCTGTTTGAGGTTTAAGAACTTGTTGACGTTCCTTCCATTCAACAAAATCGGCGAGCTTTATGATGATGTTCAAACGCTGTCAAAGGAAGTGTTTGACTCGTCTTTTCTAATCAATGGACAGAATTTGGACTCCAGAATCGGAACAATTATAGACGCTGGGTTTCTACACAACTACAGAACCCCCACTATTGGGATCTTGTACCTGAATGACGAAGTGTGGGCCGGAAACCTTTATTTTAAGAAAGATAATGTGAACTATATGGTATTATCGTTGGACTTGACCACCAAAAGCTCCACCACCGTGTTGAATATCAATGGGTTGCCGTACGATATTGACAGACTATACCCCTTGCCTAAGCCGTTGAACGGAAGTTTATTAGTGGGGTCGAATCAAATATTTCATATCGATAATGGTGGAATTATTAGAAAGTTAGATGTTAACCCATTTACTTCGTTGACTACAAATAACTACAAAGGGTACCAGGACTATACCAGTTTGAATTTGAAGCTAGAAAACTGCTCAGTTCTTCCCATAAACAACAAGGTGTTAATTATCACGACCTTTGGCGATTTTTACATCATTAATTTCGAGATGGATGGAAAGTCAGTGAAAAAGATGACGTTGGAGCTAGCTGAAAATGATATTCGGTTGACGTATCCCAATGAAATAGCCAAGCTTGATGATAATCTCCTTTTTCTTGGGAATTCCAACGGGAATAGTCCATTAGTGCAGTACCACACCGAAAGTGATCTCAAAAAGACAGACAAGGAAGAAGACCATGAAGATGAAGACGACTTGTATAACGACGACGCCAAAGCCACGTCAAATGACAGGCTTTCGTTCCGTCTCTGTGACGAGTTGATGAACCATGGGCCTATTTCTAGCATAACATATGGCTACTACTCCAATGAGAAGTTCAAGTCCAATTTGATCAACCCTAACTTTCAGGAAATATCCATATTCACCAATTCAGGGTCTCATAAACAGAGTCACTTGAACATATTCACCCCCAGCATTCAACCAGTGATAAAGTCATCGCTAACATTCTCCACCATCAACAAATTGTGGATCACCAATAACTTTTTAATCACTTGTGACGATAAGAATAAAAAGTCTGAAATTTTCCAGATCAACAAGAATTTCACCAGATTAAGTGCCAAGGACTTTATCAATGACGACTTGAGTGTAGCTATCCATGAGTTGAACAATGGGAAGTTTATCTTGCAAATAACCCCCAAAAAGATTGTTGTGTATAACAACAAGTTCAAAAAGAAGATGACATTGAACAAGCTTTTGAATGAAGATGACGAAATTTTCAATAGTTACTGTAATGACGAAATCTTGATGATATTCTTGACCAATGGTGATGTGAAGATCATTGCCATCAACACCTATAATGACACCTTCAACAACATCTCGGTGCCCAAAATATTGTCTGATACGGTTATCACCACCGGATATGTCACCAATTCGAATATCTTGAATGCTGTGACGAAGGATGTGAATTTGTTGATCAAACGGAGAAAAACCACTACCAAAACGGAAGAGAGCTTGGGGCCTAAGCAAAAGGTGTTCATTCTAGTGACTGGTGACAATAGAATCGTGTTATTCAACCGGTTCCACAACGAAAGGTGCTACCAGTTGAATGACGTCGACAAGTTCACGGACGAGTTGACACTAAGTTTCTTTGAAAACAAAGACGCATACCCTGATCCGTTCATCAAACAAGTTATCTTCAATGATCTAGGAAATGATGTGTCCAAGGCACAATATATGACAATCTTGACCATGGGTGGTGAGGTGTTGTTATATAGGCTATACTTTGACGGAGACAACTTCAAATTCTTGAAAGAAAAGGATTTGCTAATCACTGGGGCACCTCATGGCTCGTTCAATGTGGCCACTAAAGTCGAAAGGAAGTTATTCTACATCGAAAACCTTAATAACTTGACAGGCATCTTTGTGAGTGGAGATATTCCGTACTTCATTGTCAAAACAAACCACTCCATCCCCCGGATCTTTAAGTTCACCAAGATCCCCATCATGTCGTTTGACAAGTTCAGTGACAACCAATTGATATTTTTGGACGACAAGAAGAATACCAGAATCTGTGAAATTCCCAGTGATTTCTACTACGAGAACACATGGCCTCTCAAGAGAATCCCATTCGACGAAACCATCAAAGATTTGACGTTCCATGAACAGTCCAATACCTTTGTAGTGTCCACATACAAGGAGATTTCTTACAACTGTGTGGATGAGGAAGGAGAGCCGATTGTGGGGACAATGGAAGACAAGCCCGGTGCTTCGTCGTACAAAGGGTCCATCAAATTGATATCCCCGATCTCCTGGACGGTAATTGACGAAATACCTTTACAAGATAATGAGGTGGGAATTAAAGTGGAATCGATGATTTTAGATGTGGGTACCTCCAATCGAAGTTTTAAAACCAAGAAGGAATTCATAGTCATTGGAACAGGATCCTATAGAATCGAAGATTTGGAAGCCAATGGTGCGTTTAAGTTACTCGAAATCATCGACATTATCCCAGAGCCTGGTAAGCCAGAAACCAACCATAAGTTCAAAGAGTTCTACAAAGAGGAAACCAAAGGAGCCATTACGGCTGTCAGTGAGATCAGTGGCCGGTTTTTAGTCAGTCAGGGCCAGAAGATCATCATCCGTGATTTACAGGACGACGGAGTGGTTCCAGTGGCATTTTTAGACTGTTCGGTGTACGTCAGTGAAAGTAAAAGCTACGGGAACTTTGTTTTACTAGGAGACTCGTTAAAATCGGTATGGTTGGTGGGATTCGATGCCGGGCCGTTCCGAATGATCATGTTGGGAAAGGACTTGAAGAAAATCGACGTTAGTTGTGCCGACTTTATTGTCAAAGATGAAGAAGTGTTCATTCTCGTGGGAGATGCAAACAATATTCTCCATTTACTAAAATACGATCCAGAAGACCCAAATTCCCTCAATGGGCAACGACTTGTGGAAAAAGCCCTGTTCAACATGAACGGGAATGTCAGCTGCTTGAAACAATTGCCAAAGAATGACACCACCAGCTGTATTGGGTCTACTACAGAAGGAGCCATTTTCACGGTTTTTCCTATCAACGAGGCCAGCTACAGAAGAATGTACATCTTGCAACAACAGTTGACCGACAAGGAGTACCACCACTGTGGAATGAACCCTCGATTGAACCGGTTTGGTGGATTAAAGTTCACATCTAATGATGGAAACAATAAACCTATTTTGGACTACGAGGTGATTAAATTGTATGCCAAATTGAACGACGACAGAAAGCGGAACTTGACGTCTAAGATCGCCAAGGACAGTGGAGATATCTGGAAGGATTTGATTGAGTTTGAGCACAATACGAACTTCTGAGAGTCAAATACAAACCTGGTGCAGTAATAATAAAGAGTATATAAAGAGTCTCAAATCGATTCTCAATAAAAAAATCTCAAACATAAATACACGCCATCACCATGAAGAAACACCAGAAGAAAAACGACAAAAAAGTGACGTTTGGCGAACTAGTGGACGACGAACCGGTAGAGCCCTTGGTCCACGACGTACCCACCGTCAAAAAAACCCTTTTCCCCCTCCATTTGCCCATTATACTCTACGGTATGTTCAAATATGGATTGACACATAACACGCGAGAAATCATGGTAAAAGGATTCATTGCATTGGTAGGCTGCTCCCTCCTATACGGCTACCTCCTTCTACAGAACATAGTTGACAACAAGAAGACCAAAGTGGCAGAAAAAAAGAAGTCGAAGGACAATGTTGTTCTTTTGATTGGAAGTGCCATGTTGGTTTCTATGTTGTTATCAGTGCCAGCAATGGCGGTGCTTATCTTGTGTGGAAGCCCTGTGTCGGTGAATCTAGTCGAAACGTTTTATTTGGCCAACCATCTCTCGGTTATCATCTGTTATCCGGTGTTGGTGATGTTCAGGCTTAATTTCACCAAGTTTGTCAACATGTTCAAGCTTGACGGGTTCTACGGCATTGTGGCGGCCAATCCAGTGGTACTTTCTGGCCTCTTGTCCATGATATGCACATGGGTAGGGGTGGTGCCTATTCCGTTGGATTGGGATAGACCATGGCAAAATTGGCCAATCACCTTGTTGGTTGGGGGGTACACAGGTTCGTTTCTCGGGCCTATTGTCAGTTTATTTGCGTGCTAGATCTAGTGCCGCATGGATGTCGATCTATTCAATGACGTTAAATAATAAATGACACCGGGGATGACATAACACCGAGTTCCCGGCCTTACCACGAGTCACCGCAATGTGCCGCATTTTCGGTTTCGGACTTTCACCTCCCATGCCCCTAATGATTAACTATGCAAGATTATTATTAATTGCTGTGAAAAACTATTTAAGGCCTACAGTTCCCCGACTTTTAAATTTTTTGTCAATCCTAAAACTAAAAAATGTCTGTTCCTACCGATATCAAGTTGAAATACGTGCCAATTACCTCCGAAAACCACTCCTTGACTAGCTGTTCTCCTCCAGTGGAATTGGACTTGGCTTCTTTACTCAAGGGCAATAAAATTGTCATCACTGGTGCTCCCGGTGCTTTCACTCCAACCTGTACTGAGCAACATATTCCAGATTATCTCAAGCACCTTGCTGATTTCAAAAAGAAGGGTGTTTCCAAGGTCATTGTGTTGACGGCCAATGATCCCTTTGTCACTAGTGCTTGGGGTAAGGCTTTGGGATACACTGATGATGAAAACTACTTTATTTTTGCCAGTGACTATAACGCCGAGTTCTCCAAGAAATTGGGAGGTGATGGCTATTCTGCCGACTTATCCAAGGCTGGATTGGGTATCAGAACCGGTAGATACGTTGCTATTGTTGAAGATGGGACCTTGACGTTCCTTGAAAATGAAGACACTTTGGGATACACCGACATGTCCAGTGCATCCACTGTTCTCGACCGGTTGTAAGATAAATGTACGTTTACCAGAAATATTAGGAGATAACGGATGGACGTTGTTTGAGCTGCCAGGACGTTCCGACGCTAGTCTACAGTCATCCGCCTCTTTGGCTATCTCTTTGGCTACCTCTAAAACCCTCTTAGATCTTAGATTAACCCCATCTTTAAAACCATCTAATATCAAAACCACATTTGAAACAAACGCGACTTTTGTATTTGTTCCTCATCATGTCTCGATTTCCTGGGATCCCAGCGGTCATAGGCGATACCGACGACGAGGCCTCCATTCATTTGAACAGCAAGGTAGGCCCTGCCAAACCGCTTCCGAGATTGAACGAAAAAAACCGGCTCATATCCGCCATTTTGACCACCAAACCTGACCCTGCTGATGTGTCTTACAACTCATTGTTCACAAAGTTTTACAGCGGCCTAGAGGCAAGACACGGCGATGTTCCCGATGTTGTAGATGGGCATGATAAAGGAGAAGGAAATGGCGAGGAAAGGGGCGAAGAAAAGAGCGAAGACGGGTTCCTGGGCGACAAGAACGATGGTCCTCTGAAAGAGCATATTCTGGACCTGGATCTGGACCTGGATTTCGAGCAAGACGAGGCAATTGAGTCGGACAACGCGTCAGAAGACTTCGAGGACGACACAGAGGTGGAATCCGATGCGGAATCTGACGATATAAAGTCCCACAAACCACGTTCTTCTCGATCTAGGTGGTTAGAGCCGTTAAATATTATAGTGGTGCTCTTTATTGCACAATTGGTTTTGGTGGTGATGACGTTGAAAAGCCGGAAACCAGTGTCAGATACCCAGTTTGTGGATAACTACTACGAGATCAACTCGAAATTCTCCAAGATTGACGAACAGATCCATGCCTTGTCGTCTCTGCAAAAGAATACCTTGAACACGTTAAATTCTTTGGACACTCAATTGGTTCAAATTATTGCCCAGTCGACCAAGATCCAGGATATGTCACTTCAAGCCACCAAAGACTTACTTGGCAAATACGACACACTAGACTCCAAAGTCAAACAACTTCAGGTTGTTTCAAATGATACAGAGGTATCGGAGAAGTTAAGTGAGCTAATTGGAATAAACCAAAATATCGAACTGATAAAGACGGATATCATTGGCAGTTTGGTGGAAAAACTTCCACAGCACTTGCCAATCTTCATCAAGAACAACAAGCTTCATTATATTCCCGAATTCAACAAGTTCTTGTATAATTTTATTGACAGCTACATCAAAGAGAATAACTCCAATACCTGGCACCAGTTCCTCAAATCCAACGAGCAGTCCTTACACGATTATGTTGCTTCCATAGTGAACGACATGGACGTAAAGGGTTTGGATAAACAGCAGTTCCAAGACATCCTCAACTCCAAGATATCCGAAAGTAACCAGGACATCATCAGCAAATTCAACCATTTGGTTGACAACTTAAATGTCAATGGTACTAGTTCCGACAACATCAAGTTGAATGGCGACAAAGCGTTGATGAGCAGCTTACTAGATTTCTTCTCCAAGGGCACCATCAATGTGAATTATGCCGACTACAAATTGGGGTCCAAAATCTTGGGTTTCTTGACCAGTTTACCCAATGACAATAAACATTTGACCCGGAAGCTTTTACTTGGTTGGTATGATTATTTGGTTGACTACACCCCATCACCGGAGGCTTTGAAGTACAACGCCAACAACTTGTTGGTGGATGGAGGGTCTAGCTGGCAGTGTAACAATGATCAATGCCACATTGGGGTTAAATTATCTAATTCGGTAATCATAACTGATTTGATCTTGAAAGCAGCCAACCCCCAAACGGCTCCTAAGTTTGTGTCGATATACGTCAGGCCCAGTTCTAAGAAGAGCTATGATGATGTGGTGAATTACGTGAACGAGTTCAAACTCAAGTTCAACCTGGTGGATTCTAGTAACAAGTACTTGAAAAAGTTTGTCAAAGTAAAAGAAGCAAAGCTTAACAGTGGCTTGCTTAACCACATTAAATTGCCATTAAGCTTGGTCAATTTAAGAATCCCCGTTAAAGACATTTACCTTGAGTTCAGAGCTCCAGGGCAAGACACCATTGAGTTGTTCAACTTGAAAGTGTATGGAATCAGCGAGTACAATTCATACAAGTACAACGAAGAGTTCAATCTTCTTGTCGACAACTTGAAAGAGACGGTAATTGAAGAAGGGGACAGGGTGGAGTTTAAGGTAGAGGAACCAACTCTCAACTTTGCAGTATTGGGCCATGAGAGTGAGTAGGCTTTAAAGGTAAATGGATATTTGTATAATAAAAAATGTGAGTGCTATATTGTTAATGCAGTAGATAAAACAAAATCGGACTCTTGTCTTATTGAAATATAAACGAAAATGGTATGAAAATGAAGGTCGAAACCAGAAATTTTAAATCCCCCTAATATAAGTATTCGAAATCATGCAGATCCATCACACCTAGTACAACAAGGCAGCAGCAGCTAAGACAGCAGCACCAACAGCTGGAGCTTGTTTAGCGAAAGCAGCACCTTCGAAAGTGGAAACACCAGCAACAGTGGTGTTAGCAGCAGAAGAGGCTGGAGCAACTGGACCTTCGGTGGTAGCAGCTGGGGCCAAAGTAGTTGGAGCAGCAGAAGAGGCAGCTGGGGCAACAGAAGAAGCAGCTGGAGCAACTGGAGCAGCAGAGGATGGAGCAACTGGGGCAGCAGAGGATGGAGCAACTGGGGCAACTGGAGCAGCAGAAGATGGGGCAACTGGGGCAACTGGAGCAGCAGAAGATGGGGCAACTGGAGCAGGAGCAACAGAGCTAGCAGCAGTAAGTGGACAGTAAGTGGTGTAGACAGTCTCGTTTTCGGTGATGGTGGTGACACCAGTGGTGACAGGGACCTTAGAACACTTGTTTTCAGAACAAGAAGTAATGGTGATAACAGTGTGTTCGTATTCAGTGGCAGTGACGGTTCCGTTGGAGAAAGCGGCCAAGGCAGGAGCAGCAACAGCAGCTAAGGTTAAAGCAGATGAGAATTTCATTATTAAAGTGGTAAACGAATGTGAATAGTTAGATATGAAAAAAATGTGACTGACGGGATTGCCTGAATTTATATGTCACGAAAGGTTTCAAACGTTGGCCACATAATTGGTAAATGTGTCTGTGAAAAATAGTTACACGATTTGCATATAAGATCGGTAAACATAAACATCAGCGAGAAAAGGAGAACATTTCCTGCATCTACCAGGGGTTGAAACAAATGGCGGTTTCAGAATTTAACCTAATTGGGATGGCGATCGCCCAACTGGTGTTTTTCTGTGATCGACATGGCGTAGACGATGATGGTCCCGTCTAATTACGGACCGATTTCTGGGGTAAGCCAAGCAAGCACCAGCACAAAAAACCCGTGTATTTATGTTCGTGTTGATTATGTGTTACCGGCGTATTGCCGACGTGTTGCCTGGCGCCTTGTTTTGGTTTTGCCTCGTCATGCCGGTTGACGCCCCAGTGCTTCCGCTCAGCAACGCTACTACCGTCAATGGCATTAAAGTTTTACGCACTGCCGAGACGCGAAACACCGTAACACTGTGGTGGAGGCAGTGGGGCGTGCTGGTACCAGATTGACACCATGGCCCGTAATTCTAGAAGTGACGGCGTAATACGGTCTAGAAGTGACGGTCTAGAAGTGTATGGGTGTACGGGTGTATCCAGTTGACTCTACACAAAACCGGCTGTTTGATAAGCCATTCTGTTGTCGTCCATTCTGGCTCCATTATGGCTCCATTCTGCCCTGTTCCACTCCTGCCACCCTGCCTTGACTTTGGCATACTATTGTTCTCATATTTATTTAGGCTAAAACAATGACTAGCATTCAGGTACTAAAGGCAAACTATTTTTAGTGAGGTATGAACCTTGACGAATTTCATGACGGCATATGGCGGTGGTTGCTCATTTCAAAACCACTTTGAACGACACGATCTCGAACCCTCTGGTGGAAAACTCAAACTTATTGTCTGCAAATTCCACAGGCTCAATTTCGTCTTCAAGCCCGTTCACCTTGACAACTTTATCCACGGCGAAGAGTGTGTTCTCGAACTTGACCACACCACTAGAACTACCGCCCAACGACTCGTAGAACCGCAAGATGAACGATTTGTGTCCCTTATTTTTGAGAGGAATGTCCTTCTCCAATTGAGTGTCCTCGTCGTCTTCAGATCTCTTCAAATGAGACAAGATAATGGAGTCGCTATCGAACTTGATGGCATCTAATAATGGCGACGACTTGAACGATTTTTCCAACTTGTAATTGAAGTTGTACGCCAATTTGACCACATCCATGTTCAAAGCCTGTTTGTGAGGGTAAATGGCGTATTCGAACTCATGGTGTCCCATATCGGCAATATTATCTGGGGCTTTAGCAGATCTTAACAACGACAACCGAATCAAGTTGCCGTGGATGGATCCTCCGTACTTCGAGTTGTTCAATACCGACACTCCATAGTTGTATTCACTCAAATCCATGAATTTGTGGTGACACACTTCAAATTTGGCGGTGTCCCAGCTGGTATTGTAGTGGGTGGGTCTTCTGGTTATACCAAACTGGGTCTCATAGCTGGCTTCTTGTGCGGTGTAGATAGTGGTGGGGAACTGCACTTTCAAGAACTTGTATGTCTCATGCCATTCCACCTTACTGGAGAACTTGATGAAATTATTGGACACCACGTCCTTGAGTCCCTTGACACCTTCAAGCGCAATTTCTGTTTCGATGTACGACTTGTCGCTGATGGTGTGTTTGACCACCACACTAGATTTCAACTGGTTGTTGGTGACTTTCACCACTTCTCCGCCGGTCAAGAATTTGAACTTTTCCAAAGAGTACAACTCAGTATCCCAAGCCGGGTAGTTCAAAGGCTCGTCGTCGAATAACAAGTACTGGTTACCGCCAACTACTTCGCTGCCGGTCTGCTTGGTGCTGGTGGTGTCGATGATTTCCCTCTTGTTGACAATATCGTAGACGGAAGTCAAAATACCTTCACTAGTGATTTCAGCCTTGATCAAGTCGTTGCTGAGAACAAACACATCGTCCTGTTCCTTGATGGAAGCAGGGTATTCTACGGTGCCAAGCTTATTGACCCCATTGGCTGAACTGATGGATAAAAGCCCTTTATCTTGCACTTTACTCACATGGGGACTGTCATACAACTCATGAGTAGAGTCCACTTCGATGATCTCGTTTCTTTCCCATGGCAAAGTATTTAACCACCTGTTTTCCTTTGTGGTGGTCTCCTTGTCCAATTCAGCTAATGCCTTCTCAATCAACTTGTCAGCATTCGATAAATTCTTTTGCAACATAGGCTTGACTTCCTCGTAGTACACCATTCCGATACACGAACCAGGAATAACGTCATGGAACTGACAAAGACACAAGTCTTCCCAGATATCCCGTATTTCCCTGGCAGGGTAGCTGTAGGTGGGGTTTGTCAAACTCAACAAGGTTGCAATCCATTCCAAATCGTGCATCTTGATTTCCAACTGCCGGACCCACTTTTTCACGTCTGCCTGGGTGGTATATGTTCCTCTGTGGAACTCCAAGTACATTTCACCCCTCCATGTGGGCAACTTCTTGCCGTGGTCCGACTTTGCCAAAACATCGTCGTAGAAATCTTCAACGGTGTTACCAAGGTGCACAATAGGAATAGCTCCAGTATTATTGGCCAACCCTCTTTCTCTTCTGATCTTCTCCACCATTTCTTCAGTTGGTCCACCACCACCATCTCCTTTACCGTAAAGCAACAATCCGGTGGGAACATCCCGCAAATTCTTGTGCTGGTGCTGGGATCTTACCACATCGCCAAAGTGAGCGGAAGCAGTATAAGTGTCTGCCGGTGGCATATGAACCAACACTTGAGACCCGTCAATACCGGCCCAATTGAAAGTGCTCAAGGGGAACTGGTTGATGTTGTTCCATGACAACTTCTGGGTCAAAAACTTTTCAATCCCCGCATGGTGGCACACCTGAGGGATCTGAGACGAGTACCCGAAGGTATCAGGCAACCAATAAATGGACGAGTAAATTCCAAATTCGTTCAACAGAAATCTCTGACCCAAGAGAAACTGTCTGATCAAACTTTCTCCATTTGGCAAGTTCGTATCATTTTCAACCCAGGACCCTCCAATAGGTAAGAATTGGTTAGTGGTGAACTTTTCCAACACTTTTTCAAAGATTTCGGGGTGGTATATTTTCAACCATTTAAACTGCTGCATTTGAGATGCTACAAAGACGTATTCGGGGTACTCATCGGCGATCTTTAACTGACTGGTCCAAGACCGGACGATTTTTCTCTTTGTTTCAGCGAATGGCCATAACCAAGCGGTATCAATGTGACAATTTCCGACTGCAAAAACATCAATGGATTTGTTTAAAGTCCCGTACTCATCAAACACCTTATCGGAGTTAATTTTGTCTCCCAACAACTTACTAGCCAATTCCCGGCACTTCCTCAAGGAAGACACGTCTTCGGGGTCAAAAGCGTTCATAATATCATTGCACACCTGATTGGCCTGGTATTTCTGCCATCCACTAGGCAATTCTCTTGCAGCATCACTCAAGATCCAGAAATCATAGTATAAGGCCCGAGCCTCCAAATTGGGCAAGACCAAGTCGGCTTTGTTCAACCGGAAGTACCGGTTAGGGTCCACATTACCGTCTTGACTGATCCCAAACATACCATTACAGGCGATTTCCAAGTAGAATAGCTGGGGTTTAGCAGTTAAGTATTCAGGAGGAAACTTGAAAAGGATTCTTTCTCCACCACCACTGAATGCCTGTAAAGGCAATCCCTTGGGGTCGTAGATCAATCCTTCGTTGTTGCAGTCCCATTCGATATCGATTTCCTGCTTCAAATCCAACCATTCTTGTGGAATGGTTATTTCAAACTTGAACCAGAACGATTTCCAACTAGGACCAAAAGAGTCGCCTTTCTTAGCACTTTTCCACTCAATTGACTTGAAATCGATATCCTTGAACAAAGGTCTGCCGGTCTCGCCTTTAGGGCCGTCTGGCACTTTCCATACCTTCAAGTCGGGAATATCTTGTCTTTCAATATCATAAAACTTGGGCAAATTGAGAGAATGGTACTGACCGCCGGTGTCGGTGAACTGTCTGAGTCTCAGCTCATACAAGTGGTCAACTGGTTTAAAATTGGGCTGGTGGTTGTACTTTTCATAAGACATGACTTGGGTAAAAAATAGTTTCGGAATTAGTTGGCCTTAATAGTCTCCACACATTGCAGGCACATGTACCAAATAGGCAAAGTAATTGATAGATTAGGGGTTTGGCTATATGCAGGACCAAAGGGGTAGCAAGTGAGCCAGCATACAACTACAGAGTGACTACAAAAGTGGCGTGTCTAGTGTATATTGTATATAGTTTAATAGTATATATCACCCAAACTATAGTTTAATCTGTATATTATACTCATGACTGGATTTTAACTTCCTTGTCTTCTTCAACGTTCAAAACATGCTGGTGTTCGTGGATCTGCTGGGCCACCTTTTCTGGCAATGAGCAGCTGAAGCCCTTGATTAAACTGAACTCGTCTTTGATAACACCGCCCAATTCACTGACCTTTGACTTGACGCTGGAGAAATCGGTGTCGGAAACCGATTCTTTTAATGTAACAATGTAGTTTTTGGAAGACATATTTATTTAGTGAATTTCACTGACACGGATTTTCTCACCTTTTATATGAATGATTTGATTTCATGATTGGCGTCGTGTCGCGCACACCTCTTAAAGCCACTTAGGCCCTTTAAGTGTTGGTGGTTGCTATTTGAAAAGTTTGATGACGTTTATTGATCGGTTTTTCAATAGGTTCAGAAACAAAGGGGTTTTGTTGTACACGGGGATAATTTTGATCTCTACGGGGTACGTGTTCTACTTGGTGGGCACATTGCCTGAAGTGCCAGAAGACCCCAAGAAAAAGCAGAAGCGGGAGCCGGTGGAGGACACTTTGCGGACGGAGAGAAGACACGAGATGGAGCTGGGAGGGAATAGAGGACTGAAAACGTGATTATCTGGTGTAGGTGTGATCTGGTGTAGATGCCACAGGTGTACGGATGTTGATCTGGGGTTAAAGGGCCATTGAGCCTGAAGATGGAGAATAGGTGGAGACTTGAGACTGGGTGGAGTCTGAAAGTGTTTTCTGGTGTACGGGCCTGGTGCACAGATCTGTGGCTCTAGGCGGATCTGGGACTTTCTCTCATCCGGGGAAAAACGACGCCGGTCCGTGGTTTTTATATCCAAGTTATAGTGGTTATAGTGGTTATAGCTAGCGGTTAAGAATCATATAAATACGGCTTCCTCTGCTCTTTGTCTTTGTCTTTGTCTGTATTTCCTAGAGTCCCCCAGATCATATCTTTCGTTTACAAATATTTTGCCGCAACATGACTAAGTCGGTTCCGTTCGAGAATTGATTTTTTGGGTATATAAAGCTTCTCCCTCCCTCAATTCCGAATTTTTCAACGTTAACTAACAATTAAAAATGGTCAAAGCTGGTATGTATAAACAAACAACGGAATCGAGTCGATGATGCAGACAAATCAATTGATGGCTCCAGACGAGATGAGATGATGATGGGGTACCTAACCGAGTCAGATCAGGTAGGTAATTTTATTTGCTCAGATGCAAATAAACTATGGCAATCTCCAGGGGCAATCAATTGGCCCTTGCCCGCTGTCCCAGGTGCTTAGGGACGTGATTGTCTGGTTCCATCAATTGAGTTGGGCATTTGGCAGTACTCTTTAAAGGGGCCAATGGTGACAATGGCCGATTAGTAATCCATTTGTAATACTAACATTAATAGTTGCTGTTATTAGAGGAGATTCCAAAGTCACTGGTACTGTTACCTTTGAACAAGCCAAAGAATCAGACCCAACTACCATCTCTTGGGATATTACTGGTGCCGATGCCAATGCTTTAAGAGGTTTCCACATCCACGCTTTTGGTGACAACACCAACGGTTGTACCTCTGCTGGTCCTCACTTCAACCCATTCTCCAAGACCCACGGTGCTCCTGAAGATGACGTCAGACACGTCGGTGACTTGGGTAACATCACCACCGATGCCAGTGGTGTTGCTAAAGGTACCAAACAAGACTCTCTTGTCAAATTGATTGGTGAACACAGTATCTTGGGTAGATCTGTTGTTTGTCACGAAGGTCAAGACGATTTAGGAAAAGGAGGCCACGAATTGTCTTCCACCACCGGTAATGCCGGAGGAAGAGCCGCTTGTGGTGTTATTGGTATTGCCAATTAGGTCTACTGAATTTTACTGAATGCTCTTTTGAAAGTTTTTTGAATGTAAGTTCTTTGAAATTCTCTTGAAAGTTTTTAAAATTCTCTATTGGGTGCAAAACTATTTAGGAATGTACCAGATGTGGTCCGAACACGAACTAGTTCCAACGCTATCGACCGGTTTGTAATCTCCCGTGAACACAGACCCTTTGATGTGGTAGTAGTACCATACTTCGTCCAAGGCTCCATCGTCAGTGCATCCAATGTACACTTCTTTACCAGAATAGCTATTTTGCAAAGCACTGAGAATATCGTCTTTTTTGTATGAATGGTCCACCGTTGGAACAATACCCTCTCTACTCAAGAACTCGTAGGTGTTCAAGGTGTCCCATATATCCACGGTTTTCTGCCAGAAGTTTACCGGTGCTTCAAACTGTTTGTATTCCCCATTGAAACACTCAGGACGCACGGTGTTCATGCATGTCCCGTGTTTATTGTATTCATGGGTCCACAACTCGATATCAGAGTCGCCCGCCACGTTGGAGGTGGCGGTGTTGATCCAGTACTTCCTCATCAACCGCAATAACTCGGGCTTTCCGAACTCGGTGCCAATCAATTCTGTCACATTGACAGTTGTTTCGTCAACCTCAAGTTCCGGTGCACAGAATTCGTCCCATTCAAAGAGATTAGGGCCCCAATCGTTCCACAAGCCATGAATGGTGAACGCCTTTTCAATGGGCATCTCACTGCTTTTTTCAACAGTGATCTGGTCCCAGAAATTTTTCAACCAGTCTCCTAAGCCATAATATCCCACACCTTCAGTGTACAGTGCTTGATCGACGGTATTTTTAGTGGCATTGGTGCCGTTAACGGCAATGGCCAACTTGGCGGCGTCAAAGTCCCAGAACTGGGTCTGCAAGAAGATCCCGTCGTTTTCAAAACAGCACTGGTCGTCAATGGCGGTGGTGTTCTCGTAGGAGTATGGGAAAAATGGGTTCAACATTTGTCTTGTACAACTTTGAACGTCAAACTCAGCTTGAGTCAAGGGCCAGGTTAAGGGGTGGCACAAAGCCACCGAGGCAATAGAAAGCAAGGCTAATGGGTTCATTGGTGGCTTTTTCAAGGGATTTTGCCCGGCATTTATACCCCATGAGTCTTGGTGGATTTTGGTGCCTTTTGGTGCCTTGTAATTAAGTGCCACGGCTGTGTGCAGGACAAACCGTTTTCGTTATCAATAATGCCTGAATGTGGAATGGTAATGAAATAAGCCGTTTCAATTGTCCGAGGCAGTTAGGATACCCGTAAAACATGAATGGCCTTCCCGGGTAAGAAATACTTGGTACCCATTGTTCGATTTACGAACCCCTAATTGGTGCACGGCATCAATTTCCACCGGGTTTAGGTTCTTGTACTGGAAATTCCCGAACGAGGCTTGCGGGTATGATTGTTTGATGTAATTGAGGGCCACTGTGACGATGAACGGGCCTTGGACGATGATATTGGGGAGTCCTTCGCGGAGGCAGTGGTCGAGGTCGTAGTGGATTTTGTGGAGATTGTAGGTGAGACAACTGTACTTTAGGACATCTGTAGCGGAGAACTGGACGTCCTGGGTTAGGGTCTTCCCCTCTGGCTCTGACCATTGCTCTGCCCCACCTGGCCCTGACCCACCTGCCTTATCGCCAATAGTCCTCGTAATCTCATTCAATTTTTCACCTCGTGGGCCATGCCTGTACTTCTCATTGGTGTAAATTTTATTGGTGTACATCAAGACACGGTCCTCTCGTAGCACCGGCACCGTCTGCCCCAACTGCCGGGTTATCCCCACAAACATCTGGCGGTCCATTAGTCGGGTTTGACGGACACTTTCTTCACAAATACTCAAGTGGTTGAGTTTCCCCGGCCCGAACCAGTCAATACTGCCCCTGACCCACATGCGGCGGTCATACGCCTGTTTTCCGTTTTCCATTGGTGCCTGGTAGTTGTCGTAGCCATCAGTGCCTACAGCTAGATTACGTTGGTTGTTGAATAGAAAATGGGCCCCCGTAGACAAATCGGAGATTTCCACAGGCTCCAAAAGCACCGCTGTCAATAGTCGGTTCAAATGCGACACCTGGCCGGCAGATGTGTAGTCATTGAAGCGCCAAACAGCGGATTTGATGGTATTACGCCAATTCATCGGTGGCTACAAAAACCTCATCTCGCATCTCAGAAAAAAAACTAGTTATAACAAACATGTCAGAAGATGCCCAAACCCTCAAGAACATCAAGAACAAGCACAAGAGACAGAAGGTCTGGGGCGACTTGAAGCACGAGAAGAACAAGACCAAGCACAAGTTGAGAGCAGAGAGAGCCAAGGAAGAAAGACAAGATCCTTCGTTGAAAGAGAAGCGGCTAGCAGAAAATGTCCCTGAAACATTAGAAAGCAAAAGAGTTTACGATGAAACGATTGTGGATGAGATCGAAGGGGAAGATGAGTTTAATGAGCTTTTCAGCAGTGGAAAGGAGCCCAAGATCTTGTTGACCACTAATAAGTATGCCAAAAAGGCTGCCTATGAGTTTGCTGATTTACTCATGGACTTTTTACCCAATACGACATTTGTCAAGAGGAAACCCCAATTTAGCATCGATGATATGGTTAAGATCTGCAACAACCGGGAGTTCACGGATTTGATCATTTTGAACGAATTTAACAAGAAAGTCACGGGGTTGACGTTTATACATCTTCCCACTGGACCCACATTTTATTTCTCCATCACGTCGGTGACAGAGGGAAAGAAGATCCGGGGGCATGGGAGATCCACCGACCACATGCCGGAGTTGATTTTGAACAACTTCAATACCCGGTTGGGAAAAACTGTTGGAAGGTTATTCCAGAGTTTATTTCCCAATAACCCCGAATTTGAGGGTAGACAAGTCATCACATTGCATAACCAGAGAGATTTTATATTTTTCAGAAGACACCGGTACCTTTTCAAAAGTGACGAACGGGTGGGGTTGCAGGAAATAGGGCCCCAGTTCACTTTGAAATTACGGAGACTTCAGAAGGGGATTCGGGATGAGACTGAATGGGAGCATAGGCCTGATATGGAGAAGGATAAGCGGAAGTTTTATTTGTAGTGGTAGTGATGAAGACATTGACATGGTACTTGAACTGTAAACTCTCTACTCTCTACTCTTTAAGCTCTTTAAAGCTTTAAAAGCCTAGCTCTTCCCTAGCCGCGTGCCTCGCTGACCCAGCGCGACATCCATCTTCCCACAATTCGCTCAAAAACAAATACCTATACACCATGGATTCTAATGGGTACAACCAGATCATCAGCGCTTTGCAAGTGGTGTACGACAGCAAGTCCAACAACCAGCAACGGAGCGAGGCCCAATCGTTTTTGGAATCGATAAAGGGCAATGAAGAAAGCCCTTATTGGGGTTACCAATTGGCTCTTTTTGAGAACAATAAAGATAACTTTATCGTCAGACATTACGGCTTATCATTATTGCAGAACTCCATCAACAAGAAGTACCACGTATTTCTGCCGGAGAAGAAGGCCTCAGTTCGGAATTGGGTGGTGGAACTAGCCTGCAAAATAAATGAAGTTGATCCTCATTATATAAAAGAGAAGATTGCATTTCTTTGGGTCACCATTGCCAAAAAGACATGGGGGTGTTATTTGGTGAAGATGGTGGAAGCCACCGACAAATTGAGTGACCAGGACTTTGCCGATGGCTGGTCGTCCATGGACTCGGATTTGTGGCGGTTGTGGAATGATAACTTGTGTACGAGGGAATTATCGTTGATAATCATTCGGACGTTGTTTGAAGACATATATCTCCTTGACGACCCCATAGCCATGAAGAGAACCGCCATTTTGAACCAGTTGAGTGTGTTGATAGTCACGCCAAACGAAGTGTTGAACAAATTGTATGACACTAGTGAAAACGTGTTGATATGTAAGCATTCTAATGATGGATGGTTCGAGGCTTGGTGCAAGTTTCTTCTTGAGATCTTGAACTCAAACTCAAACCTATCGTTTGTGCCCAAGATCTTGTCTACGTTCAAGACATGCCTACATTGGGTTCAGCCGGAGATTTTAAGGTCTCAAAATGTTTTGACCACGCTTATAAACATTCTTAGCATTCCCGACACAAAGTTGAAGACGTTGGCAGTTGACTGTCTACACGTGTTGTTCACCAGATCATATTCCAACTATAAAGATTTTGATTTCTTCATAGGAAACATCTTCACCAGTGAGGGTATCCAGAAACTATCCCAGTTTTACGATTCGTTGCAAATAGACCCTGATGATATCGATGAATTGGAGTATAGTCTTCTCAAGAAGACCGTGGAGATGATCGTGTCATTGAGTGAATACTTGAACATCTCATTGCCTTCCAAGAACAAGATCGACTGGGACAACGCTGACGTGGATAACTACTTGAAATTAGTGTTGAAAACTACCAACGACTCCAGTTTGATAATATCGGGATTGTCCTTACAGATGTGGGTGACGATCTTGAGATTTGATGAGTTATCACATAAGCTCAACGTCAACAATATATTAATGGATCTATTGGAGATAGCTGCCAATAGAACCATAGATTACACCATTATAAGCGAGGATAATGTTTCAAGGAAGTTCTTAGATATAGACTTTGATTCTGTTTCTGACTCCAATTCGTTTTTGGTCAACTACAAGAAGTACAATGAAGACATTGTAAGAATCACCGTGTGCAAAAAGCCCGAAGACGGATTGAGATGGCTAGAAAATAGGCTACAAGAATTCTTCAGCACTGAACTTGGATGTAAGTGTATTGAAGTGTACAATCTTCCAGAAAAGTCTGATGAAATAAACTACGGGATAAGTCAGTTCAACATTATTGAAAACTGCATTAGAGGTATATCGAGGTGGAGGATCTGGTATAGCGGTGACGACTTTGAAGTAGTGAATAATCGTTTGAATAGCTTGGTGGAAAACTTGGGTGAAAGGCTTTTGGCCATGAACTTGTCTTGTCCACTATTGATAAGAAAACAGGTTCAGACGTTGGTACAATTTGCTCCATTGTTGAAGGACGTCAGCCCATTGATGTTCCAGGTATTGGAGAAGATTTTAACAACCGCCACTTTCGAATATCCCGAAGTAGACGAAGAAAAAGAGTTGATCAGGGACTTGAGAACAAGTTGCGGAACTGAGCTAAACAGATTGGCGTACATAATGCCTGAGTCTTTGAAGAAAATTTTCAATGATTTAGAAAATGTTATATCGAACATTTTGAGCAGCAAGAAAGTTAGTGATCACGAAAATGTGGCATTTAAGTCGTTCTTATTGGTGATAGCAAGTCGGTCATCCATTGATAACCGAGATGAGCTTTTTGCCAAAATCGTTGACCCCGACTTGTCTGCATGGTTGAGACCTGAGACTGAAAAAGGGCTTATGGAGTTGCATTGGTTTATGGAAAGGATTGGAATAGTGGAAATTGCCTCCTATTTCCAGAAAAGAGGCATCACTGCTTCCACCAACTTACTTGAAGCCAAAATGGACGACGAGGGTAAGGACTTAAAGAATAAATTGAAAGACCACTGGTCGTCTATTTTCCCAATCAGAGCCACCAGAATCTTCATTCAGTACAGTATTGAAAAGTTGAACCACGACTCACCAGAATACCTCAATTTGTTGAGATTATGGAAGCCGAGAGTACAGCCCATTATCCCCCATATCTTACAATTATTGACGCAGATTCAAAATTACCACAACCCCAACAACTGGAAGGATTTGTCACCTGAAGTTCAAAGTTTTGTCAAATACACCTGCATGGAAAGGTTCTGGCAACAGGGAGTGTCCATTCAAAGCAAAGAGACGTTCATCGAGGAAAATGTCAAGGCTGCATTGACCTTGAGAGACTTCGCCGATTCTGTGGGCCATTTGATCAGGTACACTAGAGAGTATGCGTTTTTGACAATAGGATCGTTGTCACAGCTAGAAGAAACGTTGTATGAGATTCCTAATATCGGATCAATGATCTGGAAAGCCGTCACCGGCGAAATGGCGGGAATTACCTTGCATAGTTGGAAACACATGATCAATAGTTGTTTGAGAAGTGTTATCAGAAACTGCCCTGTGAAGTATGTTGACACTTTCATGACCGACTTATTACCAAAGTCATTTGTGGATTTGGACAAGATTCTCATGGACAAATGGGAGAAAGTGTATGTCAACGGCTTACAGTTACAAGGCAACGAAGACGACGAAACATTGAGTGAAGAGATGATGGAGGAACACATGTTGAGACAATTGACGGCCACGGTCGTCAGGTACTTGATGGATATTGTGAGTCAATTGAACTCCAAAACTGTCACCGATACCCAATTGGCATGCAAGAAATTGATCATCAACAACAAGGAGGTATTGGCCCCATTCTTATCGTTGACATGTCACATTATCATGTTTAAAGACACAAAGTGTTCGTTCAACACCATATTGGTGATTCGGAACATCTTGAATGATATTCTCTTGAAAGACGACGAAGTGGACAAGTTTCTTTGCGAGAATTTGATCAAGTCTTTGTTAAGAGTGCTCAACGATGATTATTTCGTGGAGACCCACTCAGAAGCGGCCACGGCATTGACTACGTTATACTGCTCGTTGAGGTCCAAGAACGATTACCCGGCCAGAATGTTGATTGAGCACCTTCCCAACATCACGACCCAGCATATTACTAACTTTGAGAATTTGTTGGTCAACAGCAAATCGTTGAAGCACCAGAGATCTTCGTTGTTGGAGTTGATCAAGATCTCCAAGGAGAAGTTCTCGGACCAGGACGACATGAAGGAGAGGAAGAAGCAACTTGAAGCTGCTTCGTTGGCCAGAACCAAGAAACTACAGGTGAATGTTATGGACGACCCGTTTGTGGAGAATGGGGCTTTGAATAATTTATTTGGCGAAGACTAGAAAAAAACTAGACCACCAAGGAAGAGTAGACAACAAAAGGAAGATGACTGAGCCGCCACACAACCACACAACCACACAACCACACCATATATCTGCACCGACCCTTACACCTGTAGTTGTTAAATACTGTAATATAAGAAACCGCGAATACTCGAACACTGAAAAAAAACATTCAACGACTTTAACAACACAATCACACGCCGTTAAAAAATGCCAATTAAATCATTAGAGTCGTACTTATTCGAAGCGAAGTTGGTCAAGACCAGCTCCATCTCAATTCTTAAGAATGCCACCATTGGAATCGACGTGGAGCATTATTTGAGCCGGATCTATACCTTCAAAAAAGAACAATATTTATCGGCCATTGGCGGAGTGCCCAGCTCGTTAAGAGACTATATCCACTCGGATTTGAAGGTGTTCAAGGAGTTCAACATCAAACCGGTGTTTGTCATCAAGGGATTGGATATCCAATTGCAGCTGGCCGACCTTAAGCCCAATGAACTCACTTCTAACGAACAACATCTAGAGAACACCTGGACAAAATTGAACCAAAGAAATCTCAACTACAATACCAGCAACAACAACAACAACGAGTCGTTTAGACTATACACTGACCCGTTGATCTTGAGACCCATGATCAACGATTTGATCAAGTATTTCATCGAGCTTGGCATCGATTATATTGTCAGTCCTTATGATGCGTCTTTCCAATTATCATACTTATACCACGCCAAGGCAATTGACACTATTTATGGGTCCACTGACTTGTTATTGACCAAGGTCAATAACTTCATATTGGGAATGGAATTCCAGTCCAAAGACTTTCGGTTTATTGATAAGTCTAAGGTGTTGTATGACTTGAGAATCTCCCAGAGACAATTATTGGATATAAGTATAATGGTGGGATGCAACCTCCAACCAACGACGTTCCCCAACTTGCCACCATTACCCAGACCAGACCCGATCCAGCCATATCCACAAATGAGTCATTTCAAGTTGGCTTTGGACATCATGTACCAAGTGAACAGACCCGACTTGTATTCGTACTTTTTGTCTTTGAACGATCAACGGTGCGTTGATCTTTACTTGAAGGGCCATTCTGCTTTCAAATTCATTCCGGTATTGAACGAGGAGGGGTATGTTTCCATGTACATGAGTGAAATGAGCAAGCTTGGATGCTTGGATGAAGAAGATCAGGAGCTCTTTGAAAAAGAAGAGCTTAAGGTGCCCAATGATGTCCACGATATCATATCTCAGAGGCTCCCCGCTGAATTCTACTTCTTACAGTCGATCGGCTTGGCTCCTATTGAGTTATTGGAGAGTATTACTAAGGGCACTTTAAATATAAGACCTCCATTAGAATCTGGTTTGAGTACTAGCTACAAACTGTTGATCACCAACCAGTTTTTCATTGATAATTTGGACGGGGTGTTCAACTTGATGACGCAGTTGTTGACGAGATACTACCAGGTCAAGAAGGTGCAATTGAAGTACTGGTACAAGAGCGAAACAGTTGAGTTGAATAATAGACTAACCCCACCAATTTCCAAAAGAATTGGCCATTTATTGGTCAATTCACCCGAACCTCAGTTTGACTTGAGTCGGTTCTTTACGCTGGAGTTGGCTAACAACAACGAACCACTCAAGAACAATAACGAGATTGTTTCTACGGCGTTGTTGAGAACACTTCATTTGTTTGGTATCTCAGATTCCAATTACATCAAAGTGTTGAAAAAGTTTGTGACTGAACAAAAGGACATCAAGAACTTGGAAGAGATTGTGATATTGTTGCTTCTTGTGAAGTCCGAGAGCTTGAAGCTTAACGATAACCAGTTCGAATACAGTGGGGTGGCCCGGTACTTCAAAAACTCACCCAACGTCAAATTGGAGAGTGGTGAGCTCAAACACATAACGTTGTTGTCGAGGATCTTTTCCATGCACCGGTTGAAAATCGCACCGATCAACTACCAGGGCCCCATATCTCGAAACCTTTTGAACTTCAGATCCCACATGAAGTTTGTGTCGACAAACTTGATTTATACATTACAGGCTTGTATGATTGATTTGCTTGTACGCCAAGACAGCACGCATGCCAAAGTGGATTTCAATACGAAACAAGACTGGTATAATCTTGTGGATCAGGTGCCATTCTTTCGGGATTTAAACAATACGTTGCTTGGAGTTATTAGTGAGATATATTTCGACTACAGTATCAAGCAATTGAAAGCCAACAGCGACATTTCCAAAGAAGACATTATCAACCACACCAAAGACCACTTATTGAGCACTGTGTTCCAGATCCCCAACCCTATATTCAACATCAATGTTCATGGCGTCAATAGTATCACCGCCAACCAGCTATTAAGTGATTTTGATGATGGAATCAAATTCTGGCGTCAATTCATTGAGTTAATCAAGGTGGCCAATGAGATCGATAAAAGTATCATCAGCGATGACTACTGCAATGAGATCTTGGAAACAGACACCTGGATGAACCAGTTTGTATAGTCACGTATCATGATAAAAGCCATTCTATTTGCAGCCACTAAAATCGCAGTTTTTCTTTTCTTGTAAACTCAACAGATGAATGTGTGCAGGAGAAGTGCCGTTGTTTTCAGGCGATTCAGCCCTTGTGTCCGTCAAGCTAGCACCACAAGCACAGTCAATCACACAGACATCACCAGCACCATGGCAACGTCGGAAAAACTCACGGGAACCGGCAACGGCCCGTTCATAGAGTTGCCCACGTTTGAACCCATTGGAAAAGGAATCACCAACTTATTGAGCGTGAAAATGCCCCAGTCGTCGAACCTCAGCATCAAGTACGGCAGTTTGGTGGGGATAAACGGCGATTTGGCCAAGGTCACCAGCGTCAACCGCAAGCTTCAAAAACACCAGTATCAGATTCTTCAAAGTGAGGAAAGTGTCTCGTTATTGATTGGCGGCAACCACCATTCCAACCGATTGAACCACTATAAACTCGTGAACATCAACGATATCAGGCAGCACTGGACGGTGCTTCGAGAGGACAGCTTGACGGCGTGGACCGGGTACGATATGTCGTTAGAGTCGTGCCAGCCGTTTGAAAAGCACAACAGTGTTCGAACTTCGGGAAAAGGCACGCTTTTGTTGAACAGCGGCAACAAACACATCGACGTGCAATTACAGGACCACGAGAGCATATACGTCAGTCCCAACAACTTGGTGGCATACACGCTGGAAAGCGAGTGCCGCTTATTGAAATCTGGCGGTACTGATGAAGGCAGAATCATGAGCGCTGTGGCAGCGAAAATTCAGTCGTGGGACTGGGTCAAGCAGCTTGAAACGTCCAAACCGGCTCGGTACGTCAAGGCGGCGCTTACGAGTCCGTTGATGTTTGAGATAGTGGGTCCAGCCACGGTGGTGATGACCAGTGATGCGCCGGTGTCGAACCGCCGGTTTTTTTCCGTTAATGATATCATGAAGGTGATCTAAAAATAGATGGCCAAGAGTGAGAGAGTAAGCAAAGAATACCAGAATAAACCCAGAGTTAACCCAGAACAATTAGAGAACAGGGTCAGAGTAAGACAGACTACCAATACCAGACAGATGGTCTACTGACGGTCAACCACAGCAGAGAAACAGTGCCTTGTAATGTAAATTCAATCAGGGCAAATCTGATTTCAGGTACGCGCAAACATTCTCTATGATCCGTACTTCTATAGAATAAAAGCAGCATATCACAAAGGAACAAGATAAAACAACCATAAAGGCACAGGCACAACACACCACCGCCACAAGAAACCGACCATGGAGATCTCCAAGATAACACTGCCGCAGGAATGGCAGTACTTCGCCAACGGCAACGCAAATATACTATACAAATATATCGGAAATAACGACTATTTAACTGGCAAGTTACTACGGTTGCGGCTCTTGAAAACGGATTTCGATTACATTTCCACCTGTGAGTTGTACGACTTCATCGAGTTGAAGTGCAAGATCTTGTTTCCCGAGTCAATCATCGACATCCAGTTGGTGGTTTTGACCAAAGAGTTTATTGAAAAATTGAAGCTACCCAATAAACCGCTGCTGACAGATGCTAACTTGACGTTGATGACTAATGAACGGTACGGGTTGTTGATTCCCAACATGTTGAATAACTTGCAGAACAAGTACGAGTTGTCGAAGAACTCCAATCTTTACTATAATGACGATTATTCGTCCATCACTATAGAATTGAAGCCAAAATGGCTATATGACAACGACTGCAACTACTGCCGGACGTGCCTGTTGAACCAGCTAAAGGGGCTTCAAAAACACTTTTGTCCGCTTGATTTCTTGTACGAGGAGTCTATAGACGAGGGAATCCACGATTTCTTGGGAGCCTTGGCACCACAATTGTTAGACAGCATTTTGAAGGCCATTCCCATCGATGAGCTCCTCAAGATCTTCTTGTCGAACCCCAATAACGTGTTCCAGAAGTTGAAGAAGTACCAGAAGATCAACGACCGCAACGACCTTATTGAAAACTTGTCTTCGGAAACCGACGTTTCCACCAACTTATCATTGGTAATGACTTTGAGAGACGTGGGGTTGTTTCTAAAGTTTGAAAAGTACGACAAGAACAATAACGTTCACAATAGCCACAACAACATCCACAATTTGATTGATATCAGAGACAAGAAGTATCTCTTGACATGCAGCATTTACGATTTGGATTTGAAGTCAAAGTCCAAGTACAAGCACTGGCTAGCAGTTGAGAACAAACTCAAGCCGATTTACAATTCACACAATCCCAATTGGCGGTACTGTATAAAGAAGTAGGCTTCGAAGTAGGATACTACGACGTTTATTCTATAGGATTTCTTGACCCTTGTATATACCATGTTACATTTTCGATTACATCTTTATCTCTTCTCTACCAAACGTCTTCTTGGTACCTGTTTTGAGTCTTGTAACTTCTAATCAAATCACTGGCCTTCTCCTCAGAGATATCTTTATCTTTGGCCAACACTTCAGTCAATGCATGTTGAACATCTCTAGCCATTCTAGAGGCATCTCCACAAACATAAATGAATGCCCCTTCTCTCAACAACTGGGCAATCTTGTCAGCATTTTCGGCAATCTTGTGTTGGACATACACTTTTTGTGTACCTTCTCTGGAGAATGCAGTCACCATTTCAAAGGAATCTCCCAACACCTTGGCATATTGTGGCCATTCTTCCTTGTACAAGAAATCTTCATTGGAGTTTCTGCACCCAAAGAACACCAAAGTTTTACCAATATCCACATTACTACTTTCTTTGATCCCACATCTTTCTCTGACAAAACCTCTGAATGGAGCGATACCAGTACCTGGACCAATTAAAATCACTGGGGTTTTGGGGTTGCTAGGCAATTTGAAAGTGGACCTTCTGATATGCACTGGTAATTTGAATTTTCTGAATTTATCTCTTGGACCATCCAAATTGTATGTAACCAATGGCTTTTCAGTCTTGTTATTCTGCTCGATTTCAATGCTCTTCAACAAGTTGGTGACAACACCAGTGACGTACCTAGATTCAACCTTTTCGGCTTCCACCACTGCGGTAACATGAACAGAAGTCTTTTCCTTCAAAGAAGAAGAACTAATCGAATAGTATCTTGGCTGCAAATGGCCAATAGTTTCTATGACAAACTCAAACGACACTTTCTCCCATGGAGCCCCACCGGAAATCTTCAACAATGCATCGGCAATGTTGTACTTCTTACTGGAGATATCTTTGGCAAACAACTCCTTATCACTTCCTAATTTCATGACGTATTGTTTGATGTCATCAGTTGGAGCATAACTGGCAATACTGGTGAAGAATTGTCTGGAAATGTGGCCGGTGATTTCTAAGTAGTACCGTAACACTGCTTCATAGGTGGTGGGAGTAGGAAATGGAATGGAGACAGTGGAATCCAAAGGCTTTAAACTGAACACATCGTTCAATTTGTTTTCCAAACCAAAGGCCTTGACAAAGTTGTTCACGTGGTAGTCGGAATTGGAAGGCCAGATAGCCAAGTGGTCTCCGGTGGAGTATCTCAAGTTGGTGTTGGACAAATCAAATTCTGCGTGGATGCAACTTCTTTCGTTGGAATTGAACAATTCTCTGGAAACAGAAATTGGCGCAAGGTAAGGGTGGGAGTGGTCAAATGGACCCTTGGACAAGTCTTTGGTACTGTCCAAGTAAGATTTGTTGGGTTCCCCTACCGAAACCTCATCATTATCCACAGTCAAGCCAAGTTCTTCAATCAATTCAAAACTTGGCTCGTACGTCAATTCGTGCTCTTCGAAACTCATGTTATTCTTCAATGCCTCGAACACCGTATCCTTCCAGCTGATATAATCTTCATCCAAGGTTCCCACCCCGTCATCACCCAATGCGAGTTCGCTGAGCTGTTCAGCATTGAGTTCCTTCAATTTCGTATCGACTTTCTTACCAATCTCGTTAAAGTACTCATAGGTGGAGTTTCCCAAACCGAAAACACAGTATTTAACACTGGACAAGTCATCGGCCTCGTTTTCCAAGTAATCACAGAATTCCACCGCGTCATCTGTGGGCTCACCTTCACCATAAGTGGCAAGTAAAAAGAACACCAACACATCGGACGAAATCTCGTTCAAGTTGTCGTAGTCAAAGTCGGACAAGCTGCCCACCAAGGTCTTCAATCCGAATCTGCTGCCCAATTCCTTGGAAAGCTTATTGGAATAGTCTTCAGCGGTTCCAGTTTGAGATCCGTATAAAATCACACAATTTTTGTTGTTCTTGCTGATAGTTTCAAGAATGTCTCTGGACTTTCCTCCTACGGCAGCAGTGAAGCCTGCAGAGGTTCCATCATCGCCAGGGAACAAGTAGTCTTTGAGGAAGTAAAGCAACGAGGCCACAATCAAGGCGCCAATGACAGCGAAATCCAAGGTATCTAAGGCCATTTGTGTCGTATAGCGGTCAAAATAGGGCTAAAACAGATTTTCTCCAGCAATAAACTCAATTAAACTCAATTACAAATCGACACAGCGTGTACAAGATAATGACAATTTGAAAAGTTATTAAGTGGGAAAAGAAAAGTTTTTATATGGAAAAAATGTTGATTTTTGTGGTTCGTTAAAATCATATGAGATCAATTTCCATAATCGCACAAGTTACTGGAGAATTGGCCTGGTGTATTTTACGTGTGTATTACGTGTATTTTAGAGGTAGGAGGAGAGGTGACTCGATAGAGGTGACATGAAACAGGCCTCTTGATACAGTTGCCTTCATACCTGATGAGTTTGTGTCTGAAGGTCGAGTTTAAACCGCTATCTACGAAACACGGAACCCAATAATGTTTCGGGGTTCACCTACCGCATGCGGCGACAATTCCCGCATTGGGCGCGGAATCGGTTTGGCACTAGCATCTCCGAAACAACGATAGTACAACGGTCTTGTGTAGCACATGTGTGAGTGATGGTGGGGATGGTGTGTAGTCTGGGGAATTGCTATTTCGGATTTAGGTAAGTGGGGAGTGGTCGGCCTGTGATAGTGAAGTCCGATGGTGCGCATGGCTTTTCTTTGAGGTGTTCTTGGTGAGTTCTTTGAGGTGTTCTGTTGTGTTGTTCTCTTCACTTCTGTGTTCGCTTCTGTCTTCTGCTTCACCCATAGATATAGCCGATTTGTTCAATTCTCTTGCACTTCGTCTTCTGCACTTCTGCTTCAGTGCTTCTTCAATTGTACTATTCAGCTCTCTCCAGCGCTGCTCCGGCCCAGCATCTACTCAGATTCCCCTTTGCTTCTTCTCCTTTGCGTCTTCTTTGCTTCTTCTCCTTTGCGTCTTCTTTGCTTCTTCTCCTGCTTACACTTCCGCTTTTCCTGTCTTCTTCTCCTTCTTGTCTGCGCCTTTACACTTCTGCTTCTCCCTCTCCGTCTCCCTCTTCCTCCCCTTCCACGTCACCCACCGCATCCTCGACCCCAAAATCGTCCTTAAGATGCTTGAACGCCGCCCGCAACGTCGCCAACGTCTTCGTCTTCACATCCTCATCAAAATCACTACCGTAAATATCCCGTATAAAGTAAAAGAACGAGATCGGACTGAAATCCACCAACGCCTTGACCCCCAAGTTGTAAAATATATGGGAATCGTCCACAGGCTCCACCCCATTGCCCATCCGATTGAAAGCCCTCTTTATATACTTTGTCTTCTCCAAGTCCTGCAACAACGCCGGAATCGTGTCGCCAATGGCAGAATTCTTCGTGTCTAGCGTCACATCAAGCCCAAAGTTGTTTAGCACCGACCACAACTTCTTCTTGTTCACGTGATTGCCTTCAATTATTATCACCGATAGAATTATAGATACAATGCCCATCTTCACCAAATACCCATTATCTCCCGGCAAATTGTCTCGTTTATTCTTGGCCAAAAAGTAGTTCTGCTCCATCTGCGTGCGGCCGTTATTGGCCTGCACTTCTTCCACGTCCATCCAGAGCTTGTCAAGAATATCTCGTTCTTGACGGTCCATGCTCGTTACCAACACATACGACGCAGAAGACAGCCCATCGTTGTGTTCTTCCAACTTCAACCCAAACACGTCTTGGAGAATGGTGTTGGCCCGGCCAAAAGCGTCGCTGAAGCTGCTCTTGCTGTTCTTCAACCCCCCTCGTAAATTGACTCTTTTGATAACTCTGTCATTTAACGTCCTAGCAAATGCTTTCTTGATAATCATCTGAACATGGTCATCTTCCGAAACCGGCACGCTTGAGGGTTCCAGTGTCTCCGGTGCCTCTACCGGCTCCACAGATGCAGCTTCTGGTGCCACATTCACAAAATCAGGATCATCAGTGCTTTCCCACTTCTCAAACTCATCTAGCGAGATCCGGGTGGACGCTGCAGTGGATCTAGCCGCCGACGTCCGACGCACCGCACGTGCTGGCGGCACCACGTCGTCGCCACTATCACTGTCGTCTTGCTCAGCTGTGGATCTTCGTCTCTTGTTCATGTTGTTAAAAGCGCGTTAAAAAAACGGTGTCAAAAATCATCTAGTTGAAACGTATCACCACCGAAAACACTTGAAGACGGTGGTTGAAAGACTGGATTTGTTGATTTGCTAATATGCCCAGGAAACCCATGCATGCTAACGGAACAAATGGGACTGGCAATGGCCACGGGAACGCTGCTTTGCCCGTGGTGGTTTCTGCTACTGACTCGCCGACGCCAGGCGACACGCCGCCGGCCGGGAGACTGAAACGACAGAGTGCTCAAGTGGCGAGCATGAAGAACGCGATGCTTTACAACCCCGGAACTGCTGCTTTGGCTACAAGCCCTGCTATAAAAGAAAATGGCGATGGGTTGAGGATGGCTCTGGATATACGAACGATGTTGAAGTTTCAGCGCCTGGAAAACCCCGAGGGGTTTGTGGAGCCGGCTCTAGCCACGCCGCAGCCGTCGTATTCGGGGCTACCGCTTGAAGTTCCTCCCAATGCCAAAATAAAGAAGGAGGCCTTGTGGCCTCGAAGAAGAAAGGGTGCGAGCAAGGAGGTGGAGATTATTGACGCAGACGTGGAAGGCACAGAGGCACAGTATATAAAGCGGTTGAAGACGGGGAACACTGATGCTATTACACACGAGAGCCGAATACGAAGACCGGCGGTTCCCAAATCGGCTGGAAAACCCGGTACTAAGAAACTGAAGGTCAAAAACACGTCTCCCAGACCGGGTGCTGGTGATGGTGATTTGAAGATTTTATCGGGGAGTCCACTTCGGGCGTCTAACCGGATCAAAATCACGTCTCCCAAAAAGTCCATTACCACTGCTAATCTAGCACCACTGTCGGTACTGGCGGAAACGGTTGGAGGGAGTTCTGCTGACGAACTGGCCAACGACGAGTTCTGCAGTGCTTGTGGCGGGTCCGGGATGTTTATATGCTGTGAGGGGTGTCCGAAGTCGTTCCATTTGGTGTGCTGTGACCCTCCACTTGATTCTCTTCCTGATGACACTTGGATATGTCGAGAATGTGAGTATAAGCAGAAGACGAAAAGTGGCCGGGTGAAACTGTGGGATCTGGTGGGTCTTTTTGGGAAACTACTAAACAAGACTGAGGCCATGGATCCGGTGGAGTTCCAGTTGCCTAAAGGGTTAAGAGATGATACGTTTATCAATGTCAGTTCCGACGAACATGGGGAATACGATGATCACACATTCAAACCAGAACCTTCGTTGTCGAAATTGAACGGGAACCAGATCAAGGGATTCAATTATACCCACGAGTTGGAATTGGACTCATTGTACGATAAATTTGGCAGTTTGTATCTATGTCATAAGTGTGGCTTATCTGGGTTGAATAATCGGACGCTTGTTCATTGCGATTATTGTCCTTTGGTGTGGCATATGGACTGTTTGAAAGACCCAATTTATACGCCCAAGACCCTTGGAACCAAATGGCGGTGTCCTAACCATTACGAGAACTTGTTACCTATGAATTTGTTTGTCAAGAGGAATTTCAAAGACACGCCAATTTTGGACATTTCGTTGCACCACCATTTCCTTCGGATAGCTCAGCAGCAGAACGTGTTGATAAAGTACCAGGACCAGCCGTACTTGAACCAAGACGGGAAATTGCTGACATTACTGGAATATCTCCAGTTTGAAGCAGAAACGTTCAACCGATTCAATCCTGATTATAATGGAGACAAAATGGTACCGAAAAACACCAACACATTGGACAATAGAGATGATATCCATGAGGATTACAAGGTGCCTGAGTTCTTCAACAACTATCAGATTCCCAATGCAGTGGTGGCCAAACCTCAACCTCACCTTAAGAAGATAATAGCCATATCAGAGGTTGATAGAAAAGATCGTGCTATCAAGCCGTTTGTATATAGGATTCCCGAGGAGCTGATCATACTAGATTTTTTTACCAAGGTGAAGAAGGACGTTTCACGAAGACGAAAGAAGGTGCAGAAGTCGGTGCAGAAGTCAGTCAAGACCGAAGTGTTGAACAGTATCAAGGCTTATGAGGAAAAAGTGCAAGAAGAGATTAAGCAGGAGAATGAGTTTGTGGAGAATGTCAACTTGTTCCACAGCAGTGTGTATAAACCCACTGTCAACGATATACTTGCAGCCGCGTTGGGAGAGCCACTGCCGGCTGTATCAGACGAGACAGAGGAACTAAGGAACATCAAGCGGTTGCTTGAACTCAAGGGTGCCGATGCGTTGATGAAGTTCTTGCAGGAGCCGAACTGAGATGGTAGAGCTGGTCCGGTGTGAAAAAGGTTCAGAAACCAGTATGAGTTTTAAAAGAACTGGTGAAGCTTTAAAAGAGAAACCAGCGTGAGTTTAAAAGAACTGAAGCTTCAAAAGAGAAACCGAGAAGATTATGAAGGACAGCCAGAAAAGGTCCAGGAACGTCTTACTTGTTTATTATATACAGAATGCAACTATCTCACATGCACCACCTCCAACTGCTTCAAATCAGATTCCGGAACCGCAACCGCCCCCGTCACCTCTACCAATCTTGCCAATATTTCGCTGGGCTGTAATCCCAGAGCATTTATTTCGTGTTTGGCATCTCCATGAACCACCACCTTCACCGGACACTTTTCCAACTCGGCATCAGTTTCCGCCTGCACCTTCAACACATTGAACTCGGCGTCGTAGTTGTGGAACTTCAAAGTGGGCAAGTTGTGTTTCCAGAATTGTCTTAAGCCAAAGGCCGGCTTATACACTCTTGTAAACGGGAGTACAAGCTCGATTTTCTTGACGTTGGGAAGGGTGTATGCCGTCAGGGCGTCGCCATGAATCTTATTTATCCTTGCCGTTTGCTTCAATAGCCTTGATTTCGGGAAATTGGCGAACATCTTATTGGAAATCTTGGGCTTAGCCATGGTGGGTAGTATCTGAAAATTTTTTAAACGCCAAAATGAGTAACACGACATGGTGCGACATTGAAAATTGAGATAAGACTCAACAACAACTAATATGATAAAGACCAGATTCGGGGCTTTTAAGACGGTGTTTGCCAGGAGCCAGTCCACCAAGGCGGCCCGGTTTGTGCCACAGACGGGAGTTTATCCCAAAGGGTATAGTGTGGGAGGAATCCACTGTGGAGTGAAGAAAGACGGCCAATCATTGGATCTTGCGCTTTTGAGGAACGACTACGGCAAAGAAGCAGTAGCCGCCGCTGTTTTCACCACCAACAAGGTCCGGGCGGCTCCCGTGCAGGTGTCATCCAAGATCGTCAAGGAAAAGGGGGGCCAGGGCATCAATTCGTTGATTATCAACAGTGGAAACGCCAATGCGGTTACAGGAACAAAAGGGTTGGAAGACGCCCAACAAATGGTTACCGTGACGGATGCTGTGTTGGGAAACCCTCAGAACTCGTCGTTGGTGATGTCCACGGGAGTCATCGGCAACAAATTGCCCATTGGCAACATTTTAAGTGGAATTGAAGTGTTGGCCAATAATCACTTGGGAAACACGCATCAGCACTGGTTAGACTGTGCCAATGCCATTTGCACCACCGACACGTTCCCCAAACTTGTAAGTAAGCAGTTTGAGATCGACGGGGTGACGTATACGCTGGCAGGGTTGGCCAAAGGAGCAGGAATGATTTGTCCAAACATGGCTACACTTCTTGGATGTTTTGTTACCGATGCGCCAGTTTCGGCTAATGCCATGAGACTGATATTACAGTACGCGGTGGACAGATCGTTCAACTGTATTTCTGTGGACGGTGACATGTCCACTAACGACACTATTGTGGGGATTGCCAACGGGGCAGCTGGTGGCGAGTTGATTGACCAGAAATCAAGCTCTGCTGCTTCATATATCAAATTGCGCAGTGAAATCACCGACTTTGCCCAACAATTGGCACAATTAGTGGTTCGGGACGGAGAAGGGGCCACCAAGTTCATTCACCTCAAGGTCAGCGATGCGTTGAGCTACGTGGACGCCAAAACCGTTGCTTCTTCTGTGGCCAATTCGTCATTATTTAAAACCGCCATGTTTGGCAAAGACGCCAACTGGGGAAGGATCTTGTGTGCCGTGGGGTACTCCAACGTGTCGGCGGAGTCTGTGTTGCCGGAAAAGACCTCTGTGACGTTTGTGCCGACCGACGGATCCGAGCCTTTGAAGGTATTGGTGGATGGGGAGCCGGAGGAAGTGGATGAGGCCAGAGCCGCTGAGGTTTTGGAGTTAGAAGACATTGAGATTGAAATCGATTTGGGCACGGGCGGCGGCCAAACGGCGTCGTTCTGGACGTGTGACTTGTCGTATGAGTATGTCACCATCAACGGAGACTACCGGTCGTAGACACGCCAACGTTGAGATTAGATAAATAGATTTGAGAATAGATTAGATCGATAAATAAATATTTTTACATAACGCGTATGCTGCAGAAAGTCCAGCTGCCAGTGCGCCAGATAAAAGACTTGAAGGCCGACCCGCTGGACATAACCGGCGCCATCACCACAAGCTATGTGTTACTTCTTACCGTGAGTCCTCAGGTGCGCCAGGGCCCGTACCGGATCAAGGTGACAGATTTCACCCATAATCCAGACATGAGTTATTATGAACACCAGGACGAGCTGCTACAGCTTCTGACCAAGCAGATTTTCCAGCTCGACTTCTATGCTGAGCGATTCTTCGCGTTGAGGAGACGGTTCCAGCGGGATTGCAATGATGAGTTGGTGGAATATGAGGGCGTTGAACTCCCACATCAGGATATCACCAAAAAGATGTGTGTGTTGAAAGTGACGTATCGGGCCAAGTTTTACAATGGGAATTTGGAGGGACGCGTGTTGTCGTTCGATATGATAAGTTCTGGGTCTGATGATTGGTCTCTGGCCCCACAATTGCAGGCTTTGGGCCGACACTTGATTAAACAGGCGCTGAAAAGAGGGTTTGAGGACCGGCTATATACGGTGGTGCTGCCTAGGCTTCTTGGGGATGGAGATGTGAGCATCGCCAGCGAGGACGCGTCTACCCAGATTGAAAGGGCTCGGCAAACGGGAATCAGACAGGGCCTGAGTCGTGCAGCGCAAGGCCTGAGTCGTGCAGCAGGTCTGAGCCGTGAGGTCTCTGAAATCAGCCGTGATGAGCTCAGCAGCTTCAGTGGAGACGCTTTGGCCCGGATCAACGGTTCAAGAGGCAGCAGCCACTCTGCTAGCCACTCAGCCAGCCACCCCACCGGCTACTCCAACGTCAAGCGGGAGGTCGACAAATTGCCAAATGGCCTCATACCCGACCGGTTCCAGGACGATTTCAAGGACGACACCGAAGTGCCCGACTCTCTAGCAGACTCGGAGACCAGCTATCACCGGAACAAAAGCGATATCACCGGCAATGACGACAGCAGCGGCGGCATTCCGTTTGCGGACTCGTTGGATCTTGTAACATTATCGGAATTGAAAAACATGGGCAACGCCATCGATAACAAAGTGTACACGGTGTCGGGGAAGATTGTGGGCATAAGTCCTGATTTGACGCATGTGTGTGCCAAAGGATACGAACTCTCTGCCACAGAACCAGACCCACAGTTGACAGACCCCCGACTTCGACTGGTGGTGTTTTATGTCACCGGTGAGGAGCAGGGGTTGTATTGCGGGTTTGATTACTTGAAGGTGCACATCTTTGGAGACGAACTAGCACTGATGTTCAACACACATGTGGAGTTGTTGTATGCCAAACCGGAGAAGATCACCCAAGACCTTTCGTCGATCAGGGGGACTACTCGGAAAATGAGACTATACAAAAGGGCACTTAGTTTGAATGGAAATACTAGCGTGGTGGTGTGGGCCAGCAAGAACAGCTGGGGGTAGATCAGAAACTTCAAGGCCAGCCAGAGCCATAGCCAGAACCATAGCCAGAACCAGATAACCTTATAGGCTGATAAGTCGGGTTTCCGTGTCGCCAATCATAAGCCATGTGGCCAGTCAATTATGAGCCAAAAACGCCCTGATCTCGTCACACGTCTCCCCAAACGTCTCTTCCGTCTCAATAAACAACGAATGGGTATCCTTTTCAAACCTCACAAACTTCTTCTTCTCCAAAGGCACCCTTTTAAAAAACTCCTCCAGGTGCTTGAAACTCGTCATAGGGTCATCCACACAATGGATGATTAAAAGCCGAAGCTGTGGGCTTATACTCATCTTTTCTGACGCCATGGTGTCCAATTTGTACCCCCGATCAAACATGAATTTAATCTGTCCCAAAGTGCAGTTTCCCTGAGTCAACAACTCGTGCTGCAAGTAGTCCACCCATTCGTCGGCCTTGGTGATCACACTGCGGACCGTGGGGTCTCGGTTGATGGCCCCCCACCGCATGTACGGGAACCAACTGGCCACAAAATTCAACACATACTCTATATATGGAGAAGGAGCCAATTGGTCAGCAATTCGAATAAGAGGACATGTGGTCACCACTCCGGCGATGATGTCTTTATATTTACCATCCAACATGTAGTTTAATACAATTCCGCCGCCCGCCAGGTGCCCTATTAAGTACAAGGGGCACGTACTTTTACCCATTAGCTGGTTTATCATTAAATCCACATCTTCATATACAGCCTCGGCATTTCGACCACACCGGCCCCGGTACTTGCCCAAGGACGTTCTGCCAGCACCCCTCTGGTCAAATACCAAGCACTCGTACCCCAAGCTGCTCAAAAACTCCATTATACGCTTGTACATTTCGGAGTGTTCACACCACCCGTGCACAAGAAGAATCTTGCCTTTTAGGGGACCTGTTGCGGTTGATTTCAAGACATGGAAGGCGATGTTGTGGTGCAGGACTGTGGAAGTTTCGAAAAGCAGCTCCGACTTGACTTTGTACGGCGTCGGCACGCCTAGTTGCGGTTCTAATAGCGACATGATAAAATAGATAAGATAGTTACAGATAAAAATAAATTAGCTGCAAAACGCGACACTATATAAGGCAGCCAGATCACGGCAGTCAAACCTAAATGGCTGCGGTTTGGGGTGGTGTAAGGAGCCCAATGCCAGTACGAGTACCAGGACCACCAGTGACAGTACCAGGACTACCAGTGCCAGTGCTGTCCCCGGTCCCCGGGGCCTCTACGTGACTGGTTTCGATAGCAATAAAACTGGCTGCGTCTCGAAGAGACCGGGCTGTAGACATGGCCGTTTCCATAAACGTCTCCATGCTCTTATCTATACCCGAAAGCTTCCTCACCACCTCCACCACGGGCCATGGAAGGGCCCTGAAAATCGGGATAAACTTGCCATAAAAAGGCAACTTTATCTCGCCCCTTTTTCCAAGCAGAATAGCCTTCATCACACAGGCTGCAACATACAGAGGGTCCAATTCCGGTGCAAAAAAACGGGAAGGGGTGGCTATGGTGCTGAACATGGTGGTTTTGAGCTGCCCCGGACACACCAACAACGTCTTGACGCCGCTGCGGTTAAGGGTGGGCGACCCAAGCTCATATGTCAAGGACTCGTGAAGTGCCACCAAGCCAGACTTGGACGCTCCATAAACACTCAATCTGGCAGGAGACAAGTACCCCAAAACCGACCCAATGGTGATGACGTAACCCCTTTTGGTGGCTATCATCTCGGGAAGGAACGCCTTGATGGTGTAGAAGCTGGATAATAAGTTGACATGGATAATGTGTTCTATTTCTGCACAGTCTAATTCCACTAGTTTCTTGCCGGTGGTGATGCCTGCATTGTTTATGAGAATGGTCACGTGTCCGAACTGCTGGGTGATGGTGTTGTGAGCCTGCCATACCTGGGTGGTGCTGCTGACATCACATTCCATGTAAAAGACGCCATCCACTTGTTGTGGAGGAGGAGGGGACTGGACATCGAGTGAAATCACAGTGGTATTTTGCTGCAGAAAAAGGTTGATCAATTCGTGGCCCAAACCACCAGACCCGCCGGTTATCACCACCACTTCACGGTGAGGGTCGTAACGGGTGCCCACAACAGTGTCAGCAGCGGCCCGGACGCCTTTAAGCGTGTGTAATAGCAAGGAGCCTAGCATTTGTGATGGGTGCAAAAATGGACTTTTGAGTTTAGTGCACAGGGAAAAAAAATAATTGAAAGAATCATTTGACCAAAAATGGCACCACCCCAGATTGTACGAATCAAGAGAAAAAGAGGCCAGGACCCGCTCCAGGCGTTGGTGTTGGAAGAGCGGCTTGGTGCCAAACGGTCCAAGCCTTCCTCTCCCATTTCTTCCGGTGCCAGAACGCCTGTTGATGAGAACAACTTTTACTTCAAATTCACCAGAACCGACACTTCTGGCGTCAGTGATGCCCAGACATTGGCGACTGTGTTGGCAGAGACGGGGCAAGCGGAGTCTCGGAGTTTTGTGATTCCCAGAGCACAAACGGACGAAGATAGCCAGATAGCCAACGAATTGAGTGATATGGTCAATGATTTCATTATTAGCAATTCTGCCACGTCTAGCGGCCGGAAGAAGAGACTGGGGAATGTGGTGAAGCCAGTGGTGGCGGAGGATGACGAGTATGTGTATGACGTGTACCAATTGGCGCCGATGACGGACCAGAACCATCCCAAATCTCAAATTGGGTATATTAAGTTCTTTGAGGATGAGGAGGAGGAGTTTAATGGGCTGGAGCCCAGTTTGGATAAACCATTGTATTCCGACAACGAGGACTCGAACGCAGAAGACTACTATCAGAACGATTACCCGGACGACGAAGATGCTGATATTGAAGGGGATATACACAATGAGTATGAGGATACGGCATTAGACCTTGAGCCAGAGGAGATTACGGATTTGTACGATTATGTGGTGCTGAACGACGTTAATTTGGTGGACTACAGGAGCGACGAGGACCCGGATTATATGCCTGAGGATGAGGAGGATGAAGAGGAGGATGAAGAGGATGACGAAGAGTTTCCTAGACAGAAGTTTTTTGCGGGGGAAAGCGATGATGAAACGGCTATGCATAGAGATAAGATATTTGGGAGGTTACAAAAGATGATTGATGAGTAGGGTGGGTGCGAAGAGAGTTGGGAATGATGGTTTAGTGTGCAAGGGCACTAATGTGCAAAGGCACTAATGGTGCAAATGTTGCTTTGATGTGCATACAAAGATGCTCTTATGTACAAAGGCATTAGATACAGGTTTTTGATGCGAATGGTGCTTTAATGATGCTGTGCTTTAATGCAGTGCTCTAATGCTGTGCTCTAATGCTGTGCTACGAAAAAAAGAACTTGCTTTGCTGCACCTGGCTCACGTCCAAGTCGCCCAACGCCGGCGGCGGTATAGCGCTCGAGTCCACCAATATCGGAGTGTACTTTCTGGCATTGAAGACCACCGACGGCCGAAAGCTCAACCCGTCATACGGCACAAGCGCCGTCAGCCTCCGCATGTACAATTTCGGAGCATACTGTTGAATAAGCCTGGAATTCCTTTGGATTATATCTGGATTGGTCATCTCGTTCTTCAAAGCCATATTCATCTTTCTTGGTGTCTTTAGCTCAGATTTCCGATAGGCATTTACAGCACTCAAAAGAAGGGGGTTGTGGTCATTTTCAAACCACACAACATTGTAACATCCTTTGATGGTATTGGTGAGGTCCTTGAATAGATACTCAAGCACGTTCTGGGAGTATAAATCAATAAAAGCGTGTCTCAAAAGCCGGCCCAACTCATCTGCATGAGCGGCATCTGTCCAAAACGAATCGTGGACCGCCACAAACGGAACGTTGTGCTTCTTGCATGCTTCACATGTGAGTAGTAAATGCACTGCATCGAGAGAATGGATATAGTTGGGAGCCACCCCCGTCATTTGTTTCCGTAAGTCGACCTTTTGAGACTTTTCAGGCACCACGAAACTGAAGTACTGGAGATCCGTTTGGACGTGGGTTCGGGTGCTTTTCAAGTAGAGCTGTACCACCGGAAACCCAGATAACGAGGTCCACATCATGGGCTTGATGTTGGTATAGTTGACGACTTCGAGTTTGTCGTCAAGTTCTTCGGCAGAAATACGATTCATCACTCGCATGGCGTTCTTATTCAACCACGACTGCACTTGGATTACCTTCTCAAATACATCGTGGATCGACGACAATGTGAGGGCTGCTATGGCCAGACCAATGGCGGTCTTATTGGCGTTGAAAAACTGGGCTTCTTGTTCTGTCAACTGCGGCAACGGCAAGTCTGTAAGAGAGTCGAGAATCTGCGACATGGCCCCGTACGGCGTCACCCCATACACCTGTGTCATGATGGGACGCTTAATAAGCTTTCTGCTGACGATTTTGCTGATAACCATGTTGGTTTCTGTGGGGTTATTTTGTAGTTTAATTTTCATGATGTCCAACACTTCTGTGTAGATATCTTGTCTCTCCGACGAGGGCACAAGGTTGACAGCAGTGCCACCGGTCTTGTCACGTGACAATGCAGCATAGTGCTGGAGCCCATTACAGGACCCGTCCTGTTGGATAAGAACCCGGCACATGTACTCCTGAACGTTTCCGGTGTACTCAGTAATTTTCTTCAACTCCATACAAAGCCGTAAAACTTGCCATGGGTCGTCTGCCGCGTGCCACCACGTACACGACAACGGGTTGGTTGCTGAGTCTATGATATTGGCGAAGTTTTCGTTGACAAACTGGACCCGGCCTTCAAAATCCAACTTATCTTGTCCGTAACTACCTGCGAGCTGGTATTTCAACCAGTCGAGGCCATTGGGGCCCAACGGCTTGGGATCCCACAGCTGGAGCAAAGCTCGGACCAAATCCTCGTCCTGGTAGTTGAGAACAGAGACCATGGGGTATATACGGCCTCTGAAGTCGACGCCATGGGGGAAGTATAGGATATTGTCTTTGAAGGCATTGGCGATATCGTAGACGAGGGAATACTTGATTCTTTTGGAGTTGTCCCGGAGCGCCTTGGCCCTGTCACTTTTGCTGCTTTTGCTGCTTTTGCTGCTTTTGGTGGTACTGCCGATGTTCTTTAGCAGCGGCGGGATCTTTAAGAACCGGTGCTCTGATTCATACACCGCGTTGAACACCTTCAACAAGTCCATATTTATACACCACGAAAACTCCGACATGTAGTCCAAGGCACTGTAAATAGGGTCCAATTGCCCCGTCTTGTCGACCTGTTGGTATATCTCCGTGTAGGTAGCATTATCCTTGGAATTAATGATGGGTTTTATATCATTCAAAAATCCTCCAGTGGAAGGACTGGTCCACGGTTTTGGAGGGCACAACATCGGGAGATATAGTTCGTGTTTCTCGAAGAGAAGCCGGTTGAACTTGAGCTGGTACCCAATGTACGGGTTCAACAAGATCTTGCCCTGAAAGTTGCCATTTCTGTGGCCTATTTCGTGGATGAAAAGTCTGTCGCCAAATTTGGCCAATTCTTCGTCATCTGCAGGGTTGTCGAACTTGAAGGCGGGTGGTATGGCCACTTTACAGTGGTTTATAAGGAGCTCTATGACTTTGGCCAACAATTTGATTTTATCGTTGGAACTCAATGGGATATCTACTCCATGCTTGTCTTTAATGATTTTCGTGAAAGCGTAGGATATGTCCTTTAATACCGCGTAAAGGTAGATGTGGTCGAGCGACACAGTGTGTGTGAACAACCGGGAAAGCAACAAGTTGACGAGAACCTTGGAATCGATGAATTGAAGCGAGTTCTCGTACTTGTGAATGGGCAGATCTGCTTGGTTGACTGAATCATCGAGAATCTCGGAAAATTGGAGCCATTGGTCGATGGCCTTGCCGTTGTGGTACTGGAGTTTCTGGACCACCTTGGCTTTATCGATTCGAGCCGTTAAATTAGTGCAATTGTGCTCGATATTATTCTGTTTCGTAGTATTGAACAGGAGGTACTTCTGCATGAAAAAGGCCTTTTCGTCGGGTGAAAGAGCGTCGTAGTGCTCATATAGCGGTGTTTCGGGGGGTTTGTCGCAGGGAAACGGCGTGCTGATGTACTGACACAAGTCTGGCAAGTCGATCAAGCCGTTTTTTTTATAATGCAGTATATCGAGAATGGGATCGATTTCAACGGCCGGTGTCACGGTAAACTGGTGTTTTGACATCTTAGAGATCTCCTGTAGCGTTTCGGTGAGCTCGGGGTTGATTTGCGGGGTCTGGGAGAAGTTTATTTGTTCAAGTATATCAGCAATTGACCTTGCGATAGTCAACTTTTTGAAGTTTGGCGACTTGTCGTTTTTATATGCATGCAACAAGCAGTTGGCCACGTTTTTCGACAACGTATCACTTGTAACCAGGGGTATTCGGAAATCATCGATCAAGCCTCGAGTTTCGTAGATATTAATGAATTGGGGGTGGTTTAAATAGTTTTGTAGTAGTAAGTTCAAACAATCGACTTTAACCTGTTTATCCACTTTGCTGTCGTATAACCTGGCCAAAAAAAGCCGTTGTTTGGCGAGATTGTTCTCCTTGAGCGAAAGAAGAAAGCGGTCTATGGCTACCTTGTTGGGGGATAACCGTGGCGGTAGTACTTTTAGGGTCGTGACGCTTTTGAGTAGATTCATGAAAATGCGATGAGAATGAGAGAGATGAGATGGAGAAGATAAAGTGATAAGAGAAAGATGAGAGATAGAGAAATAGAAGAGAAGATACAGAGGTAGTGAAGAGAGAATATGCGAGGTACGAAGGCAAACCACGTTAGTCTATGCTTCCTATTTGTCCTATTCTATTAATTATTCTCCTCTGTCTCAATATTAAACGTCACCAGGGGAAAATTTATATCGTTGGTCACATGACTGTGGACCCCAAAACTCATCAATATCCCCTTTATAAGCCCGTTCACATACAGAAGATAGTGTGCCATCACAGCCGAAGCATTGGCATGCGATAAATCAAAGTTCTCTATCAATTTGAAATTAGAATCCACCAACACAAAAGTGCCCCGATGATTCGTTCGTAAGTTGCTGATCTGCTTTTTAAAAAGGACTTTCCAGAAATCCTTGCAGATGAACTTCATGATGTCTAACAATGACGCCAAACTCTCGTTGTTTTTGCTGATCTGATCAATGAGTTTGAACAATAGTAGCTCGTTGATTTTGACTCCGATTTTGTACCCCAATAATTCGAGTTTGAGATTGATTTGGGTATTGGAAAGATGCTGCTGTTTCGACGACTCGATTGTCGTGGGAATCATCTCCATTATTAGTAGTTTATAGAGCGTATTGCTGACCTCTGTGGATTCCATGGTGGTGTATGGAAACCGCCTAGCTGCGACCGCGACAAAATAAGGGCCACATTTATGACTTCCGCATGGGGCAATGTTCCACAAACAACCGGTGCGCGTGTGTATTTTTCAGCACACTGTACATTTGAGACCGCGGCTGGGGTCATGCGTGAGAGGGGCAGGTGTTGTCAACCGAGCCAATCACAGCGGCAAAAACGGACGATTTCAAAGTTGATGCCAGAAACTCCCTTGCGCAGCCGCAACACCAGACACCAGTGGATGCCCCCCTTTTTGCCCCGTTGTCCCAGCTGGCCGCCTTTTTTTAGCTAGAGACAAATTGGGCATTTTAGCCAGCACACTCGCAGCTTAAAATTTTCGCACATTTTCCTCACAAAAAGTAGCCAGAGTAATAAAATTTTACAATTAATAGTTAATTCACAAAAGTAATAGGTTACTTGCGTTCGATTAATAACAAGTGATATATCGAGTCATCAATTGAACAAAACGAACGAGACGGTTGTGAATTGATAACAAATACCCCAGTTTTGGTTCCCATATCATCTAAAGTTTCTCGCACTAGTAGTGTCACAATCCATAAAAATTATCCTTAAGCCCATCTAGTTTAAGGAGATACCAACGGTTCAAAGTCAAGTCAAAGAGTCATTTCCACGACTCGGTTTGCATCCACAAGACCACAGTACACAACTTAGCTGACTCCGGCGTTTTCTTTGTTGCAGCTATTGTTTGTTGTTTGTTTGTTTAGGAAACGTGATAAATGTCAGATAACTATATGATACTGTTAGACAATCCCAATATGAATGCCCAACATCATCAGTATACCCAAGAAGCCCCGGGCTCTGGCGGCGGGTCGATTCCCCAGGATATGTCGCATGTCCATCAATTACCTCCCCACCTTGCGAGTGATGAGCATCTCCCGCATAACCAAAATATTCATATGCATCCATCACAACAACAAACCCATTTAGGTGCTACGAATAGTACGTTGCAGCCACTATCCACCATCAATCCTCCAACGAACAATGGTGCTGGACATATATTGAAAATCTCAAATATCCCCGCTGACCTAACTCAAAGGGAGGCTACCATAATCTTCTCGTTGGTGATAGACCATATCTTGAAGATTGAATTGAACACCAACGACTCGGTGATATTGGCGTATTTCAACAATTTCAACACCTGTTTAACGACGTTCAAGCTTTTGAACCAGAAGTGCATTTTTGGCAATGATGTGCCTATAAATGTGGAGATTGATGAAACGTTGAACTACGAATTCAATAATTTGCAATTGAGAAACGGTAGTTTGAACGGTAGCGTCAGTGCTCCTGCTTCTGCTATCTCCATGCATCCCAGCTCCAACGGAACGCTATCGGGTATCTTACCCCATGTCGGTGGGTTATCAGCCTTGGCTGCCGGCAGTGCTCCTGCTGCTTCGTCCAATCCTCCAAGCGGTATTCCCCCAAGTAGCGCTATTGGTTCATCTAATCGGTCAAGATTTTCGTTCAACGACCCATTCCATGAGTTCGACCCCAACCACCCCGAATCCAATTCCCAGACGGCCCAGCCACCCCAACAACAACAACAACAACAACAACAGTCTCAACAACCACAATCTCAACTGCAACTGCAGGCTCAGTCGGGCCCTGGTCCTTTGGATATGCCCAACACCGAACCTAATGCATGGAATAATAACCAAGTGTCACAAAATAGTAGTCAACCCCAGACTCCATTACACAATTTAAATTTTGATTGGAACCAATCAAATTCTGCATCTTTAGCATCAAAAAATTCTGCCAACAGAAGAACTTCATCAGCATTTTTCCAATCAAACTTTTCCAACAACTTGCTTTCCAATACATTTAGTGCAAACTTGAACCAACCTTTGTTGAACCAACAACCGATGCCTATGGGTCAGCTGATGCTACCACAACAATTGGTGAATCAACCACAATCTGGTCAACAGCAACCCGCACTGGGCCAACAACAGCCAACTCAGAGTGCTGGACAATCCCAATCAACTAACCAGTCGAACGGACTGATTTCCAATGGCCAATTGCCCATTCAAAATTCAAATTCAACTCTGTCTTTCACCACGGGCAATCTGCAACCGAACATTTCACCTCCAACAGGAACCTCCCAATTACAGTCTTCGCAGGTATCATCTGCGTCACAGACCCCATCTGCTCAGTCGCAACAATTGAGCCAACAGTCACTGCAGCAACAAGAGGGCCAAGGGAGCCAATCGCAATCTTCGTCCACCATTACCAGTCCGGTTGAACAAACATCTAATGTGGCCCGTAAGGATGTTCCTGATTTGTCTTTACTTGCTCGTGTTCCACCGCCAGCAAATCCGGCTGATCAGAATCCTCCTTGTAACACTTTGTATGTGGGTAATCTTCCACCTGATGCTACCGAACAGGAGTTGAGATCATTATTTTCACCTCAAAAGGGTTTTAGAAGACTTTCCTTCAGAACTAAGACCAACAATAACCCTGGGTCCAGTAACCATGGTCCAATGTGTTTTGTTGAGTTTGAAGACGTGGCACATGCTACTAGAGCTTTGGCGGAATTGTACGGTAGAATCTTACCAAGATCTTCAAGTTCTAACGGTAAAGGTGGTATAAGATTATCGTTTTCCAAAAATCCATTGGGGGTAAGAGGTCCTCAAAGAAGATCATCTTCTAATCAAGTCAACGGTAATTACAACTACAATTACCACATGAAGCCATGAAATTGATATTCATTGTTCAATGGGTTTTTTAGTTTTTTATTTCCAAGGTTAAATTTTGCATTGGGTATTCATTGTACTTTAGTTATTCACAAGGATATTGTAATTATATGTAATTAAATAGATTAAGATTAATGTATTATTCATTTATTAAATGGGGTGTATAAAAGAAAGTATGCAATAAAGATATAACCGAAACAAATAACCAAAATGCCACCAAGAATTAAACCTGCACGAAAACAAGATGCATGGGAACCTGTCCCAGCATCGAAGCCATACCATCAACAGTACAAGTCTACGTCTAATTCGTAGACTTCTTCACTGACATCTGACATACTTGAAGGTGAAGCATGCTCGCTTAAGCTGGTCAAGTCTAAACTCGGGCTTCTGCTTGACTCACTATCAATATTGATAAAAGCTGTTCCGCCAGAGGCAGAGCAGTAGTCAGTCTCGTAAAGACCCTCTTCAAGCTGATCAACAGCTATGGTTTCCATTTCCAGTGGCTCCATCAGGTGGTCGTGGTCATGATTGTTTTCCTGAAGAGGGTACAAATCTTGATCAACTAATCTGACGCCGCTTGTTGGGCAATGGGAAGGTGAGGCGGGTTTCTGTGGGGGGATGGGGGTCGGTAATTGAATATCCCCTGTCTCTTCTTGCTTCACATGAACTTCCTCGACATCTTTTTCAATTTCGGCTTCGGGTTCCGGAGTAGGGGTTTTTGGATCTGGAGACTTTGAAGCTGTTGATTCATCTTGTTCTTTTTTTTTTTCCTTGTCTTCCTCTTCAAGTTGTGGTTCAGAAGCACGGGTTCCTCGTTTTCTTAAACCACTGCGGCCAACTAAATGCTGTGTTGGCTTTTCAACTTTGATTTTAGGGGATTTAGGGCGGGTTATAGTTTTTGCAAGCGTCTTAGGCTTTTCATAGTAACCCCGTGGGATATTTTCAGCTGTTGCCACGGGATAAATCTCGGTGTTAATTTCATTATCTTTGGCATTTCTGGCCAAGATGAAATCTCTTTCTAAGTATGAGGCCTTGACGTAAATAGCCTTGCTTGATAAGATAGCTTTTTTCTCATTGTAGGGCAACTCATCAATCAAATCACTATTTACCAGATCCTTAAAGAACATTCTCTCGTATAAGCTGATATAGAACAACTCATACAACAAGTGTTGGACGGAGGTGATGTGAATCGAAATGGACTCGAGAAACTTTGCCCCAAAGCTTGAAAAATTGATGGATTTTTTCAACTGAATCAAATCAATATCTTGATTTCTTATAATGGCAATCAATAGCTCGATTCTACTGCTCTTATCAAGATGATCTGGTTCCACATGGGGGACATGCTTTGGCCACCATCCTGGCTTTTGATGCATATTATATGGGTACAAAGCTTGTTTGCGGGGACAAATGACTTTGACCCACTCTTTTGCTAACCCTTTACAGACCACCTGAGATAATGAATTGAAAATCAAAGCATAATGCTCAATCACCTTGGTCATTGACAGGGCCAGGGAGGATATTTTCAAATCGAAGTTGGAGGCGAAGCAGGGCTTGATATCAAAGAACGCAGGAGAGTTAAACTCACAGGAGTCTTCCAAGATTCCTCTGATTAAGATGATTTGGTTGGTAGTCAAGTTGGAAAGCTTGACGGTGTTATTAGTGTACCGAGTCATGGTAGAAGAAGACATGGGGGATCTGAAAACAAAAAGTACCACACAATATAAAGCTGAAACACACACAAAACCGGCTTTTCGCAACTTTTTGCAACAAAACCACACAACCTTAGGGGTGAAAAATGACAAAAAAAAGGCAAAAATACAAGGGGGAAAAGCTGCTGTACTTATACTTCGATTTTTTGGGCCCAGAAGCCTTGTCCTGTGTGAATACCCGCTCCTTCTGTGGGAATATTGTGTAGATGCATAATTTTTACCACATTGTGAGATTGAGACCCTTTGTATTTGCTCAATCAAGTAATAAGGGTTTGCAGGGGTGTACCCGCCCTGATAATGCCAAGCGCCTATTTGAAAGGGTATACTGTCGCCACAACACGAAGTACCAATGCGGCGTAAGAGGAAATAAGCAAAGGACCAGACGGCAGCATGTAGTGGAGCCATAAGTTGAATAATCAAAAAAGGCCTAGTTTGCGATAAGTAGATGGGGAACGGTAGTCGACGGGGAAGAGGAGATACGAACTGAAACGAATAAGCTTTGCCACAGGAGACAAGGAAGCGGAGGGGGATGAGTGGGGCGGAATTGTGGTTCGATTGGTTGAGGAGAAGATAAGAGTATCGTGAAGGTTGGAGATGGAGAAGAGTAGTATGAAGGGGAGAAGTGAAGGTTTAAAGGGTTCAAGGGTAAGAAATGCTTGAAACTTCAAAAGGTATAAGTGCTCAAAAGGTACAAGTGTTCAAATCGGTATATTGAAAAAAACGACATTCAACTGAAATTTGAAAAGATTTACAAAAAAGGGTTGAATTGAGGACGTGTCGGGAAAATACAAGACGTGTCAGTGAGAGAAGAAGAAGATCAGAAGAGGAAGAGAAGATCAGAAGGAGAAACGTGTCAGTGAAAGAATCAGTGAAAGAATCAGTGAAAGAATCGTTTAACTTAGATCCAGGCCTCTTCAGGACTCTATGGAAGAAATAAGTCCAATTGTATAATTGATGTGGTGTAATTACGGCCTGCATGTTCTGAGTTATATCAGAGACTATAAGGGATTATGGTTCGTATTTCATTATGGCTTGGCACGTGATGTAGATTTCTTGTGGATGGAAATGTTTATATATTTCCGTGAATATCACAGATTTAAAACATTGAAAAGTGGAAATAAAAGCAAGAGAAAGACAAATAAAAAGCAAAAGAAAGACAAAGAAAACCAAGGAAGACAAAGAAAAGACGAACACGCCCAAACTCATCAACTAAAGAAGCCTTACCGACGACTTGAAAGCCTTAGACTTGGTGAAAACGTCCGCGTCACGTGACCACGCCGCCGTCTCCCCACCAAATCACCTCACCATCCCAAAAAGGCAAGTTCGCCGCCGTGAAAATTCCGATAATCTGGGGATGCCATTTTTCCACTATATATAGCCCCCCATTTCCCCTACATCACCCCCAGCAAAAATGGTCGACTTATTAGATATCGACACTTTGGTCGAGCAATTGACCCTCGAAGAGAAAATCTCCTTGTTGGCCGGAAAGGATTTCTGGCACACCGTCCCCGTCCCCAGATTGGGCATCCCATCGGTCAGAGTCAGTGATGGCCCCAATGGTGTCAGAGGCATCAAATTCTTCAACGGAGTGCCCTCCAACTGCTTCACCTGCGGCACAGGCTTGGCCGCTACCTTCAACAAGAAATTGTTGCACGAATGTGGCCAGATGATGGGCCAAGAAGCCAAGGCCAGAGCGGTCCATTGTATTTTGGGCCCCACTTGTAACACCGCCAGATCTCCCTTGGGAGGCCGGACATTTGAAAGTTACGGTGAAGACCCGGTGTTGTCGGGATATGCTGCTGCTGCTATTGTGGGGGGAATCCAAAGTGAAAAAGTGTTGGCGTGCTTGAAACATTTCGTCTGCAATGACCAGGAAGACGAGAGAAAAGGGGTCGACACGCTCTTGACCGAACGGGCTTTGAGAGAGATCTACATGAAGCCGTTCCAGATCTGTCTTCGAGACGCCAACCCCAAGACGTTGATGACTGCATATAACAAGATCGATGGAGTTCACGTGTCTCAGTCCAAAAGATTCTTGCAGGACATCTTACGGAAAGAATGGGGCTACGAAGGCACTATTATGTCGGACTGGTTCGGCACCTACTCAATCAAGGAGAGTTTAGATGCGGGGCTTAACTTGGAAATGCCTGGTCCTACTCGGTTTAGAGAAACTCTTCAAACGGCCCATAAGGTGTACACCAATGAGATTCATATGGACACGATTGACGACAATGTTCGGTATATTTTGCGGTTTGTCAACGAGGGGTTGAAGATCGGGCTCGGGGACAACATCGTGGAGAAGGAGAACGACGACCCCGCGGCAGAAGCGTTGTTGAGAAAGGCTGGAGGTGAAGCTATTGTGTTATTGAAAAACGACGGCTTATTACCATTGGACAAAAGCGCCGGCCAGAAAATCGCCATTATTGGTCCTAATGCCAAGGCGTGCCAGGATTCTGGTGGAGGAAGTGCTTCCATGGCCGCAAGGTACAAGATCAGCCCATATGAAGGTATTTTGAGTAAGGTAAAGGAAGGTGGTGACAAGATTGTGACCGAGTATACCATTGGTGCTTTATTGGACAAGAATTTACCGGATATTGGCACGATTTTGACCAACAGTCAGGGCAAACCCGGTATAGACGTGGTGTTCTACAAAGAGGCTCCTGAAGAGACCGAAAGAGACCAATTTGACACCATGGACATGAAAACATCCAAGGTTTTCTTGGGCGATTTCAAGTCTGCCAATTTGGACCCCAACCAGTTGTTATACTATGCTGATTTTGACGGGGATTTCGTGCCTGAAGAATCCGGCGTCTACACGTTTGGATGCTCGTGTCTTGGAACGGCCCAGTTGTTCATTGATGGAAAATTGGTGGTGGACAATAAGACGCAACAGGTGAGAGGAGACGCTTTCTTTTTGGGCATGGGAACCCGGGAAGAGCAGGCCGATGTGGAGTTGACCAAAGGCCAATCGTACCATATCAAGGTGCAGTTTGGAACGTCGCCCACGGCTCTTGTGGCCAAGGAGTTCAAGGAGCCGGGAGGAGTGTTTTTTGGCTTGAGGTTCAAGTCCACTGCTGAGCAGGAATTGGCCAAGGCCGTGGAAATGGCCAAGAACAACGACACGGTGATTTTCGTGGTGGGATTGTCGAAGGAGTGGGAGTCTGAAGGATTCGACAGACCCGACATGGACATTCCAGGGTACACCAACAAGTTGATTGAAGAAGTGGCCAAGGTCAATAAAAATGTGATTGTGGTGAACCAATCGGGATCTGCTGTTTCGATGCCCTGGGCCGATAAAGTCCAGGCTATTGTGCATGCGTGGTACGGAGGAAACGAGTTAGGGAACACCATTGCCGACGTGTTGTTTGGAGACCAGAATCCTAGCGGAAAGTTGTCGTTGAGTTTCCCCAAGAGAATCGAGGACAATCCGGCGTTCTTGAACTTTGGTGCCACCAACGGTAAAGTGTGGTACGGAGAAGATGTTTATGTGGGGTACCGGTACTACGAGAAGGTAAAGACCGACGTTTTGTACCCCTTTGGCTACGGGTTGTCTTATACTACCTTCAAGTTTGCCAATTTAAAGGTTGCAAAATCAGACCTTGATATTTCAGTGACGGTGGACGTGACAAACACGGGAAAGTTGAAGGGAGCAGAGGTGGTGCAGGTGTACGTGTCGCCCGTCGCCCCCAAGATTGGCAGACCCGTGAAGGAGTTGAAGAACTTCGACAAGGTGGAATTGGAAGCCGGAGAAACTGCATCTGTGACGATTTCTGTGTCTATTAAAGAGGCCACTTCGTACTGGGATGGGTACAAGAACAAGTGGGCTTCCGATAAGGGTGTGTACAAGGTGTTGGTGGGTAACAGTTCTGCCAATGTGTTGTTGGAGGACGAATTTGAGACCACCAAGACGTTCCACTGGCTCGGTCTTAGCTAAAAATGAATAAAGAATATTTGTACTGATATTGTCTGTAGGTCTGTTACGTCTCTTTCCTTTACGTTTTCCTTAGGTGGTCCTTCTTTCCTTGGGTGGTCTTTAGGTTGTCCTTCCCAGCCCATCGTCTATACAATTTGCAACTTCCCAATCGGTCGCATTTGTAAACAGTCTCATTTTTATTTATAAGAAGTGAAAGAACCACAAGTGTCTCTTCTTGAGATACACAGCTAGACAGCTAGACGGCAGCAGCAACAGCAACACAAACACAAACACACACAGCGACACAAATAGCAACAGTACCACAAACAGATCGTGCACAGATCTCATTCACATTCACATTCACGTTCACAAACAAGTTCATCATGGACTTCGAAATCGACCTCGACCACCTCCTCAGCCCCGTCAAGAAACAAGCACCACCCCTCCCACCCCTCAACGACCTTTTCCAGGTCACCAACAAGAACCTTTTCAATATCGATGTCGTGAACGAAGAGTCTCACCATAAGCTCAAAAATAACAAGATCGAAAAGCTCCTTCGGGACCTCGAGAGTGAAGACTACGAGATGGACCACCAGGGCCGGAGCCGGATATTCAGGGGCCGCATCAACGACTTGGAGATGTCAGACGACCGCATTTTGTCGTATTTGGATAAAGAGAACATCGACCCCATAAAATCGCCCATACGATCCCACAAGATCAAAAAGCCCTTGAAGCCCGTCAAGACGTCCAATGTGATACCGGTGTTGAAGCCGCTCAAGGCCGCCGGCCTTCAAAAAGAAAAAAAGGAAAAAGATGCTAAAAGAGTGTGTAAGCCCAAGCACAGGACCCCTACGCAGCTCAGGCCGTGCATGGTGCACAGAACAGCACAGACGTACATTGTGGACTCGCTGACGGGGTCGTTGAACGACGCCACGCAGTTTGGAACCGAATTAAACGCCTCCAATTGTGAAGGGTTTCCTTTGCCAGAAAGTGAGCATGAAGTGGTGCAAATCCCCACAAATGACGGCGACAGAGGAGCCAAAATGGCCATTATCCGAGCGGTGCCCAGTGGGATCGAGTCCCGGACCCCGACACAGGCGTCTGGCGTGGCCCTGGACAGGTCTGGGTTCTATAATAGAAAACAGTATGAGAAATATGTAGCTGCAAAAAGCAATGGCGTGGAGGTGGTGGCACAGGTGCTAGCGGAGCGGGCCGTGCGGTTTGCGGACGCGGGAGACATTGAGTGGTAGGATATTTTATATACGAGAGAAGAGAGAGTAGATGGGCAGCTGGTGGGGTCTGGTGTACGGGTCTGGTGTACGGGTCCAATACACCCACATGAAACATTCACGCGTTGTTGACGAAATAACATTTTATCATGTCTACTTTCTTCGACGAAATGAAAAAGTCCTTTGTGGACGTCCCCGTCACCGACGGCAAGGTCGCTACGGCCGAGTTCATCGAGGCGTCCGAGTCGCTCGTCAAACTCTTCGATCTTTTGGGGTCTTCGGCCTTTTCTGTGGTCCAAAAAGATATGACCGGCAACATCAGCAAAATCAGAAAGAAGTTGTTGGCAGACCCCGCAAATGCCTCCACGTTGCAAGAGTTGATTTTGAGTGAGGCTGGAACCAAAGATAAGACGGCCACCCAAGGATTATTGTGGTTAACCAGAGGATTGGAGTTTACGTGTGAAGCTATGGTTCAAACGTACCAGAACCCCGGCAGCGAGATGACCAAGACGTTCACTGACGCTTACGGTAGCACGTTGTCGAAATACCACGGGATGTTGATCAAACCTGTGTTCAAATTGGCCATGAAGGCGTGTCCTTACAGAAAGGATTTCTTTGCCAAGTTGGGAAGTGACGAGGAGAAGGTGAACCGTCAGTTGAAGGAGTGGTTGGATGCTTTGCAGAAGATAGTGGATGTGATCATGAAGTTCTTTGTGGAGGGCAATTACGGCAAGGGATTGTGATGATCGGTCTATAGATGTGACGCCGTGACTTACGTCTTTTTGGCTTTTTCACTGTTTTGATATTTTCACAGTTTTGACATTTTCACAGTTCTGACGTCTTTCAAGGACTTGACTCCTTTGCAGTTTCGCGTCTGCTGACCTTTTGACCTTTGACCTTTGACCTTTTGACTTGTGCCTCTTAAATAAACGTTAGACCATCTCCAGCTCGCGTATTTTTCTGTGCCTCTTTTCTTATGAGACGACTTTCTGTACGAAGACTCACGTTGGTGGCGGTTTTGGCAGCGGTGGTGGTGTGGTACTGCTGGCCAAAGACGGAGGTACCTGTGCTTCCGAAATTGGACGTGAAAAACGAGTCGAAAGGGATTTTAGGCCAAAAATTAGAACTTGCAAAAGAGGCACAAGAACAGACGCTAGAGGGACAGGCACAAAAAGGACAGGCACAAAAAGGACAAGAAGCACAAGCCGAGCACAAACACGTCGTCGTGACAAACGGCAATATGGTCTACGATGACAGAATAATCGGCCTGTTTGTGCAAAAACACCACTTCAAAGCGCCCATCATCGAACCACACCAGCGGGAAAACGCCACGTTCTTCTCGCTTGTACGCAACACCGACTTCCAAGGCATCCTTCGGTCGATCGAATCGGTGGAAAAAGCGTTCAATCAGGCGTACCACTACGATTGGGTGTTTGCCAACGACGAACCGTTTTCAGAAGGGTTCAAAACCGCCGTCTCGAACTTGGTCAGCGGCACAAGCCATTTCGTTCAGATCCCGCCGGAATTTTGGCTGTATCCGCTGTGGATCGACCCCGTTAAAGCTGAAAGAACTCGGCAGTATATGAAAAAGAAGAAAATCAAGTACGGAGACTCGGAAAGCTACCGCCACATGTGCCGGTTCAACTCAGGGTTCTTCTACCGGCTTCCGGTGATGGATAGGTACCGGTACTACTGGCGGGTGGAGCCAGATGTGGCATTTAACTGTGATCTTTACCACACTGATTGGTTTGAGTATATGCGACAGAATGACAAAAAGTACGCTTTTGTGCTATCACCATTGGAGCTCCACACCACCGTGCGGAACATTTGGCGTACCACCAAGCGGTTCATGGCAAAACACCCGTATTTGGTGCACCAGAATAACTCCATGGCGTTTTTGACCGACGATAACGGTGAAAATTTCAATATGTGCCATTTCTGGTCCAACTTTGAAATTGGCGACTTGGACTTCTTTCGGCTGCAGGCGTACCAGACGTTGTTTGAGTACTTTGATGGGGTTGGAGGGTTTTACTATTCCCGCTGGGGAGACGCTCCTGTGCATAGTATAGCGGTGTCGATGTTGCTTCTGAAGGACAAGGTGTTTTATTTGGAGGACTCGGGGTACTATCATCTGCCGAATGGCGACTGTCCGAGGGACTCTGCCGTGAAGAGGGATCGGAGATGTGCGTGTAGTGAGAGGCTAGACCATAGTTGGAGCAAGGGATCGTGTATACCGAAATGGTATGAGATAAATGGGATGAAGGTGAAGCATGGGAAGGGGTTTGTGAACAAGCATAGTTTTGTGGAGGGGCAAGACGAGGACGAGTTTGGGGACTGGTAGGGGAGAGAGGAGAAGAGAGAAGAAGAAAAGGGAGAAGAGAGAAGAGAGAACAGAGACGAGAGAACAGAGACGAGAGAACAGAGAAGAGAGAAGAGAGAAGAAAAGAGAGTCGTCAGACTATCAGTAAAACAAAAGAGAAGAAGCGAACAAAGACAAGAAGAGGGAGGAAGTGAAGAGAGGAGACATTCGTACTTCATTATGACCACAAACACAATTATGCATTACGACTCGTCCTTGACAGTCCTATATACACGTTCTATACACGTTATTGACCGCACAACTGTACGTTTTGACCGTACGACTGCCTTTTTGCTCTTTTGACTATTTCTGTATTTTATCGGCTTAATTTTTGCGTCTCTTGCATCAACTCGTACAACTGTCCCACCTGTTCGGGCGACATTTTCTCCAACTCATCTTTCGAAAGCTTCCCGTCCATCCACGAACCTCCATCGATGCTTTTTAAATAGTCCTGCCACTGCGTCAAGAACCCAACGATATGCAACGGGTTGTCGATATTTTTGTGTGCCTTGAACTCTGCCTTGACGTACTCGTCGCCGAGCGGCCGGATTTCCACCGGGAGTTTGTGGACATGGGCTCTGAGAATGGACTTGTAGAGCTGCAATGGTGGAAGAAGGGGGTCTGTCTTTCTGACGGGTCTGCGGGGTCTTACAAGACGTACGAGTGAAGGCTTCATGGTTGAGTTAGATCAAATCGCGACTTTTTGTCTAAAGTTTTTGTGGCAGGTTTGTGAATATTACACAAAAAAACACAAATAGCCTGTGAGGGTCGTCACTGGCACTTTGGAAGAGAAATGAATACACTGTCAATTTACTTGCAATGGAAGAACGAGAGGAAGAAAGAGGGCCTTTCTGGCTAGGGTGGTCTGTTTTACGCTGTTTTTATCTTGTCTGCAGTTTGTAGTTTTTTGTGCCTTCAGCAGTGTTTGCAACTTCCCCAGTTGCAATTGCAGAAGTTTGTAACTCCTAGTTTCACTACTTCTTCCCATTGAAGTAGTTTGCTGGTTACTGTACAAGTTTGTAACACTTCGTTTGTAACACTTCCCTTCATCTCAGATGTTTGGATACCATCTAAACGATTCAAAGGAAAACACCAACGAAAATTACTACAATAGGAAGTTTAATTAATTCAATATTTTGGGGTACTCAATTTGGAAATGTTATTAAAAACTAGTTTTAAAAAAGGTTGAAAAATTCTAAATTACTTAATTAGGTAATTTAATTTTTACCCATGGCTGTAAAAAAACTTATATATACCAGTTCCCCCAATTATTTTTCTTCTCCCCAACACAATGAAGCTCTCTCTACTTACCATTTCAACATTCGTTACCGGGTTAATAGCTGCGCCAGCCCAGCCCGCTAAAAGAGAGTTCAGTGCCGATAGTTTAATAGCCGCCATTGATGAGTTCACTGCTTCAATCGAACAACAGGCGTTGCAAAAAAGAGACGGTGAGTTCGTTGATTCTTTATTGAGCAAGCTTTCCAGCTCCAATTTGGAGGATCTTGTGGACAGACTTGACTTGAGCAGCATCTCGGGAGCTGTATTGGGGTCTTTCAACATCAGTTCCATTGCCAAAACCTTTGATAGTGCTGCAGCATCTGGGTTTTTTACCAAATTGTTTGAAGACAATAACACGTTACCTGACGCCATAAGTCTCGCCAAAACGTTGATGAGCAGCGGATTGTTGGACTTGAGTTCCAGCACCAGTACCAGCACCACCAAGAGAAGTGTCGTGGTCAAAAAAGACAACGAATACATCGATAGAATAGTGCAATCGTTGTCGGATTCGGACCTTTTGAAAACCGCCGCCGATTCCATTTTAAACAACGACCAATTGAAAGACGCTGCTTCCCAAATGTTGGCCAATACCATCCAAAACACCGATATCAGTTCATTGTTCAGCAAACTCAAGGATTCAGACTTGGTTTCTACATTAGCATCTGAACTCTTGAACACCAGAGATTTGTCCAAGGAGTTTTCCCAGGCAGTTACTGGTAGCGTCAAAAGAGGACTCATTAAAAGGGCTGATTTGACGGATGAGATCAACAGTTTAGCCGCCGCCCAAGCTTCTGGGTCTACTACTGAAGCCGCTTCTACTACTGCTTCTACTGCTGGCTTACTTGCCGATTTACTTGGAGGCTCTGCTTCCACTACTGCTGCTTCTACCACCACCAGAGGTCTTCTTGCTGGTTTATTTGACAACGAGTCCACTACCACTGCTGCTGCTTCTGCCTCGACCACCGAGGGTCTTCTTGCCGGGTTGTTTGGCGACAAAAGTGCTTCTTCTACGAAAACCACTTCTACCAAAGCAGCATCTACTGGCGAGTCGATTGGCCAGCTTATTGACGGGTTATTTGGCGGCAACAACGCCACTACCACGTCCACGTCTGCTAGAGCCAGTTCTACGTCTACGGGATCGCCTTTTGCTGGTCTTCTTGGAAGCTTGTTCAATACCACCACCACTAAAGCCAACACCACCAGTTCTGGATCGGGGCTCAGTCTCGAGGGATTATTGGACGATTTGTTTGGAAACAACGGGTCGACCACCCCATCGACCCCCAGCAACTTTTCCTTGAGTGGCCTTGTCAACGGTTTCCTTGACGACATTTTTGACGTTGATGCATCGAACTCCAGTTCTAGCGGCAGCGATTTTTCACTTGGTGATTTATTTGACGACTTATTTGGCGGATCTTCAAACTCCACCTCTTCAGGCTCGGGCTCCAGCTTCTCGTTGTCCAGCTTCATTGGCGGGTTGATTGACAAGTTGTTTGGTGGAAGCGATAGTTCTAGTTCTTCTGGTTCTGGATCAGGCTTTTCTTTGGGAAGTCTTATTTCTAGCTTACTTGACAGTTTGTTTGGAGGCTCTAGTTCTTCTAGTTCTTCTGGTTCCAGTTCGGGAGGAGGACTCCTTAGCTTCATTGAAGGATTAGTCAACAGGTTCCTTAACTGGTTATTTTCCGGAGATGGTACTAGTGACTTTAGTTGGGGAAGTCTTTTCGGTAGTGTTATCGACTGGGTTCTTGATGCACTTTTTGATGATGACGGGTCATCGTCTAAATCTACCAGTGTTACCAGCGCAAGTTCTGGATCTAGTTCCAGTTCTGGGTCCAGTTCTGGAAGCTGCTGTTGTTCCAGCAGTAGTAAGAAAATGATGAAAAAGAGAGCTCTTAAAGCCAAGTTCAAGAGGAACATTCACAAGAATATCCACAAGAAGGCAGCTGACTTGAAAAAGAGACTGTACATTAGCCTTTTATGATGTTTATACCTAATACATACGCAGACTTAGTTTACTGAAATACGAATTTTGAGAGCTGACTTTACAGTCCTAGGCAGAGACGTAGGCGTACTATGAATGCCTAGCAGTCCTAATTCCTAACAGTCCTAATTCCTAACAGTCCTAATTCCTAACAGCCCTAATTCCTAACAGCCCTTAAACTCCTAACAGTCCTAATTCCTTCCTAGCTCAAGAGGTTTTACCCCATTCACACTCCTTACCGAAATGGTACAAAATTAAACATTTGACGTACAATTAAGAAAAAATTACCGTATTAGGAATTGTGATTGATTAATCAAAGTTATTACCAAAACCTCGTTAAAAATCTCAATAAGGCTATTTTAAAAAACACAAAAATTTTTACCTAAAAACAAAATTACCCGTTTAGGTAATTTAATTTCTCCAATTAAACTTGGATGCAAATATAAACCTTTCCCTTCCCACATCTTTATTTTCTCTTTATTACTGTCATTTCTGGAAGTAGACATCATGAAGGTATCTGCCGTCTACAACATCCTTTTGATATCGTCAATAGTCAATCTGGTAGCTGCCGACTCCTTCGTTAAACGGTTCAGTTTGTCCAGCTTACTAGGATTAGATGACGATGATACTGTCGCTAACAACGCTGCCGAGCCGGCCCCAGCGGCTGCTCTGCCTGCTGCACAAGCCACTTCTGTGGCTGCCGTTTCCACAGCTTCTCCTGCCGCTTCTGTGGCCTCCACACCTTCTGTCGATGACGATGAATTTGACGTGGGAATAGCTGATTTTGGCTCCAGCTCCAGTGCTTTCAACAGCTCCAGCTCGTCCACCACTTCCACAAGTAGCACAAGATCCAGTACACGGGCTTTGACGCTGACACAAACCACTGCTTCGGACGTGGACGACTTTTTTGCCCGACTCGGTGCCAATAGCGAAAGTTCCAGTGAAGCTTCTAGTTCTGCTAGTTCTAGTTCGTCCAGTTCTTCTAGTGCCAGCTCCAGTGCTGCTGCCAGCTCCACCAGGGCCAGCTCCAATTTTTTCAATGCCCTTTTTGGAACCAGCGATGACACCTCTTCATCTGCTGTGTCGAGCAGTGCCACCAGAACCGACGCCTCGTCGTCCATTGTTAGCTCCAGCAGCCAGGAACCCAGCCACACGTCCAGCGACGACTTTTTCGCCGACTTGTTCGGCGATTCGTCGTCTTCTTCTGCTTCTGCTTCCCCTTCACCTTCGGCCACCAGCTCCAGCTTCTTGGCCCTGTTATTCGGGTTTGACGATAGTGATAGTGATAGTGCTTCTGCATCAAGTTCTGCGTCAAGTTCTGCTGGTTCTTCTAGTTCTGCTGGTTCTTCCAGTGCTATTTCGAGCTCCGAAGACGCTTCCAGTACGGCACCATCATTCTTTGCGCAATTGTTCGCTGCCGACGGAAGCTCCAGTGCCAGCTCTAGTGAAGCAAGCAGTGCCAGCAGTGCAGGTTCCAGCGCAAACAGTGCAAGTTCAGATTCTTTTGAAGACGATGAAGACTGTGAAGACGAAACCTCTGCCGACCCTGCTTCTGCTGATCCTACTGTTGTTTCTTCTGTGGCAGCTGACCCCACGTCAGACCCCACAGCAGACCCTTCTGGAGATGACGACGAAGACTGTGAGGACGAGAGTTCTGCAGAAGTCAGCACCACAGGCCAAGTTGCTGCCGTATCTCGTTCTGCTGCTGCCTCTGCTGCTTCTTCCGACCCTGCTTCTGTTAGTGACGACGATGACGAAGACTGTGAAGAGACTTCCGATGCTCCAGTCTCTTCTGACCCGGTTTCCATAACCAGTGCTCCTTCTGTGACAGGATTGCCCATTTTCAGCAACAGTTCCAGCACTGTCAGTGACGACGACGACGAAGACTGTTCTGAAGAAGAGTCTTCGACGCTTGACCCTATTTCGGCTGCTCCAACATCGCTTGACGTTTCAGCAGACCCTACAGATCCAGCGTCGTCCACTGACGACGACGACGAAGACTGTTCAGAGGAACCCACGTCAGATCCCGTTACGGCAGATCCGACTTCAGATCCGACGACGCCTACCGACCCCACGTCCTCCGACGACGACGAAGACTGTGAGTCCGAAACCGAAGACCCTACCACCCACACCACCGCCCACACAACAGTGCACACCACCACCACCACCGACGACGACGAGGAAGACTGTGAAACTGAAACAGCCACAAACACCATCACCACCACCAACAAGACCGGCACCACTGTCATCACCACGACTTCTGTCACTACAGATTTCGAGGACGATGGAGATGGAGAAGACGACTGTATCACATTCACGCAGGAAACCACTCAGGTGGTGACGGAAACGCAGGGCGGACACACTTATACCACCACTCGGTCGATTCACACCACTGTGACAATTATTGGCACTGGCAGTGTGAGTACCAGCACCCCATGTCCTGAGGACGACGATGAGGACTTCGAGGACCCCGACACTGGCAGCAGTGGAAGCAGCGGAACTGGAACTGGATCTGGAACCAGTGGAAGTGATGACGACGAGTTCTACAACGACGGCGACGCCGACTGCACCACTGCCGTAGGAAGTACAGCAACCGGCTCAGGATCAGGATCCGGTTCCGGTTCTGGCAGTGGCTCGGGCTCGACTGCTGCCACGACGCCGTGTGCTGACGACCCCGATGCCGACTTTGTCGACGACGACACCGAAAGCTGTCCTTCCGACTGCTCTGCCGTGCAGTGCGACGCTGAAGACGACGACGACGATTTCGACTTCATGGACTTGTTGGACTACTTCTTTGGCGGCGACGACGACGATGACGACGAGTGCAGCACTGACTGTGCTGAGTGCTCTGGCGACTACGAGGACAACGCATTCGTGGACGACGGAGAAGAGACCAGTTGTGCCACAGCCACGGGGGTTTTCGCAGCCACTCAAACGGTTGCAACCACTCAAGTTGCAACCACTCAAATCGCCGTTGCATCCAGTGCACCTGTGGCCACCACCTCCTCGGCCGGCGGACTCTTGGGGTTGTTCAACTTGGAAGTGACGGGCAATAATGCCACAAACACGTCGGTGCCACAGGCCCAAACTCAAACCAATGCAGCAGCATCTGTGAGGTACTCCGTGACAGGAATCTCGGCTGTGATGATATCTTTATTAATGCTTTAGGCGCCTGTGCCGGGAAACCATAACAGACTGTACGATAATACCAAAATTCTGTCATAGATCTTAATATAAGACGTATAAGACTTGCGTAGAGCTTGATGTTCTCCAACTGCTCTTGACTATTTTTGACACTCTTTTTGGCACTGTTCAAGTCCAAGACCAAATTAGCACTAAGTGCCAATGCATAGGCAGTGGGGGTTATAGTCATAACGACATACACTCTAGTATAGCAAATAAGCGGTGTAAGCCATAAGCCATAAGCCATAAGCCTTCAAAGGGGTCTTCTATTCCACTTTTATTCCAGTCTCTTTCCAGTCTTTCTTCTTCTCCGGTCTTTCTTCTTTCTCCAGTCTTTCTTCTTCTCCAGCCTTTCTTCTTCGTCGGTCTTTCTTCTTTATCCAGTCCTTTTCAGCATCCACTCGTTTTAACTGAAGGCACTGGTGCTAAATCTCCCGACCCCACGTCCACATCCTTCACACCGCCAGACCACTCGGCCAGCTTGACCTTCGGACTCAAATGCTTGAAATGACCCGAATTTAAAAATAATATGTTCTTTTCAATTACCCTAACTCTGAGCAAGCCAATTGGCCGTACTTGCCTTCTTCAAGTTTAAATTCCAGCCCCACAAACTACTGGGCACTGGAGGAGCAACGACGGGGTCTTCTTTGGTGGTGACATCTCCCGTTCAAGTAAAAAAGTCCACCACGGCATCTGAACTGGCTGCACTCTGTATTGGCCAAGAAGACCCATATCTGAGTTTTCTGGCTGCTGTTCATTCAGCATTCAGCATTCAGCGTTTACCATTTACCATTCACTGTCTTCAATCATTAACGGTAGTTTCAATCTTTTACTGTCTCCAATCATGACTAAATTAATGGCTGCAAATTTCATCCAACCAACGCAAAGCTCTTGATCCACACCTGGGCCTTGTTTAGGTTTTGCAATCACCTGACCTCAACCACCTTTTGCCTGCCGGTACTGGACTATTGTGCTTGATTTGTACCTGATTATACCTGATTTTTGTTCTTGTTTATTACACTTTATTATTGTACTTGAGTTACCTGATTATTGCACTTTATTCGTGGAGAAAATAATAGAGGAATACGTATAAAGCAAACAACCTCACCTGGTCTGCTGGGATACACAGTTTCTAGCGTCTTAGCTACATTTCTAGTGCATCTGGCAGACTTTTTGGCATCTTTTGGGGTCCGTTTACGTAGGAAACAATACCTGAGCCACACAGACCCTTACACCAGGCCCATCAGAACGACACAGACCATCAGACCCAGACCCAGACAGGCTTCAGACCTGCACGGCACAAAACTGCCATTTCATGTGTCAGATTATGTATCACATTATGCACCAAATTATGTATCACATTATACTCTCACATTTATAGCCTCAAAAATACTCATTTACATTTATCACATTTATCACATTTATATTACATTATTTACCATGGCCGTCGACAGACATTCCCTCATATTCTTCATCATCGTGTTCATTTTCCTATCCCTCCCGTCCGGCAACGACCAGCCCCACTCCCACCAAGAGCGGCTGGCGTTAAATACGTTCCAAAACACCCTCAATCAGTACCAGCGGCAAATCACCCATTATGCCGCCGGGTACGGCAACATAACGGGCTTTTTGTTGAGCTACGACGACGTGTTGAACGGCAGATCCCCAGACAACTGGCCCCTCCATAAATACGACAAAAATCACCCGTGGGTAGAAGACCAGCGGTTTTCTGTGGTTCCAGACGACGTCAGTCAACAAATCAAACAGTTTTGGGGCACGGATTCGGTTGCTGGCGACGAATCCTTGGGGTACTTGCTCAACGTGTCGGGCCGAAGCTACGGCGAGTTTGAGAAGCCGGACGTCAAGCTTGAAAAGGTGCCACTACTGCTTCCGGAGTACTTACAGAAGTTTAGAGAATCTGAAGGGTTTCCGATGGAAAACGACGAAAAGCCCGTGGACGACGAGGTGGAGAAGGTGGGTGACGTCAAGTGCAAGGCCGGGTCCTTGGGGGTTTCCATTAAGAGTTTGGGCTACAATTTCGACCATGCCGAAATGGCCAAATTCGTCAAGAAACCCGAGGATAGAGTGGACGATGCAGTGGTGGTGAAGGTGAAATTGAGTTTTCTGGACTTCCCGGAAGTGGAATTGCACGATATCGACACCACGGGAGTTTATTTCCAGGACTTGGGGGCTATGGTTACCACCACCAATTCCGGCAAGTTTTATGGTGATTTTGGACTTGCCCATTTGACGTTTGGCGAATCCAACTTTGCCAGAGCCGACAAGCTCATGCACCAGCTTTTCAACGCCACTGACATGTACAATGCCGTGACCATGGACCAGATGTTGCAGTTTATTGGCCGGTCGTACCAGCAGTGTGAATTTATCAACTTCATTCAGCTTGAAAAAACCCCATACACCATTAAAGAGTTGAAAGCCATTGATGAAGAGCTCAAAAACCCCCGGGGAATCCCGCTACCCAAAGACTTGCCGAAAATTACAGTCAAAGAGTCGTTGAGCTATTCTCCCGACTGTGGGCTTATTTTGAAGAGCAGTGGCCGAGTGGAAGGGGAAATGGTCGAGGTCACTACCAGACAAGAACGTAAGGTGTTTATTGGGTTTGTGTTTTTGGTGGCAGTACAGCTATATCTCTTTATGACGCAAATCCGCAAGTCCAACACACCAGGCCAACTTTCAAACATCTCCACTGTGACGTTGATGATGTTGCAATATGAGGATTCGTTGGTTGCGTTGATTTTCTTGCTTGTGTCGACATTGTTTGAGGAGTTGTACTTGTTGCTTTCGTGTGTGGCTATCTTCACGTATATCATGTGTGGGGTGTTTGAGATGGGATTTTTGACTCAGGTGATGAAGACCCAGATCAACGAACGAGGCACGACGTGGTGGCAGATTTTGAGGGGCTCCACGGGCCAGGTGGAAGCCACAGACCCCCAGACCGAAACAGAACAAACCGGTCTTCCTGCGCCGGTCACCGCACCAGTCACAGCACCGGTAGCAACGGTCACAGCAGTTACGCCTACAGACGACTCAAATGTGTGGAACTCCATTTTTGCACCCGGTTTTGCCGTCACCATCGTGTCCACTTTCCTCATTATCAACTCATCTATGTGGAGAAAGCAGTACCGTCATATCTTTGAAATGTTAGGCCTAACGGTTGTAAATTCATACTGGATCCCCCAGTTTCTTAGAAACACTTTAAAGAACCGCAAAGTGCCGTTCAGCTGGACGTTTGTGTGGGGTACCACTATTGTCAGGCTCGTGCCCATAGTGTACCTAAATTTGGCTGCAAATCCCTTTAGACACGGCCGGAATCCTGTGTTTGTGATTGTTTTAAGTAGCTGGATGGGTTTACAGTTGGCCATGATTTATCTCCAGACGATTCTCGGGCCCCGGTTCTGGATCAACGAGAAGTGGTTGCCCAAGGCGTACGACTACCATCCGATCATTAGTATCAAGGACTTGGAGCAGGGGTACGGGTCAGATTTGTTGGCTAATGCTACGGTTGAAGCAGGAAAAGATGTGGTGGAGTGTAAATCTGATTGTGCCATCTGTATGACGGAGGTGACGTTACCGGTGGTGCAACAGGGTAAGGTGAAGATAAACAATAAGGAGTACATGGTGACACCGTGCTTCCATGTGTTTCACACGGAGTGTTTGGAGGACTGGATGAAGTATAAGTTGCAGTGTCCTGTGTGCAGAAACGGGCTTCCTCCGGTTTAGGCAGCATGAATATATGATCTAGGAACTACTGATTTTAGCCAATAAAGGTGGGGAGCTCTCTTAGGCCTCAGAAGGGTGTTTGGATATAAAGACAACCGAGATAGAGACAGTGGACACGGCATTGAAGCCTGCGGGGATACTAAAGAAATGGTTTAAAGAGGTTGAAAGAGGTTTAAAGAAATTATTTAACAGATTGCTGCAAATAGAACTTAATGGCCGCATAATGGCTGCAAATAGTGCAACTAACTTTCTACTTTCTTGAACACCTGAATTATATCCAATTTGGTAAAATCGACATCAATAACACCCCAAGTTAGGAACTGTAAAACCCAGTCGGTACCTTGAAGAACCGCAAGAATATCTATAAAGATGATTAATGAATTAAGCCAATTGTGACGTTGATTATGACGCTAATTATGGCACTATTCATGAAGAACAAATTAACACCAGGAGTATGGACAGAATTGGACTCAAACAGTTGACTGGCCAACACCTGAGCTAGTTCGACTCGTAAATCAGATGAGATTCAGTTCTGTTAGTGGTGGTAGAAATTCAGGCAATTATGGTCAAAGTCTCAATACCAGCGTCTATACGAGTTGACTGTGAACTCATCGGAAATGGTGACACTGTTGAAGTACGTTGATCATTATCACAGAAACAGAAACAGAAGCGGATTCTTACATCAAAGGTTGCCTTTCAAGGGACTATGGAAGAAACTCAACCGGACCATATAACAGTCCAACAGTTCAATGGAACAAAGAGTACTTTGCCAGTCAACGATTTAAGTGGACGAAGAATATCCTAATCATCAAACCGGACAAAGAGTATCCCAATCATCAAACCGGACAAAGAGTTGGTGGCTAACTGGGAAGAAATGCATTCAAGGCAAACCAAAGCCTTAGGAGTCTACTGCTACAGCGAAGCACTAAAGGACTCACTAATACAGGTCCTTTTCGACATTGCGCTCGGTGAAATCTGAGACAATATTTGCAGCCAATATAGCAGCCATTATTGCAGCCATTGTTGCAGCAGATAACACTATAACGTATGCTTCCGCCAAGAACGTCAAATCCGCGGAAGAGACGACAAGAGAAGGGCGTATCGAGGTAGAGAAAGCTATGTAATACAATGAATAATGAATGTAGATAGTAGAATTCCTGATAAGACAGATTTCCAGGCCAGGCTGCATTCAACCGTTACGCAGTGTTCAAACGCAAAAGAGTCCAAAAGAGTCCTAAAGAGTTCAAAAGATGTGAAGAAGCTCAAAGGGTGAAGAAGCTCAAAAGACTGTGAAGACTGTTAAGACTGCAAAATAAATTCGGTGGTCAAATTTAATCGGCACACGACCATCTGGTGCAGGGGTCTCCTGCATCAGGTGATCTTTTTATCACACCACTTTCTGATGCGGTTACAATAATCATTTAATCTTCATTCTTTTTCTTCAAACTCTTCACCATGACCAAAGAATTCGAAGGCTACGACTTCTTCGACTTCGCCAACACCGACTCGTTTCTCACCAGCGTGTCTGGCGCCGTCGACGACCAACAGATTTCCCCCGATAGCATCAACGACTGGTCCTACGATCAAAATGACATCAACACCTACAATCCCGACTTCCAGGACCCGTACGTCAACCAAGCAGTGGACCAGGGCGGCAGTTTTCCCAACAATATGGACATAAACGTCAAACAAGAGTACGAGCTTCAAAATAGCAGCAGTGGGCTGAACTTCAGTGGGCTGAACTCCAACGCCAAAGGCAGCGTTTCGTCCCAAAACGACTTCACTCCCGAGAGCCAGCCGTCGTTGTCGTCGACACAAACGACCCCCGAAGCCAAACCCATGTCATACAAGCCCAAAGCCGCCAAAGTCACCAAGCCCAAGAAAGATAAGGTGTCGCACAATATGATTGAGAAGAAGTACCGAACCAATATCAACAGCAAGATTCTAGAGCTCCGGGACGTGGTGCCGGCGTTGAAGATCGCGTCCGGCACCAAGGGCGTGTCGATAGCCGACTTGGAGGGGTTGACGCCGGCGTCCAAGTTGAACAAGGCCCTGGTGTTGACGAAAGCCATTGAGTATATTAAGCACTTGGAGAGCAAGAACGATTTGATGCGGCAGCAGAACGAGCAGTTGCAGCGGATGATCAACGGGATGGCCGGCGGCGGCACCCAGACGCTGTTGGCCATGGGTCCGGGTCCTTCTGTGGACATGAGTGGGTTTATGGGTGCGGACAATGGGATGCCCCAGCATATGGTTAATTACGACGGGGCTGACTATACGTTGTATGGAAACGGGCTTGGAAACGGGCAGCTTGGCATCCAAGTTGCGGGTAATGGACTTCTGGCTGCTGGGCTTAATGCTACGGGAATGAACGGCAGCGGAAGTGCAAGTCTGATGAGCCCCGTGCCGATTGTCAACGGCCAGCCGAACAAGTACCTCCTTGGGGGCATGGCGGCCGTCATGGGAACGTCGCTTCTTGGCGGGGGAGACCAGGACTTCCGGGGTCTTTCGGCCATTCCGTTTTTCCCATTTTCTTCGCCGGCCATTGGCCAGTTGTTCTACGTGGTCAGAGTGGTGCTTTTCATGGCGTGTGTGGCCAGCCTTGTGGCGCCCAGCTTGTTTGTGCAGTCGGGAAAGCCCAAGTACGACAACTTGGTGAAAAACTGGATGTTCGTGGGATTCGGCATCCAGTTGCCCAGTAAAATCGACGACACCAAAATGCGGGCGATTGTCAACATGTTGTTGGGAAAACGCCCGTATTCGTTCATGGAGTTGGCCAGCGACTACATGTACTTGTCGTCGTGTGAACTGACGTTTGAAGTGTGCTTTTTGAACTTGGTGGTGGGAGAATTGTTGATCAAGCAGAACTCCGTGTTTTCGAAGTTCTTGAGCCTCAACATGAGCTTGAAGTACGCCTTGATCATGAACTTGGACTGCAAAGACGCCAAGTCTGCTCAATTGAACAAATTGATCCGGAAAATCGACGGTGTGCTGTTGTTTAAGAGTGAAATGTTGATTGGGCTTGTGGAAAGCTTGATGAAGGGCACGCCCGTCAAATTCGAAAGCGTCAAGTATGCTGAAATCTACCAGGAGAACCTGATGGATTTGTTCCGTTTGGTGTACTCCTGGAGGTTATTGGAGGTCATTGACGAGTTGAATTTCATCTACTTGAGTAATATTTTGATTGACGACGAAGAAGAGCAGTTGGACAAGAACAACAAGCTTTTCAAGGACTTGAAATTGCTTGATGAGTTGGTGGGGTCCGAAACTAATACCCATATCTCGGAATACTTCCGGTTGTTCAAGACGGTGGCTTTGTCCCGGGAAAACGCCGTGGAGTTGATGAAATCCATGCAGTCGAGAATAGACGCCAGTTTGAACCAGTTCAAATTGGAGTTCACCGGTCTAGCCCTTACAGACGACGAAGAGATCGAAGACTCGGAGGTTTCGGACCTCGAACAGGAGGTTTCGGAGCTTGAAGAGGACTCGAAGCTTTTAGGCGAAAATGACGTCAAGTTGGAATTGAACACGGAACGGGAACTGAAAGAACCTGAAACGGTGGGACCCAGCAAATCGTTGATCAAGTCATTGAACCTTGTGAGTCAAGAGGAATTCATTGTTTTGAACTGCTCCATCATCAATTACTACCATGCCAAAGGCAAAAAGGTGGAGTGCTTCAAACTCTTGAAGCACTTCAAGCAGTTTGACAACAAGGCGTTGTCAATTCTCAGTTTCACGTCGTTCTTGAAATTGATCACCGTTTTGGTCACCAAAGATAATATTCAAGACTCTGAAATTAGTGGATTGAACAGCCATGAAATTTTGGACAATTTAATCAAAATAACCCGGTTGTGGTTGAACAACAACAAGGGTCAATTACCAGACGACTTGAGAGGCAGTTTATCTGATGTGATTGTGACCAAGGGCTTGATAATGACCGGAGGTGAAGTGAGTGATGATGAATGATTGTATATTAGATGTTTTACAGTGAAAAGAGACTATGCTTAAAATTCCCCAAAGCAATCGTAACGTAAAGTTAATGCACGTTTAGGGCAACCTTAAGGTAATCTAGAAGTAGTGTTTTGCAAATCTTAGCGTAATCTCCTGTAGGCTAATCTAAATCGTACGTCTCGGATTTATGAACATGAAACTGATTCAACATGAAACTGCGTCCTCGGACACTCCGACCGCATGCGACCACCGCATGTGATGTTGCCAGGCAACCAGACACTTAGCCAGTTTTGGAACATGAAATAGAATTTTAATAGAATTTAAATAGAATTTAAATAGAATTTAAAAATACATGAAACAGATAGACATGCACAGATTATTCAACAATGCAAGACACAGGGCTTCGGCAATTCCATCGCCAACAAGTGTGGGCCGGAAATCAACCAGGGTCAAGCCATTTTAGTCGAAGCTAAGAACATGAAACAGAACAATAGCCGGCCATTTCACATTCCCGTGGTGCAGGGTCAGATTGATGAAATTTGTAGGAGATCAGACTGGAACAGTTTTCAGAGAATGCAGTACAGAAAAGAACATAATTGCAGTTATGTTGTAGAAGCGTAGAACAAAAGAAGTTGCAGAAGAACATGTTGCAGAAGAACATGTTGCAGAAGAACATTATAAATGCACAGCCAAGGTGACATTTTTATTCTCCCAGAAAACGGAAAAAAAAATATGTTGCAAATCCTATATGCACCCCCACAAATAGGCGAAAAAATCTGCAAAAAACGTATGATCTTTTTGACGCAATACGAGTCACGGACTAAACCAGAAATCTTGAGCGGCAATCAATGAAATTTTTGGAACCTGCGCCGCTGTTAACCATAACCAGTGAACAAAAACAAATTTCACTTGTTGCAGCTGATGCGTTTTTTAGTGCGTTTAAAAAAATCCACATGAACGAGTATTTTAAATGCACAGTTACTTAACAGCTCCTTTAAGGCATTGCGTGGCTGGTATGGCCGGGGAACTGGCGATTCCGCCTGTGTAGGGAACTCCCGTACCAGAAACATGCGTCAAATTTCCGCGCGGTTACCGGTTTCGGCCACTGATTTTCGCAAAACTAACTAAAACTAAAATATGCCTGTGACAAAATTGTCGAAGATTAAGCTTTGCCATATTACTATTTCCCATCAGACAACAACCTTATTACTGGCAATCGGCATAATCCATGCACCACACCTCGGATGCCACGTTTTACCTCCACAGCTCAAACCAGCTTCTAGTGTCACTAATTCCTGCCACTTTGTTCTCTCGCATTTGCGAAACTTTTACGGCCATGCACTAGGTCATTAACCTGATTTAAAAAATCTGGACCTTCGATCCAGCAACGAACACCCACCGTAATTGGGAATGATAATTGTCACCGCTGACGGGGCATGGTGTTGCAGAGCATCTGGCGAAGTACACCCAAAAACCGCTTCAGCCAGGGTCATGCATCTCTGGCTAAGTGTAGGTGAATATTAGCGAATGCACTAAGAATTAAAACCGAAATTCTACCGTAACCTTATTCTGAAGAACATAGGGGGGTGTATCTAATTCGATTATCAGTTGGAACGTCAGTTGAAACGGGTGAAATTTTGACCCTGCTTCGGCACCTTTGGGGCTGCTGACCGAGATAGGAACCGCACACCATTTAAAAAAGGCAACATTGTTTTAATGCTCGAGTAAACTAAACCCAATGGCTAAAGCTATGAGAGTAGCTACGAGACCCTAGGCTTACTACCAACAACTACACCACCCCTCCTTTGAAATTTCACCGGTGCCCCGTACCCTTCAGTTTCGGAAACCGTATATTTCGGGACACCAGAAATTAAACTTTTTGATTTTAAGAAGATTATAAATGTCCAATTTAAATTATAGAGGAAATAAAAAAATAAAATGAAATAATATTAAAAAAAAAACATATAGATATAAATAACCCATATCCTGCCCCTCCATGCACTGGTTGATATTTTCGTTGTAGTTTCGGTTTAATTGAGTTAAATCAGACTCTGAGTATTTTTCGCTACACCAATTGCAGCCATCAATTGCAACCACCAGTGGGTTAGGGTTCCAAGTGTGTTGTACTACGTTAAAGTTATTTTTTTAAAAAAAATAACCTAACCATCTCCTTTTTGATTTTATTTTTGTACCAGCTGTAGTTGTTTCAAGGTCACTTGAAATAGCTCCTGCTGCCATTACACCAGTGTCCACCTTAACTTTCCCGCCCTTGGGGCCTGACCCCAATCACCTGCACCAAAAACGGCCCTACAACCCCACAGGCTACTTATTTAGGCAGTCGTACCGAGACATGGGTCTACAGACGCCTTCTACCACAAATAACACAGCGATGAAGGACACAGACACGTTCCCCAAGGACGCAGGATCGGACACAGAGCCAGACACAAACGTAAGCTTACAAAAACACCACAACGGTACAAATACAATGACTCGAAACGACATAAAACCACCGGTTGAAGAAAGCCACAAAGTTGAAGACTACGCCAAGCTCGTGCAGCTACTATGGGACGACAGCGTATCTGCCTACACCAGCTCAGGGGTGCTTGTGCACTTATTGCTCACAAAAGCCCTTCGGTTGTCAGTTTGCCAAATAGGTGATATTGACATGAAAGACTTGCTAGTTTTCCCTTTACACAACACTATCAGCTGTTTGATCGTCAAAAGCTCGACCCCGGACCACCCGTTCCTGTACCACGGTTGTCTTCGTGCCAGAAATGTGGAGGAGTGTCCCCATGCTGCGGTGGCAGCGTATCTTTTCAGACGGTTGTACTTGAACAGTCCCACACCACAAATCACAGGCCCTGACGAGGTTTCCAAGTTCTACGAGAGCCGCATGTTGCAGCAGAGTGTGGATGCGTGTACAGAGAGGTTTCGGGCCGTGCTGAACACCGTAGGGCTTGGTGAAACCGATATTTCCAATTTAAGCCATATCCACAACTTGCAGCAGAACATGCCTGTAAACGAGTCCCTTTGCTCCACGAGTCTCGCCTCGCTTTCGGAGCAGGTAATGTACCAGTACGCCGGGTTTGAGGGTGCTGGCGACTACACGTTGCCCAGAAATATGGTAGAACCACCAGAAGAGCTACTCAAACAGGTGTTCCCATTTATCAACGACGAAAACAACCAGAGCTTCGACATCTTGACCGTCCGCATGGTACATGTGCTCCTGATGCTCCGACGCAGCTTTGTGCAAGACATGGTGCTACTCCGGAAGTTACACCCTAGTCTGGCTATTTCGTGCCATGCCATTTTCAACTCGGACTTGTTCAATGCTTTTGCAGCCAAACTGGAGGCAGCTATGGGCATACGCAGTACGTTGCCGGTGTCGCCGGTGTCGCCTGCAGACTCCGATACGAGTTTGTGGGCATTGCAGCATAAGCATGATGCACAACTCCAGTACCTTCAGCACCAGATGGATTTCTTCATTAAGCAGCAGACGGGCATCTACAGAGACTTGCAAAAGTTTTTGGCGGCACAAAACCAGGTGTGCCAGCAGCAGATGGCAGCCATTGGACAGGGCGTGGTACCGGAGGTGTCACAGGACGGGTTGGTGGAGACTTTAGGGTTGGTCACAAGAGTGATGGAGCAGCAGGAGCGGTTTTTTGCAGTCTTGGATGCCCAGGGGGTTGCCCATGGACACACCCGCCCGGCACATGCACAGGAGCAGCCACAGCTTGCGCTACCACCGGCACAGAGTGAAAGGGCTAGCCAGTCCCCTTTACAACCTCACCCACCACAAACCCAAACTCCTCCACAAATATCCCAACCACAAACCCAACTTCAACCACAAACACAAACACACCTCCAGCCCATTCCAGGCCAACCCATTCCAGGCCAACCCTTCCCAGGCCACTCCCCCCAAGGCCAGTCCCATTCCCGGGCCAGATCCCGCCGCCCCTCCGTCCCATACTACCATCCCAGTCCCCAGATGTTCCACCCTGTGCCTCAACCACTCCTGTTCCATCCACAATTCCAGCCCCTCCAGCCTCCCCGTCCCGGTATGACCATGTTCCCTCCTATTGGCATGCCTCCTCCAATGCACGGCCCAATCCATGGCCCTCCTGTTATGCAAATGAGCCAAATTCCAGCTCCTATGCACTACGCCATGCCAATGCCGTTTCCAGGCATGCCCCACGGTATGTCACCCCCTTCTACCCACCAGCCAGCTCCTCAACCCCTTGCCCAGGACACTACCCCCGAATACACCCGCAAAAAGGCGTTATCTAGACGTCTTTCTCGTCAAGCTGTAAATGTGTATGAGATGTGGGATGACTTTAAATCGTTGGAAAAAGAGCTAGAAGAGAACGAGATCTCCATTACTGAGTGGTTGAAGTTGCATGGTAGCAGTGAACGCCAGTTCCGGCATACGAGACAGAAGATCATTCGGTTTATTGATGAAGAGGCTGCCAGAACCAATACTCACGTGGAGGTTGTGAAGGAGAAGCTTCACAACAAGATGAGGAACCGGGCCAAGCCCTGGACGTTAGACGAGGTGCAACGGATGCTTACCAGTGGCAAGCGGATCAACCTTGACTAGGGAGAGAACAGTAAAGACGACCCGAAGCTACAAATTGATTTTGTAAAAAACAGGAGGAAACCACAAATAGAAAAAGGGACACAAACAGAAGACGACACGGACACAAACACAAAAAAGAAACCCCAAACAGACAATCATAACCAGACAAAACTACAACTCACCAGACACAGAACTAACGAGCACGACAGAATGGCAGGCATTCACCGCAATTACAACTCCTTCCTGCATTCACCTTAATTCACCTACCTTAAATCAACCTTTAATTATCTTCCACAATTGCCACAATCAATTACGCTGGCATGCGCCAATCACCTAGGGCTATGCACCTGTTGTTGCGTTCACAACCAGGGTTAAGCGTAATTAAATTGAGTTGACTTGACAGATCCAACGGCAGATCCATTTTCACACAAAACACTCACATCCATATACTACTAGACATAGCTCCACACCAGCATAAGCCTTGCTGGCGTTTCATTTGGTTCTAATTCATGTATATTTGTAATATAGCCTATTCACTAATCAAATGTTCCCTGTTACAGGCACTGGGCATTTTTGTTTTTGCATTCGCTCAACTGCAGCTCCTGCACAAACTCCAATCCCAAAAAAAAATACAAAAAAAAAGAACTAGAATAAAATTTTAAAAAAACCACTACAACCTATGCCGCAAACGAAAACTATCACGATTTCCCCGTACCATTCCCAAATGCACTGCCACCAAACCAAAGAGTGTTCTATTTCCTCGCGTTTCAGCGTAACCGCTCGGAATTAAATATATGGTTCCTGTATACTGGACTATAAATGTCTTATCCCTGTACACAAAAGTGGTGGTGTGGTAAATTTCACAATACAATGCCTCTAATTTTTTTTCAGCTCATTATGCGTTATTGTTACTGGTCTAATTATGCAGTGTCTGTCTTGTTTAGAAATATTTTTTCTTTGTTGAATTATTCTTTATACTCTAACAACTAGTTGTAACATTGGTTTATTGGCGTTGATTTTCTTTTTCAAGTTTTCATCCAGATTCTTCTCCAATCATGTTCTTCACCAACCATTTCTTCACCGATCCTTCGTGCCTAGGCCAGATGTACGTGAGTGCCATAAAACCCCTTCCCCCTCTTACCCGGACACCCCCTAAAGTTCCAAGTCAAACGGCTCATAGGCGTAACCCTCTCCTTCAAAAAACTTCGACATCGCTTCCACCCAGTGCAACCGGAGCGAGTGAAGCATGGCTGACGTGCCTTCCATGAGCACCAAAATACACACCGTCAACACAAACCAAAATCCAAAGAGGAAAACCGTCATCACCACCCCCACGGCCCCCGTCATGCCAAACGCCTTGCTAATGGTCATAGACCACAACACCGACGACAACTGGGCGTGGGCCAACGACAACGCCCACAACCGCAAGTACGACGCCGTGTGACTGACGCAGTTCAAGCAGAACTCGATGGTGTGGATCACCTGGTGGATCACCACTTCGCCAAGCTCAAAAGCCTCGTGGCTGTCGTGGGCGGCGGAGGTGTGGAGTGGCTCTATATCGTTGGGGAACCTGTAGTCGACCAGGTTGTTGAGGTCCGGGTCGTTGTTGAGGTCGTTAACGTCGTCGAGGTCGTCGAGTGGGTGGTTAAGCTGGTCGACCTCGTCTTCGCCGTCCAACTCAAACTCTCCCAACTCAAACACCGCCTCCTCCTCCTCCTGTAACTGCACCAGGTGCCGCATCTGCGAGTGGAGGTCCAGGTAGCCCGCCGCCACCGCCCGCTTGTTCCTGTTGTTCAACGTCACCGGCTTATACAACAAAAGCCACGGCACACACACCAATGCTATCACCACCAACACCACCTGCACAAACGCCTGCCCCCGATACAACTGCTCCTCCACCGTGCCCGGCGACAAAAACATGTTGATCAACATGTTCAACAACCCCGGCGGCAGGCGTTTCTCCCCCACCCAATCCACACACCACTTATAAAGAATCGTCAAACTGAGATACCCGAAAATACTCTGCATGAACAAGAATCCCGGCACAAAATTGCCAATGATATCCACCTTCGAGTTGAAGAACCGGTAGTTCACCAAACTGAAGAATAACGAGTAGTTCATATGGATAAATCCCATGAGAATCGACAATTTCATCTTGTACGAATTAGTGAACAAAAGATTATTATCGGTGCCATGCCACGCCCAGTCCAACCCCATGGGATAGGTGTACCCCTTGACCTTCAGGGCCACCAAGGTCACGGCCCCGTCCTTGGCAAAGTCGTAGCCCTCGGGAAACGTCCATTCCCACCCCGACTTGAAAATCGTCAACGACCGAGAAAAGATATCGTTGTACAAGAACCCGGTGTAGATACTAAACGTGCCCATCAAAAGCAACACGTACCGGCCGTTGAACGCCATATCAAACACCTCGTCCCGGTTCCTCATTTCGCCAATGGCCCGTTCGTTTTTCACCAAGTACAAGCTGATCAACGCCAAAATCACCCCGTGCCCGATATCCCCAAACATAATGGCAAACATGAACGGGAACGTGATCACCGTGGCCAATCCCGGGTTCACTTCCTGGTACGTGGCCACGCCGTACGCATCCACAATCAGCTGGAACGCGCCCGTGAACTTGTTGGTCTTGTGGTACGTCGGTGGGGTTCGGTTGGTGGCCAATTCGTTCACCACCGCCACCAACTGGTTGAAATCGTCCACCGTGTCGTCCGCCAGGACCGTGTCGTCTATGGCAAAAAGCGACGGTCCTCCGTCAAGCGGGATCTCTTCCTGGGCTTCCACGGGCCCCGAGCCATGGGTCTTGGCCCGGATCAAGCTCCGCAAGGCGCCTCTTATGTTGGCGAGCTCACATTTCGGGATCCATCCTTCTCCCACCAAACACCGCCGGGTGCCGTCGTTGTCAAACTTGTTCAACGTGTCGTAGATCATCCGTTCTCTCTTCACCACCTCCACCCACTCGGCGTACGACTGCTGGAGCACCAAAAGCTCTGCAATGAGGTGGTTTTTGGTGCTGGAAATCACCACATCCAAATCACTGATTTTGCCGTTCAATTCCGTCAATGTCTCGGTCCTGGCACCGTTGTTGCCGTACACGTTCTCATACAACACCCCGTCCAACGACTGGATGATGCGCTTGACCCGTTTTTTCAACATGTCGCCGTGAATGTATATCACAAACACATTTTTGTCTTCTCCGGCAATAGCACTGTCGTGGAAGTACAAGTTTCCTCTCAACGTCCGCCACAAGATCTGTCTCAACAACGGAACCTTGTCCCGTACAATCGTCCCCGACATGGCGTTGAAAACGTCGTCCAAATTGGCGGTTTCCAATCCGAGTTCCAAGTGACCTTGCCTATCGAGCAACGCAATGTCGTCGCCATCGTCGTCAAACGAGCCTCGCATATACCCGTCGTTGTCGTCGGTCAAGCTCGAGCTGTGGAACTCGTTCACCGCCGTCAAAACATGCCGGTTTTCCACAAACAGCCTCCGGTTCTCGTAAAGCCTATTATAGGAGTCGTCAAGGTGCTTGATTCGCTCAAAAAACCGGCTGACCTTTTCTTTCAACTCGTCCATTTCCGACATCGTGGGCAACGGCGCTTCCGCCGGCAATGTGTACCCCTTGATTGTTTCGTGTTTGATCATCACCGTTTCCAAGTACGCCAACTGGGACTCGATTCCATCAATGGTTCTCAACTCGTTCAAAAAGGACCGCTGGAACGACGTCAATTTGGAGTTCAAGTCCCGGAAATGCACGTTGCCCAACCGGCCCAATGCATACACCACGTCTCGGGCGAGTTCGTTGGTGAAATAGAACTGCACAAGGCTCATGGGGGCCGACCGGAAAATGGCTTCCTGCGGCCAATTATCGTCCTGTAACCGTATCGCCATTTTTTCTGTTGTGTTTGTGTGGTTGTGTTTGTGTGGTTGTGTTTGTGTGTGATTGTGTTTGTGGTTGTCTGTGACGTTTGTATCTGTGTATATGACGTTTGTGTCTGTCTGTGTCTGTCAATTGATCAATTGCTTCACAACCTTCACAACAGTACGTTGGAGAAATTGCGCGCCTCCTGATCTGATACGTATTTTAAGGTACTATATTTATGAGTTTTACTAGCGAGAATGTGGCAGCGGATGTGGCAGCGGGAACGCCGTGGCGGTGGCTGTGCTGCTGTGCTGAAACGTCTTGAAGGTTTGCTTTGATGTGCTTTAAAACATTTTTCTTGCTTTGCTATAAACTGATTGTTTGGTGATGTAAACTGATTGTTTGGTGATACCTGAGTTGATTCCTTTGGTGCTGTCGCTAAAACCAGGTTCTCGTTGTTCCTAAGCGGGAACCTGCCGTGTGGTCGCCGCGTAAGCTGGTCTGTAACTGACAATTGGCCTGTAACTGACCGGAACTGATCTTAAGCCGCTGCCGTGTAACTGATCTGTATCGATGCAGCTGATCAACGGACCGTAACGGTAAGCGCGTAGAAGATGGTAGTGTCCGGATGCTGAGTATCTCATGATTGACGATTTGATCCCTGATTGATGACTTTCACGCATCTGATGCTTTAGATGTGATGACTCTGGTTCTTTTTACCAAATCGTGGTAATAGTTGTTTCCTGTTTGAGCCAGTTTGCGTCCTAGCTCTGGACACCCAGGCATTGACACGAAACAGGCAATGACACGGAAAAAACCACGAAAGAGTCTACGAACTCCATCACCGAACATGCCTCAGGCTTTATGTCCACAGCACTTTCCGAGACAGTTGGCTAGCCAAGAAAAAGGACGTGCCGGGAACTGTGACGTTTGACAGAGTCCAAAATCAAGAACCATCACAAACAAGACTTTGCTCGAAACCTTTAAAACAGCGTCGTTGTGACACTGAACGTGTTGAAGCAGAAACGACTTAGGATATGTCCATGTCTTTGTTCATCAAGAAAGTCATGAAATTATCAGCGTCAACATTGTTCCTTTGCAACTGTTACCTTTTCCAGATACCATTGCATACCATTGCCAAATAATAATCTATCACCATCTCATCTGTGGCTCTGGGGTCCCCGTGTTCTGCTTCAAATGCCATGCTTCTTCCATGCTTCTTCAACAGTCACAAAGTCGTCATAAAATCGTCATAATCAGCAACAAGTTGCGATAACACAGAATTGGCATAATCGTCAGCTATTCCCAAGTATTACCATCCGTGTAAGCAGCTCCTACATGCATCTGCCCTTGAATTTTCTTGACCTGTATCCAATTCAACCGGAATAAGTCGAACAAGTGCCTTGGTTATATTTGAGGGCCATATCATATAACACTGTCTACGATTGAATAAGAGAATGGTGTCGGATAACTGACGATGCAAGGATGGGCAGCCAATTCCGTCCATCGTTGTTTGGGGGTTTATGGACTTGGGTACGTGGCAGCAAAGGGTATTCAAAGATGCATTAGTGTGACAACAGAAATCTGGTGGTATTTGATGGATTCCAAGGATTGAGTTTGAAACTGGACAATGCCAAAGGTGATATATTGTCAATACTGCCATACTGTCAACGGAATTGCCAATGGATATTGCCAATTAATATGCCAAATGGTATTGCCAACAATTGATTGCAAATGGGTAAGTAGTGTTCAAACAGCAACGGATATTGTTGAGCTTTATGACACCAGAGCGAAGCATATTGTGGGCTGTATGCCCCTTCGTGTGCCTACCTTCTTGTGCCTACCTTCTTGTGCCCTGCCTTATATGCAATTTTGCTTGAATTATGCCTCTTCTTATACTTTTACACCCTTGCACTCACATATACACTTACAACCTTCTCATCTTCTACTCTTCTCTTCTCTACTCTTCTTCCTCCCTTCTACTCTTCTTCCTCCCTTCTACTCTTCTTCCTCCCTTCTACCCTTCTTCTTCTCTTCTTCTTCTCTTCTCTACTCTACTCTACTCTCCTCTACTCTCCTTCTTCTCACTGCTCACTAAAGTCTATTTCGAATATCGCACAGATCAATCATTTGAACACATACTGATCATTTCTTCCATGTTTGTGCCCTTGCTCCTTGTGGCATGGGTCTCCTGTGTGGGTGTCCTGTCCACATCCACAGCCGCCACATCCGTGGATTCACCCGAAATAAGAGGAATTGACTTGTACAATCTAGCCAGTGCTAAAATAAACGCTTTCGAAGCACAAAACACACACAAACAAGACCAAAGCGACCTTAATCCGGCTCAATTCAAGCACATCCCGCCGTACAACCGTCACCTCCAGGACTATACCTCTGTGGCGCTAAAAGTGTCACCTCCAGATATTATACAAACAGAAGTGCTACCTTTGCTCCAAGAAGCGGCAAACCACCACAACGTCGATGCCATGGTGACGCTTGCCGACTTCTACACGTTTGGCAACTTCTCCGTCGCCACCAACTACACCAGGGCGTTGGAATACTACGAAAATGCCATCTCTATCAGGTCCAATGGCCACGCCTATTTCATGCTAGGATTCATGTATTCCACCGGCATGTTTGGCGAAATCGCCTCGGACCAGGCCAGGGCCCAGCTCTACTACCAGCTCGGCATGGACGCGGGCGACGTCAATGCGCTTTTGGCCCTAGCATACCGTCTGTTCAAGGGAATAGGGTGTCCTCGAAATTGTGACTTGGCGTCCGTCTACTACTCGAAATTGGCGGCTATGGGCTACCAGTTCTTGAAAGACAACAACGACTTTGAGCCAACAGAAATATCCTACGATATAAAGATCCCCGATTTCGATGGTGGCATTTTTGGCAAAGAATTGAGTGAAACACCGGTATCGGTGACCAGCTCCAGGAAAAAACTCTTTTTGGAGTTGGAACGGGAGAACGACGTTGAGGGCTTGGATAAGCACATCAACCTCAACTTTTTCAGTGCTTTGGATGCTTATGATGGCCTTTATTTGCAGGAAAAAGATTATGCCAAAGCGAAGGACTACCTCCAAAAATGTGTGGACTACGGCTCTAAGTTATACGGCTACAACCATCCGGCAAGTATGACAGCCAATGACCGGTTGAGATTCAGTCAATGCCAGGCGTTGTTGGGCCGGATGTACCTTAAAGGACAAGGAACTGAAGTGGACTATAATCAGGCATTCAAGTACCTCAATGGTCTGACCCGGTTCTACAACACCAGTGATGCGTTGGCGGAACTTGGCGTCATTTACGAGAATGGGTACGTCAATGGCGGCGTTCCTCAAGATGACCTTGCCATGGAGATGTACATGGCTGCTCGATCGCTGTCTGTGCGGACTTCGAGGTACCTTTCCAATTTTTTGGTGTCCAAGGTTCCGTTTGGCGATATAATTTCGTCGAATGCCAAACCCAACATCGTCAATGCCATGAAGGAGGCTGCCTCTAGTGGTGACACAGAGGCCCTTTATCACTTCTATGAGTTTATTCAGTCGGGGTACACGAAAGGTGTGACGAATTCCTACAGTTGTGCCCGGTCGTTGATCTTTCCAAGGGTGTTCATTTCTCGGCTCCACAAATTCTTCTTCCCCCACTTGAAATATGCGTTATATGAGCTCAGCAAATACAACTATAAAAATGCCTTGCTAGGATACCTGATTGCAGCGGAGCAAGGACTTGAAGCAGCACAGGTTTCGGCCGGCTGGTTGTTGTATCAGCCAGATACCCTCAAAATGAAGCGCAACAAGTCGTACAAGAAAGAATTCGATGCGCAACGGCTTCAAAGTGCTATTACCTACTTTGAGAGAGCTTCTGATCAGGGGAACGTCGACTCGACCATTTTCCTCGGCGATATCTACTTCAACGGCGTGGAATCGGCGAGTTTACCCGTGGACTACGAAAAGGCATTCTCTTTCTACGAGAAAGCCGCTTCTTCGAAATCTCCTCATGGAAGCTTCAATCTTGGATACATGTATGAGCATGGGCTTGGAGTGGTGGGCGGTGCTGATTATTATATGGCGAAGGCTCGGTATGATCTTGCCCTCCTTTACGAGACTTCTACCTACGCCGAAGCAGCCAACCAGATTCCGATTTATCTAGCGTTGATGAAACTTCGTCTCAAGCACTTGTTCTGGGGAGGAAACGAAAAGGACCCCTATCCACAGAAGACGTCGTGGTTCGGGGCATTCAAAAAGATTGGCATGCAGGAGAAAGCGGACGCAGCACAGATCGAAGAGGAGGAAAGACGAGCCGATCAAAGGGCCAGAGAGCAGCATGAAGAAGCGTGGGATTCCGATATGGACGATATGGAGTTTTCGGTGTTTGGAGAGTGGTTCGCTATTGGGCTAACGGTGGTGATGCTAGGGGTGGGACTTTGGAATACGATTCAGCAGTTCCGGGGCCGGAATCATCCAGAGGGATGGAATGTCGATGGGAACGGGGCCAATTTTCGGCGGGGGAACTTTGAGTTCCATTTCATGGCGTTGTAGGATTGGATCTACGGAAGTTATTGTTTCAGCTTATCCTTGATGTTTCACCTTATCCTTGATGTTCCACCTTATCCTTGATGTTTCACCTTATCCTTGATGTTTCACCTTATGCCTTATTATGCCTTCTACTCATGCCTTCTACCCATGCCTTATCCATATTAATACCCGTCTATCTGCACTTGTTTTTTAAGGCATTGCCTTTTGTGCCTATTTGTTCCAAGTATGTGCATGTAGCATTCATAGGTACATATTTATTGCCTCTGTACATCCCATTCTCTTATGATACCCTTCATCGTTCTTTTACTGCCTTGTGCTATTCTAATGCTTTTCTTTCCTTGTTCTATGCATGCTTTCATTTCTTATTATATGCTCTTTGTGCCTTATTATATTCTAATGCTTAAGTCCTTGATTTCTTCCAATGCATAATTCTTATATACTTTTAATGCTTCTTACATACTTTTAACTCTTATATACTTTTAATGCTTCTTATATACATTAAATGCTTCTTATATACTTTTGATGCTTCTTATATACTTCTAAAGCATGCCTTGTACTGTTCTAATGCTTAATACCTGTACTATTCTAATGCTCAATACCTATTCTATTCCAATGCTATATTCTCGTTGATAACGTCTCTGATCAACACACTGTTCGTCACCACCTTCGACGTGCTCTTAATCCGGTTGATTTTTGGAGAATTCGACTTGTCCCGCAAAACCGTCTGGGACATCTCCGGATCAAACTGCATATAATGGCTCGTAGCGTTCGGTGGAAGCTTGTACATCCACTTCTCCTTCTGAATCAACTCCATAAACTGCTGCAAAACGCCCCCACCCTGCGACAAGGTGCTTTTACTTCCAAGAATAATGAGCTTTGATTTCGACCGGGTAATGGCCACATTGATGCGTCGCCATTCCTGTAAAAGATCCCCCACCTTCTTCTCCTTGTTTGACCGCACCAACGAGATCACCACACAGTCCTTATCTCTGCCCTGAAACTGGTCCGCCGTCATCACCTCGATGTTCTCCTTTTCCAACAACTGTTTCTTCAAGAGACGCAATTGGGCACGGTACAACGACATCACCCCAATACTCTCCTGCGGCACCCCACAAAGCACCAACGCCTCAATGATCTGCCACACCAAAAGCGCCTCCGTGTGGTTTTCGGTCTTTTCCCCGATCGACGTCTCGTACCCCGGCACCAAGTCATGGTCCAAGAATATCACCTTGTTTTTCTCGTTAAGCACCCACTTCATCCAGAAATCCCGTTCCCCCGTCACCAACTGCTGGTACCCCAAAGGATCGGGAATATGAAGCGTCTGATTGGCCACTGCCGCCGACCCACACTTCAACCGGTTGTTGTATATCAATTGGTTGGAAAGCTTCATGATATCTCCACACATACGGTACTGATACGTCAATTCCGTCACACTTTCGGGGAACTTGTCGTTCAAGAACTGGAACAACGACCGGGACATCTCCTTCTTCACAAACGCGTCCTGATGCTGCACCAATGGCGGCAACTGGTTGTGGTCTCCCACCAAAATGAACTTCTTGCACAACCGAAGAGGCCCCAAACTGATGGGAAACGACACCTGTGACGCCTCGTCAATGATACAGTAGTCGAAATCGTTCCTGGTGTTGAAAACAGCATCGTTGATGCCCAAACACGTGACCCCCACCACCAACGGGTCCATGTACGCCTCCGTGTACTGCTGGTACGTCTTGATGTTCTGGGGCACGTACGGCTTTATGTTTTTATGGACCCGTGCTGGATTTCCTATTCTGACCATGGGAACATCGTACTCCTTCACTTTGAGGAGAATGTTGTCCACTGCTGAATGGGTGTACGAAGCAAGAAGAACAGTGTTGCCTTGCCTGGCCAAATAGTTGATGATTCCTGCTATAAGGGTGGTTTTTCCGGTCCCTGGCATGCCTAATATCAACGCATAATCCCGTGTGGATAATACCCGATTGAACGCTTTCTGTTGGTCGGAATTAAACGTGGAATCCGCCTCGAGCTCCATTCTTTCGTTGGTGTACCGTGGAGGCTCAAGCTCCACTATTTGGCGTCGTCTTTTGGTGTCTCCATCTTTCAAAAAAAGGTTTAAAATGTTGTACCGGGCAAGCCCCATGCCATGGAACATCTCATCTTTATCGATTCGGAAGGTTTTATCCGACTTGACCGTCACCTGTGTGCTGGTCAAAACACTTTCGTACTTCTGGTTATCGGCCTTATTGAAATTCTTCATTTTGACAGCGGAATTGATAATTCTTCGATCAGCAGCTATAACCACCATATGCGGCCGTATGATCGTTATAAACGCATTGGCAAGGGTGAAATGGCCTTCTTCGTCACTGACAATCACCCGGTCGTGCTTTGAGATCTGTGAAAGCTGCAATGAGTCTGATCCACTTTCCCGTTTAAGCGTATAACTGTACCCATAAGTTCCTGCAGACTCCGAACCGTCGACGATAACCAAGCCCGCAAGCGCCTTGCCGTTCTTGGCTTCCCGTTCCTTTGCCGTCATGACCCAGAGCTCTTTTTTGAGCCGTTTTATGAGCTGTTCTTCTTTGGTGATCAAGATATCCCAGTAGTTGTAAAAGTCCCTGTATAACTGCTTGCCGAGATGGGCGGTGATATCATCAAAACGATCGCCCATGCCGCTGGTGTCGGCACTGCCGTCTTCAAGCAAATGGTGGAGTGTCATGCACTCATTTTGCACCTCACACCGTTCACAGATAGACCGCTTGATCACCGGGGGAAGAGTTCTTACTCCTTCCATCAAATACTCGGCTATTCTGTTTCTTAAGTTCACCAACGCTCTTAGTTCTGACGGTTTCACTTCTCCTAGTTTGGACACCTTTTCCTTGGTGTACACGAGCAAAAACGCATTGACGTCCATATCGTACCGGTCTTTGAAAAGAAGCCCATACAACGACGACTGGGCGTGGTGGGACAAGTACTCTCTACCGGTTTTGATTTCCATGGGAATGAGAAACGTTCCGTGGGTGGTAGGCGAGTCGATCTGTGCCTCTAGCGTCACGTCCACCTTCCCTTTGACTCCAAACAACGGTGACCAGATGTTCTCTTCGATATCCAAAGCTTTATTGACTGCAAAAAGCACGTTTTCTCGTCCATGCACCACCGGCCCTTTTGTATGATAGTATTTCCCAAACCATTCGTGTAGATACGGCAACGACTTCATCATCTCCTGCCTTACATCGGCAGGGTCACAGCCAATGGAAAAACACGACACTAAATTGTGGTCGAGCTGCTCACCCATGATTTTCTCCATAAACTGCAATTCCCACGTCTCTGAAGCAAAACATGCCTGGAATATCTCGTGGAGCATGATCCCCACCAACAACGGCACCGACGACTCGCCCGGGAAGTTGAACCGGTCCTGGAGCACCGGTTTTCTCGGGCATGTGAGCTGCTGAGACACCGTGGTGGCTGACACAAGCACGTCGGGGTGCCAGATCAAAAGATTGTGGGAATCGTCCACCAACGTGGGAGTTTCGGGGTGTGTGATGATCACGTTCACGATATCGCCGTCGTTGAGGTTTAAAGTGGTGTACTCGCCTCGAATGATCAATTTCGACTCGGTTTTGGTGTCTTTGACGGTGAGGATCTTTTGGGTGCCGGTGCGGTTGTTTGTCTTGAAGGAGGTGGTTAGTTGGCGGAGAACGACGTAACGGCGGAGGTCGGGGCGCGTGTAGCAGAGTTTGGGGCCGTAGGAGGGGGAATCGTCTTTGACGAGGGCGAGGGCGGCGAGTTTGGAGTGGTACGAGTGCGTGGACGCAGTCTTTGTGGTCGTGGTCGCAGTCTTTGTGGACACGCTGACCTCCTTTGTGGCCCCGTTGGGCTCTCCGTTTATATCTGTATCTCTCCCCGTGTCCGTCTGCACCTTGCACGCCGAGGCCATAAACTCCTCGTCGTCCGAAAACGGGTCTGACTCCGGACCCGTCCCAAGATCCGCTGCCAACGGCCCCTCTACCGGCTTTACATGCTCTTTTGTTACCATAGCCGCATGCCTTTCCTCATCAAACCGACTGATCCACTTCCTCAACTTCGACTCCTTCATCTCCATCTCCATCAACGACTTCGTGCGCATCAAGCTCGGCTTGTCCACGTCCATAAAGTCCGAGTCAAACGAAAGATCTGACGTGCTTTTAGTCACTTTAGGATTATGAACTTTATGAGACGCATTATGAGCTTTATGAGACGCCATGTTCAAAAACCCGGTTCCATACTTCAACAACATCAGCTCCGCCACATCTGTGCCCTCTTGGGGGTCACTTCCGGGTAACACGTTCTTCAACGGCGACGATGCCGGCGTCGTCGCCTTTCTGCGGCCAGGACTCGTCTTATTTTTGACAGGACTGACTTTCCACTTGACCCCTTCAAAACTCTCGTCTGAGCTCTGGTTTAGCACCACAAACCGGTCGTACTCTTTCTCGGGCGCCTTTTCCGTGCCTGTCTGTTTATCCTGTGCTGTTTCCGCTGCTTCGAACGTATCCTGTGCCGTTTCTGCTGTGGAAGCGTGTTGTGCTTTTTCGTGTTGTTTCTCTTGGATTCGGCCATTCAAAAAGTTCCCGGGCCGGAAAAACGCCGTCTTCTTCACCTTCCTTCGCACAGGGTCCCCGTCCGGCGTCCGCTTGGCCTCGTCTTTGTGTTCCATGCAAATTCAGTACTTTAAGTAGCCGGTAAATCTACGCGTTGCCAGAGCTTAGATGCGTAGATGCCAAACCGAGTCACGTGACTTTTTCCACCTGACCACCTGCGTCCTAGAAAAATTTTCTACTCATCGAGAAAAAATTCTACATCTAAAACTCTTCCCATGTCGTTTGTTTTAACTGAAACTGCTGCAGGTTATGCTTTGTTGAAGGCCGCCGACAAGAAGATCTACAAGTCGGCCACCCTCATCGAGGACTTGAACACCTCGGAAAAAGTGGCCCAACAGTTCAAAATCCACCGGTTTGAGAAGTTTTCCTCTGCCGCCAACGCTTTAGAAGAAGCCAATGCAATTATCGAAGGAAAAGTGTCTGACAGCTTGAAAAAGTTGTTGGAGGACGCCAAGAGTGACAAGAAGGTGAATTTGATTGTCAGTGAAACCAAGTTGGCCAACAGTATCAATAAATTGGGATTAAATTTCAGTGTTATCTCAGATGCCGCTTCTCTCGATTTACACAGAAGCATCAAGGAATTTTTACCCGACTTGTTACCCGGATTGGACGACACCACCTTGAAGCAGATGTCCTTGGGTTTGGCCCACTCCATTGGTAGACATAAATTGAAGTTCAGTGCCGATAAAGTTGATACTATGATTGTGCAAGCTATTGCTTTATTAGACGATTTGGACAAGGAATTGAACACCTACGCCATGAGATGTAAGGAATGGTATGGATGGCACTTTCCTGAATTGGCCAAAATGGTTACTGACTCGGTTGCTTATGCCAGAATCATTTTGGTTATGGGAATCAGATCCAATGCTTCGGAAACTGATTTATCTGAAGTTTTACCTGAAGAAATTGAAGAACAAGTCAAGTCTGCCGCTGAGATTTCTATGGGTACTGAAATCACTGAAATCGACTTATACAACATCAGAGCTTTGGCCGAACAGATTGTTGAATTTTCCGCTTATAGAGAACAATTATCCAATTACTTATCGTCTAGAATGAAGGCCATTGCGCCAAATTTGACGGTGTTGGTGGGAGAATTGATTGGTGCTCGTTTGATTGCCCATTCTGGTTCTTTGACGTCGTTGGCTAAAGCTCCTGCTTCTACGTTGCAAATTTTGGGAGCAGAAAAAGCTTTATTCAGAGCTTTGAAAACAAAACACGATACTCCCAAGTACGGATTGTTATACCATGCGTCTTTGGTGGGACAAGCTTCTGGTAAAAATAAGGGGAAAATTGCCAGAGTTTTGGCTGCAAAAGCTTCTGTGGCTTTGAGATACGATTGTTTATCAGAAGATAGAGATGATTCAGGAGATTTCGGTTTAGAAGTCAGAGGTAAAGTGGAATCTAGATTAAGTGCATTGGAAGGACGTGATTTAAGAACCACTTCCAAGATTGTTAAAGAACAACCTAAGATTGATATTACGGAAGCTCGTGCGTACAATGCTGATGCCGATGCCCCAGTTACTAAAGAAGATTCTGACGATGAAGAAGAAGAAGAACCTAAGAAGGAAAAGAAGCATAAGAAAGACAAAAAGAGAAAGAGAGAAGATGATGAAGAGTCACCAAAGAAATCCAAGAAGGACAAGAAAGAGAAGAAAGATAAAAAGGACAAAAAGGAAAAAAAGGATAAGAAGGATAAAAAGAAATCCAAAGATTAGTGTATATTGCATTCTGTATTGTCATCTGTATTTTAATGACTAAAATTGGCCGATAATGAATTTTCTTGCGATCTGTAGTATCAGATACAACTTTGTCATTTCTGTGTCTTTGCAGCCTTAAGTAAGACTTTGGCTTGAGCCAAAACCTCTAAAGCCTGATAATTTCTGTGGCATCAATTTGCATCAAAATTTGCAATCAATTTTTCGCACGTTTAATTTTTCACCAATGAACGCCAGAGACCTAGCAGCAAAGGACCAGTATCTCGACCTAGACGACCCGGCCCACCCCGCCAACTTGATCTGTGAGTTGTGCCGTTTGTTCTACGACAACAATTGGGTCACCGGCACCGGCGGCGGCATTTCCATCAGAAACACCGAAGGCGACAATAAAAACCTCGTTTATATAGCACCTTCAGGAATCCAAAAAGAAAGGCTTCATCCCTGGGAAATGTTTGTGGCAGAATTGCCCCTGGAAAAGGTGTTGCGGACCCCCAATGGTGAAGGGTACAACAAAGACTATAAATACAAACCGTCGGCCTGTACTCCATTATTCATGAGCTGCTACCAAATGCGGGACGCCGGCGCTTGTATCCACACCCATTCTCAAAACGCCGTCATGTGTACGCTTTTGTGGGAGGACTCGGTGCAGTTTGAGATCAGCCATATTGAACAGATCAAAGCGTTGCCCAAACTCGAGGTTCAAGATGGCAAAATCGTCAAGGTCGGGAGTATGCAGTATTATGACAAGGTGGTGATTCCTATAATTGAAAACACGCCACATGAGGAGGATTTGACTGATTCGTTGCAGGAGGCCATTAGAAATTATCCTGGTACTACTGCTGTGTTGGTGAGGAGACATGGGATATATGTGTGGGGGGAGAATGTGTGGAAGGCCAAGGTGTATAATGAGGCGCTTGATTATTTGTTGGAGCTTGCGGTGAAGATGAAGCAGAGCGGGATAGCCACTGTTCGGAAATAGATGTGAGTTGAAGCCTTGTCATGTCTTGTCTTTCTCTTCTTGTCTTTCTCTTCTCGTCTTTCTCTTCTCTTTTTCTTCTCTTTTTCTTCTCTTGTCTTTCTTCTGTGCTTGTCCTCTCTTTTTCTTCTCTTGTCTTTCTCTGTGCTTGTCCTCTTCTTTTCCTTCTGTCCTTTTCCGTCCTCTTCCTTTCCTTATCTTGTATCTCTTGTCGTCTTTTCTTCTGTCCTCTTCTGTGCCTGGTCTGCCACCTTTTGGGTCTTCTTCTTTTTTGTCTCTCTCTTCTCTTGTCTCTCCCTTCCTTGTCTCTCTCTTCTCTTGTCTCTCCCTTCCTTGTCTCTCTCTTCTCTTGCCTCTTCTACAACGGGTTCTTGGTCCCCTTCAAAACTTCGCCCCTGACCCCCTCCCACGCCGTCTCTCCCCCCACCAACCCTATGCACACAACGTTACCGCCCCTCATCATATACACCCCGAGCTCAAACCGTTTAAATTCGTCCTCTTCGACTGTTCGTACAAATAGCTCTTCGCATCCAGAAATCACAATATTAGTGGAGTTATCGAACCCCTCGAGCTTCCCTTCAAACACTCGGGCATCAGTGGTGATCACACGCACGGTTTCTGTCGATTGTTAGCATTGCCAACGTCTATAGGTTCAATTGTGTACGTACTATTTAGGAACTCTTTCAAACTGGACATGTTAAATTTGATTTTACGCGGTGAAGAATAAGCTGAATTTAGCTGCAATTATTACTTATACTTTTACACAATTCCTACTTATAGCTGCCTCCTCGTACATGCTTCAAAGGCTACTCCCGCTCGTCCCCCTGCAACGTCCCCATGCCCATTCGGCGCGACCGAACAACCCTCCTATTGAGATCAATCACAATATTCAACGACCGCCGCCCACTCCTGCACACATCCCCATAGTACAACTCATACATCGCCATGTACCGGCTTATAAACGCCTTCACCTGGTCGTCCGTCATTCCTGTGCCTTTCTGAGCAATCAAGTCGTGCTCCTGCTCTAGCCGCCACACAAACACGTTATTTACATCGTCGGTTTCAAAGTTCACAAACTCATCAAATGTATCCCAAACACTAACGTAATCCTGCAACAACCGGTTGATTTCAAGAACATGCGCCAACTTATGGGCCTTGGCCGCACTGTTGGCCAGCAGCTCGTACCGTCTGGTCAATTCGGGCTCAGAAACTGGCATATACCCATTGAACCATCCTTCTACCAACAACACATCCACCTTCTCGTACACGGGCCACTGGTCCTGTGGTAGCCGGTCCCCTTCACCCCCGAACGCCGACTTGTCGAACTGGGGAATTTGAACCGACGTGCCCCGTTTAACTTTGGCTATAACGTCTTGAAGTAATGAGATATCATGCGTTCCCGGCAACCCCCTTCCCTGGAGCAACTTGTTGTCGTCCATGAGATCACGTGCCGTGTTGGACAACTGCAGTTGCTGGTGGTGGCTAAGGTACACGTCGTCCATCAGCACCGGTACAACATTGAGCCTGGGGAACAATTGCCCGAGATACTTTCGGGCCTGTGTCACGGCAAATGTCTTTCCGGAGCCCTGGGGAGCGCTTATGCCTATGACGATGGCAGGGGCACTGGAAGCGGCCCATCTGCCCACAATATCGGCTAAAAACGAGTACAATGGAGCCGGTCCTGGAGGAAGAGACATCTTGACTCGCAAATCAAATTGGTTTATGAGATTATCTGCAGGGAAGAGTTATTGAGCTATTTGACCTATTTGACCTATTTGTGAGCTATTTGCTATGTTCTACTTGGTCTGTTCTACTTATCTTCTACTTGTGTGCTTGTCTTCCTCTAAATAGCCTTGGCGTCCTTCAACTTGCTAATAAGCTCGTCCACCGTCTCCACCCGGATTCCAGCAGCTCTTTCTGCTGGTGGCTCCACCTTCAAAGTCTGCAATCTGGCAGACAAATCCACTCCCAAATCAGCCGCCTTGAGTTTCTCCAACGGCTTCTTCTTGGCCTTCATCACGTTCGGCAACGACGCATACCGTGGCACATTCAATCTCAAATCAGTCGTTATAATCATTGGCAACTTGGCCTTTAAAGTATTGGCTCCACCGTCCACTTCTCGTGTCACCGTCACCACGTCTCCGTCCACCTCCACCTTGGACGCATTGGTGGCCTGTGGCCAGTTCAACAACCCCGCCAACATCTGGCCCGTTTGGTTGGAATCGTCATCAATGGCCTGCTTTCCCAAAATCACCAAATTGGACTGTTGTCTTTCCACCATTTGCTTCAACATTTTAGCCACCGCCAAAGGCTCCACTTCCTCATTTCCCACGTCCACCAACGTCGAGGTGTCGGCACCTTTGGCCAACGCGGTTCTTAACACTTCCTGGGCCTTGATAGGGCCGATGGAAACGGCGTGGATGGACTCCACTAATCCTTTGTTCTTTTCCCGCAATTGGAGACTTTCTTCAAGAGCAATGTCACAAAACGGGTTCATACTGAACTTGACCCCCTTGGTCTCCATCCCTGTGCCGGCCTTGTTTATTATAGGCTTTATGGCAAAGTCAATTACCCGCTTTATGGGCACTAAGATTCTGAGTTGACTCATGGTGTTAATTATTGAAAAGTGTGAAAAATTCATGCCGAAACCGGATGAGTGAGAATGGCCTACACACGACGGTTGCAACTACTAAATTCATTATATACCGGTGGTCAAGTTGGCCCGGGCCTTCATCTTCTTGATTCGTTCCTTCAACTGGTTCGTGACATCAGCGGCAATTTTCCAGTCTTTGTCCCGATGGTCCATTCCGTAATCGTATTTTGGTGTTTCTACGTTTTCTTTCTGTTCTCCGTCTATGGAAAGCCGGTTGACACGAGAACTGAGCTCCCCCGATGTGATACGTTCCGAGTGTTCTTGTGGCTTGAACGTGGAAAGATACGACCCGTACCGGTCTCCCAGAATACTTGGTTGCTGTTGTAGTTTCAAGAGATCCATCGAAGTTTCCAAGTCTTTGACCTGCAACTTCAACCCATCCACTTCGCTTGTGAGTCGAGATATTTTAATATCCTTCTCTTGAACTATTCGCTGCACCACTTGGGTGTCATTCTTGGCTATCTCCAATAGCTTATTCAACTCCCTGACATCATCCTGAAGCTTTAGGTTATCGGTTTTGAGGTTCTCAATCATTGTTCTTTGACGGGCTTCTGACTCTATCCACTGCTGTTTCTCGTGTCTCAATGCCTTCAACTCTGCCATGTTTCCCGAATCCATTTCCATATGGTCGATTTTCGACGCTATAGGCGACAACTTGGGGGTTGCACTGATATTCGAAGCAAGGGTCCGCCCCGTCAATCCCCGTGCGTATGAAGAAATCTTGGAGGGCCCCTGATCCGCCTGTTTCATAGGTGACGTAGCCATTCTCTTGGAAGGAACAGTGGATCCTACCGGTGCTGGTTTCTTGAGTCCAGCCATCGGTTTGACTGTTAGCTTTTTGGCTCCTTCAATGGAGCACTTGACATCTACTGTCTCGTAGAACTGGAAAATCTTGGTCTTCCGGTTATCGTCCACTTTCTCCAAGTACTGCTTCAACTCTCTTTCGCCAGTGATTTTCATCAATGTTCCTATCATCTGGGTACCTGCTTGTCTGATGGGCTCCTGTGATTCGCTCAAGAGCTTTACTCCGGTGGTCACGATACTCTCGATTTCTGACGAGGTGGGAGGTGCTGTTGTTTCACTGAGGCATTTTTGAATGTAGTTCGTAGCAGCTATCTTCACCTGAGGAGTTTTGTGGTTGGTGGAAATAATGGCAGACTCCAATATGTCACTGAGTGAAGTTGATAAGAATATAGCAAAAAGGGCATTGCTAAGGGCATCGGCAACTGCTGGTTTTTTCTCTTTGGTTCTATCAAGCATCGGCAACAACACCATAGAGTAGTATCTATGGAACTGCTTCTTCAACCCCTTGGCAATGAGTTCCACACTATTCGCCGCCAACTGAACCACCTGAATATTAGCATCCTTCATGCATCTGGCAAAGATTCTCATAACGTCGGTGTAGTCTGATTTTGTAGACATTTTGACGGCCTTACCCAACTCCGCCACCACTTCTTCCAACACCTCTTTTCTATCTTTCCAAAGCAGGCTATTAACACGCGTAGAAAAGTCGGCCGGAAGCTTACCCAATACGTCAATGGGTTCCAATAAATCAAACGGATCAACAGTATCTGCAGCTGCAGGAGCCAGAGTTGGTTCCACATCCATATCTGTATCCTTTGCCGCCGCTTCTGCTTCTTTCTGGGCCCGTGTGAGTCTCAATTGCTGAGGCAGGCCCTCTACTTGTTCAAACAACAGAGTCAACTCTTTCTGTTGCACTGGTTTCAAATCCTCAAATAGCATCTTCTTCAACCCGTCTCGCATCCACTTGTATAGTTCCACCGTCAAATTGGTGGTTTCCAGTCTCACGGTCTTGTCTCCATGAGCAAACAACTTGGGAAGTACCTCAATTATAGGCGATGGTGCAATAATACCACAGCCAAACTGGTGCACCAATTGAGCCAATGCCGCCACACACGCGGCCACCAACCTGGGCATCCGGTGCTTGCAGAACGGCAACATGTCCTCCACCACCGTGTTGGCATTGGCCACGATTTCCACGAAATAAACCAAACAATCAGTGGTCTTAGCCTTTGTACCAGCTCTAGCAGATGATAACCCTTTTTCACAAAGAGCTGTCACAACACCGGTGTTTTTCAACTTGCCTACAGACACAGGCGTGGCCCCGAGCTCAAGGTACTTCAGCAAGAGCAAAATACCCGTTTCTTGAGCCACCACATTCAGATCGGTGATGATCTTTCGCAAAAGCTCGGGTCTTTGGTTGAACAACTGGAAACACTCATCGTCTTCATTTCGGGAATTTTCGAACTGCTGGACGTAGCTGGTGTATGCGTCTAGCCGGGCTTTCCAGACGGAGTGTTCCAACCGCTGTTCTAAGGGAATGGAGGTGTAGTCTTCTGGTTCAGACATGATTGTAAACAAATAAACAGTCGCGTTTTTTGTAACAGAGGGAGATTTGGGAGGGCTGGCGAGAGCTGGCGAGATTTAGGGAGATTTAGGGAGACGGGGAGAAGAGAAATAAAATAATACGAGCTTGACCACGTTAACTACTTGAACCACCGAAAAAAGCGGCTCAGAGATGTAGAAACCACCAAAATTAGTGACTTAGAGAGTGTAGAAACCACCAAAATGAGTGACCTAGAGATGTAGAAACCAAAAAGAATTCAGGAGTTCCAACAGCCAAAGAGACTTCATGCATTATTCTAACTAAGCCTTGGAATATTTGGCCTTTATTTCGTCGTACGGCTTCAATTTGAACCCCCAGTCCTCTTCGCCAGCCCTCGTTTCATAATACTTCTGGATATTGACACCATGGTATGGATGATGGACCAAGTTGAACCAGGGCAAAATCGCCATGGTGGTAAATGAATATTGCGAGTTTCTATTGGCCACGTCCTTCAACCTGTCGTCCAACACCGACTCGTTCTCGTGGTATGGCAACTTCTCCTGTGATAAAAGCTTTTTTATCTCGTATCTATCTTTCTTGACTTCTCTAGCATTTTCTTCCCATCCCAAGAATCTTTTGGACGACCGGACGTAAGCCAAGTAGAATCCGCCCACGGCCCCCAATAACGTGGCGGTTCTCAATGCTCCGCCAGGCACTTTGGTGGGGGCTTTGAATGCTCCGGCGCTGGGCTCCAATCTTTCCCACAATTGTAATCCAATGGGGAATGCGGCGATGGAAGCACCCCAGGCGGCGTAGTCAGAGGGCCTGAAATACGACACGACTCTGTTGAAGTGGGGGTCCACGTCGATGACCTCGTAGTCGGCTTGAGGAGGGTCTCCTCTAACAGGTTCGTACTTCTTGTTGTAAGACATTTGATTTTTGAAGTAATTTTCATTTCTCACTTTTTGATTGGTTATGCGGGCGTGTGCGTACCAGTTGCAAAATAACGTAGTTGCATTGGCACTACAGACCTGGTTCGGCGTGAACCACTACAGCGGCCGAACTATTCCACAAGTTTTGGTATCAGTTCCACGACTTCAGTTTCAGTTTATTACCCAGTTTTCGTATCTCCCATATTTTTAATAATAGTATAAACCGTTTAAATGCGAAATTGACGTTTTATTTAATTTCACCTACTTGATGCCTATTTCTTTAGATCCCGATGTGTCTGTGTCGGTTTTCACCAAAGCCGTTAACGCGGTGCGGATCCGCAACATCCCCGCCATCAACTTCGTGATCATCCTGGTGCTTGGCCTGTTTCTCGTCAAATTAACTACAAAATACACAGGCCTATACATGAAGAACTCATTGATAACAATCATCGTGACCAATCTCGTTCTTTTCGGCATTTCCGAGACATTGGCCCAAACACTCCTCAGCTACCGCAATGGGGCCCCCGGAGTATCGTTTCGCATCGACAACACCTCCTTCCCATCGTTCAATTCCAGTGATATTCTGACAGCCAATGCATTTGAACCATACTCGGAAAATAATGACCCTGACGACGTGCAACGGTTCATCAGGTTTGTGCAGGATGACGAGTCGGTAATCGACACGGCCCCGGCACCACCACAACCGTTGTTCGAATATGGCTTGACCTACTTCCAATTCAACCGATTGGCAGGGTTTATGGTGTGGGGATTTATCATGGCTTTTGCTCAGTGCTGGTGGTACAAGTTTCTTCAGATCTACGCCAAAGATCCCAAATTCATAGAGGTGCTACGGAAGGTATTGACAGACCAGTTGTGTTATTCTCCAATCTCGCTATTCTGCTTTTTTACCTACGGGACAATGGTTCTTGAAACCGGGACTTGGCAAGATACCAGAAACAAATTGTCCAAGATATACCTCAAGACATTGATGATCAACTACTCGGTGTGGTTTCCGGTGCAGTTTGTGAACTTTCTTCTTGTGCCCCGGAACTTCCAGGTGCCGTTCAGTTCGTCGATTTCGGTGCTCTGGAACTGTTTCTTGTCCATGCGTAATTCTGCTGCCTGAATTCTGCCGGCTATATGTACATTCCGGAGTTGGAGTACCCGTTAAACTTCCTTACTCCCAAACTGACGGTCTTGAGGTACTTCTCGTCAAGGTTCAAGACACCGTGTAAGAGGTAGCTGGTGTCGATAATGGAGTCGACGTCCAACTTCTCAAACCCCGATTGGCCTTCGGCATTCAACACCAAACACGTTAAGGAGCCGGCGGCCAAACGACTGGCCACACTGGCGCCTATGCCCGTGATAAAGTGCGGAGGCTTGAGGTCTGGCACCTGTTCAAACTCGTTGCCGATTTTGTTGACAGTCTCGCCATTGTTCAAGTGGCAGGGCGACAACACCAACCAGGTCTTTTGGCCCAATGCCGCCACGAGTTCCGCTCCCACAACGTTCACGGCCACCGCGTTGGTCATGTGGGGCACCACCACCATCGCATACCCGTCGTGCTCGAAAATACCAATGTCGAGCTCAGCGTACTTGTTTTGCAATGATTTCTGCATGATTGCGGCATATAACTGCTCGTCTTCGTCGTAGTCGTCATTGACTGTGTCGGTATTCTGCACCTCGGGGTACCGCACCCGCACACACCCCACCTGCGTTTTTTGGGGTATAGATTCCACCAATAATCTGAGAGTGGCGGGCACTAGGATTACTGATTTACCGGTGCCGGTATATTCCACTTCGACTTCTGGCACAAGCGGCTCGGTGTCGTCGTCGGCCTCGTCCAACAAGTGGCGAGGCGCCTGCTGTTCTGACCACGGTTTGATCTGGCGGTTAGTAGGTTCGTTGTATATGAATTATTGTACGTACAAGCATAGTGGCGATGAAATGTGCGACAGACGTCAAGTAGTAGTGGTTGTGGTAGAGACACGTATTTGGTGTTAATGGCAGAGACTCGACTGGGTTGACTTGACGGAGTTGATTCGACGGAGCTACTTGACTGGACCCTGCACCGGTACAATATCCGGGTTCGGTCCGGTCTGTAAGCCTGGTTTATGCCAGTTTCATTTACTCGCCAGAACTGCGAAAATATCAGTTCATATGTTCAGAATCCACAGACCCTCGCCCATACTCAGAGTGTCTACCCGTTGGGCCCGGCTGTACTACTCGGCGGACCACCCCAGCGCCAACGTCATCATTGACCCCACCAGAATCGAAAACAAACTCCTAACCAAGTCGTTAGAGTACGTTCCCCAATTCGGGTTCAATGAGAAATGCATTTCTCAAGCCATCAAAGAATTGAACTATTCCGAGTCGATGCACTCGGTCTTGAGCGTGCAGAACAACGGCAGCAGCGAGTTGCAGTTGATGATCCACTGGTTGAAGTCCCAGAGACAACGGTTGGTCAATGAGATCTCCGATGATGCTAGCCCGTTCCATCAGATTGGTGACGAATACGATAGAGCCACCTATTTGATCAACAAGAGATTATCGTACAATGTGCCCATTCTCTCGCAACTTGCCGGCGGATTGGCCCATTTGGTGGTTCCATACAATATTTCGTATGCCATGGAAGAATTGGGTAATTTGGGAGACGACATTGCATTCTATGCCGGAGACGACTCCCATGACTTTGCCTGGTACGCCAAGAGGTTCAGTTTGTCCAGTGCTTACGTGTCCAGTGAATTGTACATGTTACAGGATAAGTCTGTCGATTATAAAGATACACAAAAATTCGTGGCCAATAAGGTCAAGACCATTGACCAATTGGGAGACACATACGAGACGATGGAGCAGTGGGCGTTTTTCAACGGCATTAGCTTGTTCAATCTCGTCAAGTCGCAGCTAGCAAGGGGATGATTTCTTTATATATGTCGGCTAAGTTGATAGTGTCAATGCTAATTGGCCTGTTGTGCCTGTTTGGATCTAATGCGGATCAATACCTCTCGTGCTGCCTCCATGGCCTTCTCTTGGTCGGTGATTTTGCCCTCTGCCCTCTTGATTTCGTCTTGAATGAACTCGATACGTTTATTGACGTTCATTTTGGCTTCGGTGTAGTCTGTGGGCATTAAAACCGGGCCTGTGAGCTTGTAGATTTTGGATGATTCGTCTAGATGATCGAATTCCGTGAGGACGATTTTGTTTTCCTGGTATTGTGTTTCTAGCTGTTGTCTGGCGCCGATCAAGTCGTTGAGCTGTGATTGGGCGTTGCTGAACGCCAACGAGGCGGTCTCTACTTCTTCCCTGTCAGACATTTGAAAAATTTGCGAGTGAGAAAGTAGAGTGATAAGATGGTAGGAAGAGATAACAAGTACAAGTGGACCATTCGATTCGTTTGCAGTAGTGTTAGTAAAGTTGGTTCAGCTAGTTTTACTTCATCTAGTTTTACTTCAGCTAGTTTTATGTCCAACTGAAATAAACTCACCTTCATCTTGTCCAACTCAGTTTCCGTCAATCAGTGTTGTTAGCGGGGTATATGTCATCAGCGTCAGCTGGGTATATGTCATCAGTGTTAGCTGGGGTATATGTCATCATTATCCTTGACTACGATCTCCGTCACGTGCACCTTGTACGCATTGTCTGCTTCTGTTTCATCATACTCGTCGTTCACAGCATCCTCATCATGGCCAAGCTCAATGTCAATGGTGGTGTTCTCAAACTGGTCAAAAGCGTCTCGGATCCCCTCGTCCTCGTCGTCTATTATGGCACTGGAGTCTAAAGCCGACGACACGAAGCTGGGCTTGGGAGTGTCGCATAAAGTGTGTCTTCTTATGCTAAGTCTGATATCGGAAGAAAAAGACCCGGATCGGGAATTGGACCGTGATTGTTTGTGGGAATAGCTCATGGCCCGCACCTTGCGTTCGGCCGCCAATGTTCTCTGCTGCTGGAAAGGACTGGCAAACAAGTCCTGGTTGAAAATGAATCCCTGGCACTCTTTTAGGGATACAATATTATAGCTGGAATAGTCATTGTAGTAGCTGGAAGATTCGTAAATGGAGATGTTTTCGTTTTGGATCATGGCCGGGGAGAGAAACGAGTTTCTCCTGAACCACGGCGACGACGAATTGGAGAACGAGGTCGACCTTCTATCGTTTTTGGAGTTGGTTCTCCTTCTGGATTTAGGAGAGCTCTTTTCCGACATATTTCTCAAGTGATGAAATGTTTATGCAGGTAATGGGGCGGTTGATGCAGGATTACAAAACGACAACGTCAGAAGCACCCGAATGTAAGTATAGGCAAAGTGTAGTTAGATCTATAGATATCTTGTACCAATTAAGGGTTTGAGGAGCATGATCGCACCGGGACATCACGTGACCGCAAAATACAATCTATCACGTGACCAGAGTCCATAAATAATATCGATAAATAGTATATACAAGTTCATAAGTCATCGGCTATCTAGCACCTTTCTCTGCAATTCGTTCATCACATGGGTCAACCCGTAACGAGACTTGTCGAAATTCGACGCAAACCTCTGTTTGCTCCAATCTTCAATCCTCTGCTTGAAACCCACGAAATTCGACGAGAATAACACTTTATTTTCAACATTGGTGGAAAATTCATCTATCTTGGTGTATGTGATGTATTCTTCCACTTTGATGAATCGCCGGTGATCTATATTGGCAGAATATGTCCTGAGCGTGTTTGTGTTGGGGTTTATAACCGTCTTTTCTATGACCCAGCTGTTTAAATTGGGACCCAAAAATGGCTTGATAAAGCTAGGTAATCGGCCCGTCTTCACCATAAGTTTGGTTATTACAAGATTGCCATCGGCGTCGACGTGATTGTCGAGCGTGTCAATGCTTAGTACGTGCCGGGCGTACGGATTGGGGTACCTGTTGAGGTACGCAAAGCTGACGGTCTTGAAATCGTGGTTGTAGACATGTTGGTTTTGGTAAATTTGGACCATGGCAAATGAGAGCGATGCGGTATGTCAGCGGTGGACTTGGGGACGCGTGTGTTTGTGGATGTCACGAAGACGTGTTTGTGGACACTGCAGTGGTTGTGTTTGTGGTTGTGTGTGTTTGCCACAGGAGATTGACGGAGAAGGAAGGAACAACTATGGGGACGGCGAAAACTTTTGTGCGGATGAGCCGTCAAAACCCCCGCACACCAGAGCGTCACGCCAGGTGGGGATCCTTACACCATAGATCCCTACACCAGACCTGCACCAGACGTGCACCAGCCACCAAGACCCCGGCGCTGTCACCAATTTTTGCGCTCCTGCACATAACAAGGTTGCAAAACCTTACGAGGCCAATGAAAAATTTTCAAGCAGCGGGCCTATTTTATCACTGGCCAATAATGGGGACAAGAAAAGCCATTATAGGCGTTTGAGTGGCGTTTGAGTGGCGTTTCGGTAGCTCTTGGCCGCCTACATACTTACAAAGCCCTAGTTTATCCGTTTTTTGACAGCCGTTGTGGCAATTAGTTGATGCAAAATTATTCTTGCTGCAACTCTAACTCTCATCTGTTTGCTGTCTTATGGCTTGTAAAACATCCCCTTTACTGCCGTGTTTGAGGCTATGGAGTCACAACTTCCCCAAACTCTCATGCACCCTAAAACCGTAATTACGGGCGCTTTCCCTAAAATTTTACCCGTTACCGGTTATTCGCTAGTAGTTTCTCTGACATCATTCCTTCATATTGCATCTCAAGACGTTGCCAAATTTCACTAGTCATACTTGTTTATAAACCCGGTACTGCCACTTGATAAAAAAACACCATCATGGAACAGTCGAGTTCAAGAGGTAAATCTGACATCAGTGTTGCAAATGACGATTCCGTGCAAGTGAGTTTCGCTAGTAATGCCGGTGCTGGAAAATGGCAAAATTTTAAAGACTCGTTCAAAAGAGCCGACCCCAACGGGATCCCTCCACCCAAGCCCATGTCCAAGAGGCATTTGAACCTCATGGCTTTGAGTACGGGAGTGGGAACCGGTTTATTAGTGGCATCGGGTGAAAAATTGAGAGTAGCTGGACCCTTATTCTTATTGGTTGCGTATGCTATAGTGGGATACTTGATGTTGATTCCGACGATTTTCTCTGCCGGAGAACTCTCGGTGGCATACTCGCAGTTGAACGGAGGGTTCCAGAGCTACTACCGAAAGTTCATCGACGAAAGTGTGGCGTTTGCTCTTGGATGGAATTACTTTATCCAATGGGCCACGGTGGTGTCGTTAGAATTGGTCACCGCCAGTATGACCATCAAGTACTGGACCACCACCGTCAACCCCGACGTGTTTGTGACGATTTTCTTGGTGGTGGTGGTGGGCATCAATTTTTGTGGTGCCAAAGGGTATGCCGAAGCCGAGTTTGTCATGAACACCACGAAATTGGTGATGTTGACGGGATTTATTATTTATGGCTTGGTGGTGGACTTGGGAGGAACCAGCCACGGGTTCATTGGTGGCAAGTATTGGCGGGACCCAGGAGCCTTTACTACGTTCAAAGGATTGTGTTCGGTTTTCGTGGGGGCTGCATTCAGTTTTGGAGGAACAGAACTTATGAGCATTACCATCAGTGAACAGTCCAATCCCCGGAAAGCCATGGGGTCTGCATGCAGATTGGTGTTTTTGAGAATCACCTTCTTCTTCTGTGGTTCTTTGGTGTTTGTGGGGTTATTGGTGCCCCATAACTCTCCCAGACTTATGGGGTCCGGAAGTGGAGAAACCAACGCTTCTCCATTTGTCATTGCAGCCAAAATGTACAGTCATGGGTTGGACCATATCATCAACGCCGTGATTCTTGTGAGTGTTACCAGTGTGGCCACCAGTGCCATGTATTCAGCTCCAAGACTTCTTTTGTCGTTGTCAGAGCAGGGATTGGCACCCAAGTACTTTGATTACGTGGACAGAAACGGCAGACCCTTGAGAGCATGGCTTTTGACGGTGGTGGCTTCGTTTCTTGCGTTCATCGCCACATTCAAAGACCAGGCTGCCGTATTCACGTGGCTTTTGTCTGTGAGTGCCATTTCTTTCGTGTTTGTGTGGCCAGCCATTTGCGTTTGCCAAATCCGGTTCAGAAAAGCGTTGGCGTTGAGAGGCATCCCCGTGGAGTCTTTGGGGTACGTTTCGCCAACGGGGGTGTGGGGATCATGGTCTTCGATCATTATTAATTCTCTTATTCTTGTGGCACAATTCTGGGTGGCTTTGTTCCCTTATGGCGGCAACGGGAAGCCCAACGCCTTGTCGTTCTTCCAGAACTACTTGGGCGTGGTATTTATCGTGGTCAGTTACGTGGGCCACAAAATTTACACCCGAAACTGGAAACTTTTGATCAAATTAGAGGACATCGATGTGGATGCAGACAGAACCATTTACGACCAGGAAATTTTAGATTTAGAGAAATACGAGGAGAAAGAGAGGTTTCGTCAGTACCCCTGGTACAACAAGGTGCTCCATCTTGTATTTTAGCACCCATTTAGCATCCATTTAGCATTACGAATATATGACAGAAATTGCAGCCGTGCGTGCGTCAATCGTTTTTAACAGCAATAGCCATTGACAAACAGGGTCCATATAACCACAAAGGCACAAAGGCACAAACACGGAAAATAACTTCCAAATAACTCCACAAACACGATTCCACAAACACGTAACCTAGTCACGTTCAATCACCTCTTCCACCGTTTACGTGTTGCCGTTGTCGGACCAATATTTCTTGGGCCGATAACTCCAACCACTTGTTACACAAAAACTACCGCGTGGCGGGATTATCGATTTTTAACTATAAAAGTAAAACCGACGCCATTTCTCGTTGTTTTTTAAAGGGTCTAACAAATGAGTAGTAAATTAGCACAAGAGGAGATCATCCCATTGAAGACCGATGTGGGTGCGTTGGCCAACAGAATCAACACCGAAACCCGGTCTTTACACAACAAAATCGATAAGCAAATGACGCTAAAATTCGCCATTGCCATGAGAGATGCTAAAATATACAGACAGGGATTACAGTGTTTTTACCACGTATTCCAGTCCATTGAAAAAGCCGTGTACCGGGAGCTTAACAAAGAGAATCCTGACGAATACACCAAGATCATACGGGCCGTGTGGAAGCAGCAGATGGCCAGAACTGAAAAGGCCGAACAGGACTTGATGTTCTATTATAATGACAGAAAGGAGAAGTTTGGGAACCCCATAATGCCAGAGCAAATCAAGTTCTCGTATCATATCGAGGAGGGAACCAAAGACAAGCCTTATTTGTTATTGGCATACTTGCACGTGATGTACTTGGCATTATTTGCCGGTGGTAGGATCATGAGATCTTCTTTATCCAAGGCCACGGGATTATTTCCACAAGTACCGGGGTACAATCATGATGATATAGTGAAGATGGGGTCCAATTTCTTTACGTTTGATGTGGAAGACGAAAACTTTTTCAGAATCATATATAAGAGAGATTATGAGCTTTTCACCAGGAACTCATTGACAGAAGCCGAGAAGTTGGAGATTATTGAAGAGAGTAAGTACATTTTCCAGCAGAATGCCAACTGTGTTTCTGAATTGGAGCTGCATAACTTGGCCAAGATCCAGCAGAAGTGGTCTTATATTGCTATAACAAGGGGGTACTATGTGGTGTTGGCATTTGTGTGCTTGACGGTGTTGTTTTACTTAAAAAGAATTTTTGTTCACTTGGTGTAATGTAATATATGGGAAGGTGTTGTATTGTCCAAGAATTCTCTATTTATTTAACATATTTATTCAGAGTCTTCCTCCGACTCTTCGGCCTCGTACTCCGGCTCATCGTCTTCGGCCGACTCTTCTTCTTCTTCCGACTCTTCTTCCGAATCCACCACCCGCGAGTTACTTACTCCGTCAGGATGGTCGTTGGCCCAATTTTCCACCCACGCCTGGATTCTTTCCACATTCAGACTGATCTCATCGTCTGTGTCGGAATTCAACACCACCACGAGTTCCGGCTCATATGAGTCCTGTGCTTCCTGCATAATCACCTCCATGATCTCTGCATCCAAGTTCTCCTGGATCTTGTTGTCTTTATACCCTCTCTTGGTCAATCTGTCATACAACACAGAATTATCACACCTTAAAACCACAACCAAGTCAATCAACCGCTCGGGGAAGATATCACAGACGTGCCAATCCACGATCACTCCACCCTGCTGCAAAACGGGCTCCATGTAATCCAATAATTGGTCTTCGTCTACCACCGATGTATCCAACACCTCATCGTAGCTGTCAATGAAGTTCTTTTCTTTGACGAGGTCGCTGATGCACAAATGCTGGTACAGGGCTCCTAACACTGCTTGTAACGTCTTGGAGTGAGACGTCTTGCCACACCCTGGGGTTCCGGTGATTATGATATTTGGAAGAAGACGGGACATGATGAAAATTGAGAAGATGCAAAAGGATCCAGAGGAATAAAGTAGAGCGAATGAAGCAAATTACAGGCAAATTACAGACAAACCAATCACACAAACCAAACCACACAAACACGTTGAACAACAACGCCAGACCCTCACACCAGGACCCCGTAGCCACGCTACACACCACCCACTCTCACCCACATATAGCATCACAAATTCAGTGCGAATTTTCTCAACAATGTTACCACCAGGTTTAACGGCGACAACGTCCACCAATACATCCAATGATCTCGACAAGTTCGGGTTGAGTGGCATAGCGAGCTTGACGAGGATGGAACAGTCGGATATCAACACGTTTGCCGTGGGACAAGACTTGAGTCTATTAGGCTTGGACTTGAGCGAAGGGTCTGAAATCTTAAAGAACTTATCATCTCCATGGTCGGAAACTTCGAGGTCGGAAGTGGAGCCATACTACACGTTGCCGAAGTCAATTCAAGCCAAAAACATAGTTCCTGCACCAGGACCCTGTGATCTAAAAATCCAGTCGTTTTCCGACGAGACATTGTTTTATATCTTTTATATGAGACCAAGAGACACTTTACAGGAATATGCTGCCAGGGAGTTGGTGGCAAGAAACTGGAGGTACCATAAGGAGATACAGGTGTGGCTTACAAAAGACAGTAACGTGGAGCCGGTGTTGATAGGACAAGATGTGGAAAAGGGGGTGTATATATTTTTTGATCCACACAATTGGGAGAAAATTAAAAAGGAGTTTGTATTGCATTATTCGGCGGTGCAGTCTTAATGATTCTTATGATATATAACCTTGTCGACTTTGACTTCTCCTTCTAAGTAGGTGTAAATGTATAATGTGCAGCTTGAGTTGTGGGATTCGAGGAGACAGAAGGAGGGGATGATGGGGCTGGGGAGGTCCTGGAAGAGGGTGTTAGGGTCTAGCACTTCTTCTTTTGTTTCTTCTTCTTTCTGTTCTTCTTCTTTTGCTTCTTTCTGTTCTTCTTCTTCCACGTCTTCTTCTTCTTCTTTCACTTCTTCTTTCACTTCTTTCACTTCTTCTTTCACTTCTTTCATTTCTTCTTTTTCTTTTTCTTCTTCTTCTTCTTCTTCTTCTTCTTCTTCTTCTTCTTCTTCTTCTTCTTCTTCTTCTTCTTCTTTAGCTTCTTCTTCTTTGGCTTCTCCTTCCCCTTCCTCCCCTTCCCCCCCTTCTTCTTCCTCCCCCTCCAGCTCCAGCTCCGGCCAGTCAAAACTAAAAGCACCCGTCCCACTGCCCGGGTTTATGAAAAACTTCCCGTCCAATATATACGCCTCCACCTTATGGCTGCCTCCCCACACCAACACATCCACATCCCATTCTCGTGCCAATGCCAGCAAACTCAAAGGGTCATTTTTGGGCACTATTTGATACCCATTGGTGAACCCTATTCTCAAACCGTCCACCGTGATTATCTTATAATTGGGAATATCTTCAACCTCCCCATTCTCCAACTGGCCCAATTGCTGTCCCAATACAGTGATGTCGTCAAATTCTCCTTTGACCAAGTGGAAACTCGGCGATACATTGTGCAAGAACTGTAATGTCTCAAACGAATTAGTGATGTTTCCAAGACACAAAACCTGGCTGATTTTGCTGTTGGAGGGACTGGCTTCGGGAGTGGGGGCTAGCAACTTGCGAAACTTGGCGGGAATGTCAATTGATCTGTCGGGAATGTACAAATCTCCTATGGCTAATGTGAGCATGGTTAATGAGAATAATATATTTTTTGAGATAAGTTCTTTATGAGTTTGATATCTACGAGTTTGGTATCTACGAGTTTGGTATCTACGAGTTTGGTATCTACGAGTTATTGATAGTATTTCACGAGCTTGATATCTACAAGTGCTTGATAGTATTTTAGATCAGTGTATTTTAGTACAAATAGAAGACGTAACAAGACAGTGTTTAATGGTCAGAGGTGATTTTCTGCAACACCTGAGGATAGTTCCGGAACACCTCGTCAAACCGGTCCCTATTGGTCATCTGGAACACCTCCGGGTCCTTGGCCAACGCCACAAAGAACGTCGCTACCCCCGACTCGATCACCACCAATGCCACTCTGGTGATCTGGCCTGAAATCAAAAACGCAAATGCCACCACTGGCGCATAATAAGTCCCATTAGCATTGTACTCAGGAGCCGTCAATTTCAAGTAAAGGTACGCAAGCAATGCCGTCACGTACCCCACCAACATGGCATACAAGTTCAAGGACGTGTTGATGAAACAGTCGTTGATTAAAGCGTCCATTCCCTTGAATCTCAACAAGTCAAATGTGTCTTTGGCCGACTTGATGTAGGATTTTCCATACAACGCCACATAACAGTAGGCATAGTGGTTGAAATACTTGACGGCCCACTCAATGAATCCGATGATAAAGTCGAGAATCAAGTACCCACACCCAGCACATACATTGCCATCGCCAAAAGCGTCTTGTTTCAAGATCTGGATAAACGCTCTCAAGAGCTGGATTAACGACACAATCAACGATCCGAAGCAAATGGACCCGAAACAGTAGGTCAACGCCCGTTTTAAAGACCCCAAAGCCGGGTGTTTGGGCTCGCCTTGGTCCGACCCCACCAAGTAGTACCAGGTACCATACACCCCGGCAATCACCACATGGATGATGTTTCTGATGACTTCAGAGATATAGTACCCGGCAAAGAACACAAACACCAACAATCCGATCAATTTGCCCCGAGAACACGAGCCACCGTTCACGTCACATCCCTGGTTGTTGGCGTTGGGGTCGTATTTGACATAAACTCCCACAATCACTGCTGAAAACAACACACTGAAACCAGAGCCGATGATGATGCCAAACAATGACGTCACGAGGGTGGAAGGGTACCGTTTCATCACGTCAATGACAATGGTCAAGACGGTGGCACTGAAGGGGATTCTGCTTCTGGCACTCCAGTAGCACCAGGCGGAGATTAACGTGAACACTAAAAACACCACCGCTGCCGAATAGTACTTGGCCACAAAGTAGTAAATGGCGGTACCAATGCCGAAAATGACATTCAAAATAAGCCCTGAGGTGATGAACCACTTGGGGGCCATCCGGGCATACACAATGATGGCCACAGAAAGCACAAGGGCCACCACAATCACAAATGCAAATAGAATAATGGTATTGGTGTTCAACGAGAAGGTGTTGCCAGAATTGTAAATGGACGTGCCCTGGAAGTTAAACGTCGCCCGCAATGCATTCAACGTGAGGCCACCCACCGCAATGAACCCAGCCACCACCAAGAGAAACAAAATGGTGAAGGGCCAGTCATTGAACTTGGGTTTGGCAACTTTGAACGCTTCGTCAAAGTTCTGGGAATTCTCCGGTTTTTCGTAGTACTTGTCCTGGTTTTCATAATCATAGTTCTGTTGGTTTTCTTGAGGGTACCCCTGCTGCTGTACAGGGACATGCTCGGGGTAGTTGGGAGGCTGGTTGTTGTTATAACTCATGAAGAGAAGTTGTTATTTGCTTTAATTTCATCTGAAATTCTGTGCGGCTGGATTGCCATTTGGTCATGAGCCCCATCGACGGGTCAAAAATAGCTCCGGGGCAAGGCCACGCCCAAGACTGTCACTGTTCTTGTAACTGTGGTAACGTCACACGTACACACGGTCACAAAGCTGTGAATGCCACCACTGCTGCAAAATTGCAACTGGTTTAAAATTAAGGGTGCAATTGTGATTATCCGTGCCTGCACAGAACATCGCATGTAATTAATATGTCAAAAAGAGGCTAAACGTTTATTTGCTACACTACGAAAAATGTTGGTGTCGGTACAGCTTATTTTAGTGTCTCTCTAGTTGTTTTGGGCTGTTCAACCGGTCAACCGTCATCCTCATCCTCATCCTCATCTCCAGGCCTCAAACCCAATTCTCTCAGCAATATCGTTCCCGTTAAACCGTTTGGGTGCATCGACTCCAAGTTGGTACAATTGGCCCAATTCCTCCTTGGTCAAAGGTGGTAACCGGATACTGGTCCTGATTCTCTCCAAATTAGACGACCGGGGCAACGTTGCTCGGCCCTGTAACAAATGGTAAGCATTGGCCACTTCGTTGGTGGAAACGCCATATTTCTCCGCCAACTCAACCACCAATGGAATCTTCACCACAGGGGCTCCACGAGATCCCACGGGAGAGTAAGCAGTGGTGATAATGCCGTGCTCGGTAGAATAGTCAATCAAGTCCTGAAGCGGCAATCCGGGGTAAAGCTCGATCTGGTTGACTGCCGGGACCACTTCCACCTCTGCCAACAACTTCTTCAAGTATGGGAGGGAGTAGTTGGACACGCCAATGGCTTTGACCTTGTCCTTGTTGTTGAGGTACAATTTTTCAATTCTCTTGTAGAAGTCAATGTGGTGGTCGGTGGTGTATAAGGCAAACAAATCCGCCAGCTTAGTAGAGGGGCCTAGTTTAGTCCGGTCTTCCCCGTCGTACGTAAGAGGCCAGTGTTGCAACAACAAGTCCACATAGTCCAAATTCAACTCGGCAAGCGACTCCTTGAGGGACTCCTCTGGCTGACGGTGGTATGAAGGCCACACCTTCGTGGTGACGAAAAGGTCTTCTCTTTTAATAACCCCTTCGGCAATGGACTCGTTGATGGCTTCTCCCACGTACTTCTCCACGTCGTAGTACCAGGCGGTATCAATGTGTCTGTAGCCGGCTTTGATGGCAGTTTTGACTTGGTCTTTCACAGCTTTGGCGTCGCCAGAACTGACGGTCCCGAGGCCCAATCCCGGAAACTTTTGGCCGGTGTTTAATGTGAATTCCACTTCAGTAGCTAATGTCATATTTATGATAATTGGAAAGAAACGGATGTAGAAGAAAATATGTAAACTGAAGTCTGGGGATCGGCGGTATTTATACTGAGAATCTCCGAAATCTGAATGTGGCGTCAAATGGGGTGCAACAGTGAGGCACAAGTGCTGATGAGTAAGCAATAGACATTACGATGTTTTAGTAGGGGCACTTCTCTTTGTTGTGGTGCATAATTGGACAAGTATTTGATAAAGTTTTCATTTTGTAATTCAATGGTGTTGACATTTAAATAAGCCACACTTGTCCGTTGACACAATTGTCATTGAAATTGTCATTGACACATTTATAGATTTTCAAAATACGTCTTTTAATATATTTGACCTGTCAGGCAGGAAGTTGACTTATAATTTTAAAACGCAAAACTCACGATTCACTATTAAATGAATTGCGTATTGGCTCTTGGTAAAAGCAAATCACGCCACCTCACAGTACGTGTTTTTGCTGCTGAGTCCGCGGCTGCAAATTTGGGAAGCGTACTGTATTACTTGGCGGTGTTTCAATCTATGTCCGACTCTTCTCTATTTTGTTACGTTTTGGGAAACAGTTGCTGCAAAAAGTCATATACCAATTAGGATACCCACTGGTCAAATGAGAGTGTGAACATGTACCGTGAAAGAGGACACAGATGTGTCTAAGATACACAGAAAGGATCTGCTACCCGTCTTCTAGCTCTCAGCTGCCCACCTAGAGCAACCACGTCTAAATGCGTCCCCAGTATAAAACCATCAGAGATTGCTAAATTTTCAAAATAGAACTAATCATGTCCTTAATTAAATTGAACAACGGAACCAGAATCCCGTCACTTGGGTACGGAGTCTACATGATTCCACGGAACAAAGCTGAAGGAGCTGTCAAGGTTGCCATGAATGCCGGGTACAAGCACATTGATACTGCCCAATTCTACAGGAATGAAGCGGAAGTGGCCAAGTCCATGGCCGACTACATCAAGGAAAAGGGCTTTGACAGAAATGACTTCTACTACACCACGAAAATCTTCAATTCCGACCACGGCTACGACGCTTGCAAGAAGTCGATCAAAGTCCGGCTGCAAATGGCCGCACCACTTAGGTACATTGACTTGTTGTTGATCCAATCCCCCATGTCCGACTACAAACGTCGCCACGGGACCTGGCAGGCTATGCAGGAGGCAGTGGACCGCGGAACAGTTAAGTCTATTGGTGTATCCAACTATGGGGTCAAGCATCTCAAGGAATTGCTCGCGTACCCCGACTTGAAGTACAAGCCAGTGGTTAATCAAGTGGAATTGCACCCGTGGATGTGCAGAACCGATATCGTTGATTTTTGCCGGGCCAACGATATTCACTTGGAGGCTTACTCCCCATTGGTCAGAGGTAGAAAATTCGGTGAACCAGAGGTGGTGGCTTTGAGCAAAAAGTATAATGTTTTGGAAGCTCAGATTCTCATCAAATGGTCGTTGCAAAAAGGGTTTAGCACCGTTCCTAAAAGTGCAACGGATTCAAGAATCATCAGCAATAGTCAATTAGACTTCGAGTTGACCGAAGAAGAAATGACCAATCTTTCGAAGGAGGATGAATATTTTGTTTCCACTCCGGGATGGGACCCAACCAGGTATGCATTAGACACCGAAAAAACCTGAATCTGAGTTGCCGACAACGAAAAGGGATTTTAAGTCATTCTACCAAACTATATAGTTCACACTCAAGACTTTTAAGGCACTGGTCCTGTACCATTCTTTTTTCAATGCCAATCATGGTACCTTGCTCTCCTAGAGTTCCAGTACTTTGTGAATTTCGTAGACTCTATGCAATTCCATGGCACAGTTGGCGTACAGATCAGTATCGTTTGGTGTCTGGTGCATGGATCCGTAGGTACCTTCCTTCTTTGGCCGACACTCAAGTCGTCCCAATTAGGAAGGCGATAAGCACACCAAATCCTGCACCCACAACTTTTTGTTAACACCCCCAAAATCTTCCAGATCTAACTGTTCTTCTCATGATTGAATCGACCATACCAGCATCCATAGTGCCCATTATCAAGTCCCGTAAAAGACGACTCGTTCGGCCCGAGGATCGCAAGAACACCAGAAACAGCTGTGATCGATGCAAGACAAAGAAACTTGCGTGTAAAAGGGAAAATTCAGACCCCATTTCCACTGATCCCTGTGTCAAGTGTTTGAAAGCTGGTGTCCCGTGTCAGACTACCATTCAGAGAAAGAAGAAACCTAGAAGACCTCTTGAAAATATAGGGCTTCATTATAAATGTTTATACACTTTGGTTAAATACATCTACCCAGAAGTGGATACGAATGATATAGATGCTTTGATCACGATGGGGCAATCGAAGGGGATTGCCATGCCGTCACGGTTCGGTAGCACTAGCACAGAAGAGAAAAATGATATGATGGAGATTGCGGTTCGATTGACTGGATATGAAAGTCACAAGACTGAAAAAGTACATGGGGAGTTCGAAGACTTGCAAGACTTTAAAGATTTTGGTGGTGATTTTCTGTATCCAGAAGCGGAAACCCACAAAGAGTATGACTTGTCCGTGGATACACAGGCAGCACACTTAGACACGAGAGTTCCAGAGATGCAAAATGGTGCAACTTCACCTCTCTCAACTTCTGTTTCCCCCCTGTCTATTTCGGCATCGTCTGCTGAGCTAGCCGTGTCTGTGTCTACGAGGTCTTCTATTTCAGAACCTGTCCTGTTCACAAAACCCCGGATTCAGCCAATTCAGCCAATTCAGCCAATCCAGTCAAATCAGCCAATCCAATCAAATCAGCCAATCCAATCAAATCATCCAATTCAGCCCAAATTGAATCAAGTGCAGGAGCTGCAGGACAGCGTGATAATCGACGAAAGTGGCATATGCCACTACGTAGGTCCCTTCGGTGCTGCCGGGTTCTTGGACAGCTGTGTCAACTTGCTTCTCAAATCATCAGCCATCGAGTCCAATCTCTGGCACAACTACCAAAAGCTCTTTCAAAGCGAAATCATCATCAGTTCAACGCAGGAGCCCTTGGACTGCTCCCGGCTAAACTCCTACTCCACCCGAGGAGCCGGGTTTCCTTACATGGATTTTATCACTAGAAAAGAACTGGACTACTATCTCAACACCTTTCTTCAGTTTATCCATCCACGATACCCATGCTTCAACGAATCAACCATCAAATCGAACTACGAGACATTTTGGATGTTCCTTTTGCTTGATATTTCCAACGAGAAGATGTTGAATAACCCCCAGGTGTGCTGTATCTATCTTATGATCATTCTCGGGTGGATGTTCAAGCCCTATTGTGAAGATATTAAAAGCCCCGAAATGACCGAAGCGGTGGTTCAAAAGTACATCACCACAATTCGGTTTTTTGTGTCTGATATCTTGTTGAGTCCGTCTTTGGACGGCATTAGGTGCATGATTTTGCTCAGCATCTACATGGACAATAATAAAAGAAGAGACACGGGATATTGTTTAATCGAAGCCGCTGCAAGACAGGCCATTACCATCGGTTTGAATCGGGAGTCTGTTACCTACTGCATTGATAGCGAAGACTTGATCAAAGAGATGAAAATGACCTGGTGGACGCTTTTTAAGTTGGAATTGGTTTTTAGCAGCCAAATGGGAAGAAGTTCTTGTTTGCTGATCGAAGAAGTGGACATTGAGAGTCCCCGGTCGTCCTCCAAATCCAACTACTACTTTGGACAAAATATTGCCCTAACGAGGATACTCTATGAGGTATTGGAGTACAGGAAGCAGGCCAAAACTGATATCATGTCTGGCACTAATATTTTGGCTGCAAATAATATATTGCGTAAGTTCAAAATTTGGTTCACCGACAACCTGACGCTATGTGACACCTGTGACTTGGAGTTGGATTTGTTGTACAGATACCACTACTATGTCATCACATTGACATTTCCAGTGTTGTTGCATGTGACCAACCAAGAGCTGTACCCCGAAGAGCAAGTCCACCACATGATCGAGGAGTGCATTCTTTCGGCAACTGCCATTTCTCGCTTGTTCAAGGTGTCTACGGATACAGGTTCGTTCAACGGCACTGTTTTCCAAGACTTGTTCTTCATTTACCATGCTGCCATGGCTCTGGTGGTGGGGTACGTGTTTATCAGCAAACACCAGATAAACTGGCCTCGTATATCCAGCCACGGTGTCACCGAATCCATAGATATCATAAGAAGAACCAACATGGCCAATTTCGATAAAATCACTGGTTCTAACAAAAAAATAAGCAAGTTTATCAATATTCTTTTCAACGGGTTGAGTATCTTGGAGTTTCTAGGGGTTAACTTCTTTGACGCAAACGGTGCCGCAAGAGCACCAGTTCCCATTGTCCATGTCTCCAAAGTGACCAGCGGCTCGGCTCACATTTACTTAAGAGATTGCAGGGCGATAAAAGTGCCCCAGCTAAAGCCTTTGGATGAAGAGATTTTAAAGATATTCACCAGCGACTTGGATTTGAGCTACATGGACGAGAACCATGGTATCAATGATTTGGAGACTATATAAAAGCAGGGTCATACTGTTTCTTTTTTCGGTGGTTCATTGTGCTGCTCAAAATATGAACGGCTGCAAAAACGACAAATCGATCAGTCTGTGGGTACAATAAATTCTTCCTGACATCACGGAATCAAAGATACGTCTGACTTCACTCTCTTTCTTCTGTACGTCTTTTCAAACTGTCTCCGGATCTTTCTATTCGAGATTGAGCAGTGTCGACTACGAAAGCGGCCCAACTCAAAAAAGAATAGTTTTCCATCGTAAACCCGATACTTCAATTCCTCCCAATGACGATATTCCCTAGCAGTTTTCTTCTCCCATTTGCACCTAATTCGAAGGTCTGCCAAAATTCTAAATTGCCTAAAACCATCCTCGGCCACTTTCCCCATAGCTATATCAATGTTATCGCCAATATAATCTTGAAGTATAAAAACACCATTCAATAGAATCTTCGAGTGGTTTTGTGTCAAGATTAGGCGTCCACAGTTGTGAAATACTGTAACATGAATCTTTTTCAGTGGTTTGGCTATTCTGTTATGTTCACAAATCTTTTGGTAACATCTATTGTGATTCAATATATATTCATGACCGTCAAATCGGTGAATTTGACGGTACCTCCCTGAAAATTTCTTAAAATGCATCTCATCAAACACTCGAAGACTAAGAATCTGTTGCGGGTCTTTTGACTTCGTTGTTATACCCGGAAACTGCTTCCAAAAGTCTTCTTGTTTAATGTGGAACAATA